>PVJH01000013.1:0-600000 GCA_004026705.1 Nesogale talazaci | reverse complement strand
TCCTGTATATTCCAGCAATAGCATGATTAGGCATATACCATGCATCCCTAAAAATCAGTAATGAGTGCATGAAAGCCTGCATGACATGGAGGGAACGAGAAATCATTATGTTGAGTGAAGTACAGTAAGTCAGTCACAAAAAGACAAGTATTATATAAATCCACAACTGTAGGAAGAAACACCAATTAAACAAATCTTAGGAACCAATTCCTGAACAAAATGGAGAAGAGTACTACCAGCCACAAAGTATACATAACTCCCTCTATGTGCATTTCCTAAGAGCCAACTTGTAGAAGAAGGTCTCACATTGTCTGGGGTCACTCCTTCCAGAGGTTTGAAATGGGAAATTACCATCTATTGATGCTATACAACACTGAGACAAGGCTGGGCAAAGCAATGCCTGCCCCGCATCCCCACCCCTAAAATGGAAAAAGGACCTTCCTGGAAAATCTTGCTAAGACCAAGGAAGAGGGGCACGTACATTGTGGAGCAGATATTGATTGTTCTCTTGGGAGCATGATTCTTATCACTGTATTTAACTTTGTTTTTATTGTTTCTGTTGGGCTTTCTAGCTTGCAAAGCACGGAAGGAATGGATGCACAGAGACAATAACTGATGCAGGGGTCTATAGCAGAGTAGGGACAAGGGGAGGAGATAGGGAGGGTGAGGGGATTTTCAGAGTAACCAATGAATGTGGTCGGGTGGACAGAGCACTAGAACCAATTGTGATTCACAACTCACCTTAAAGGTGACTTAACTATTCAAAAAAGAAATGGTTCTAAAATTATGGTAATGATTGTACAATTTTTTATATGATTTAATTTTGAAATCTACTTTATGTGGATTAAGTGCCAGTAAAACGGAAAATAAAATAATTATGTTGTTTTTTGTGACACTGTGAATGTGATAATTTTTTGTAGCAGCTATGGAAAATTAATATAGGTTGCATAACAAGAGTGTACTGTTGTAACAGATAACTAAAAATGTGGAAATGGATTTGAAGTTTGGTAAAGAGCAGAAGGTAGAAAAACTTTAGGGATCATATTAGTACTAGCCTAAATTGCTATTAATAGTACACACACATATAATAATGTGTTAATCATAGAATAAGATGGTATTTTTATTGGGTATCACCCAGTAGTGTCCACCTCATAGCAAACCCAGAATGAAACACTGACCAATTTTGCACAAGCTTCCCAATTGTTTGAGACTAATGTTGTAGACCATGGTACTGAAAATTAAATGGTTTGAGAGAAAATGAATGCACCATTAATTGACTCCTGTTAGCTATGTTATCTTATTAGCAATGAAAGAAGGCTCTTTTAAATAGAGACACTGCTCCCCATGTGTTTAGAGTTTTTACTGGGGTGCCTTCTTTCACTTTGATTTCTTATGAATAATTTCTCTATAAAAACTTCTAAATTGAAAGCCAAATGAGATCTCTACAAGATCATTTATCTTACTGCATTGAACACTTCTTTTTTAATAAGGATCTGAACAAAAGAGAATAGTTTATAACTTTTGAGTTCTAAAATATTCACAACAGTTCAGGAAATTTGGAAATGATAAATAAAGTTGCTATAAATGAATTTATACAGAATTTATGGGGACATCAGTTTCCAACTCAATTAGATAAGCATGTAGTAGAACAATTACTGGATCATATGGTGAGGCTATGTTTAACTGTAAGAAACCGCCAGGTGGTTTGCCACAGTTCCTGTACTAGTTAGCAGCCTACCAGCACTAGTCAAGGGTCCTTGTCACTCAACAATCTCATCCATCTTTCCTATTGACAGTGTTTCAGATGTTACCCATTCTAATAGATGTGTAGTCATTTCTCAACAATGTTTTCTGAGTTGACTTTTAGTCTTTTTCTGCTTTTGAGACAAGTTGCTCTCTCTGAACTGGTGATCCCTTTCACCTCCATGATTACCTTCAAGATGTCAGAGATTTTACATGATAGAAACAGCTTTGCTAGGTTAATGAGAGACTCACCAAGTAGGGGGGGAAATCACATAGCTCCTTCTGAAAGTAAATCAAAATATGGTTAAAATACACTCAAAAGAATTCCTTTCTCTTTCCCAAGGGTCTTCTGCCACACTGTAAAGAGAAAGTCCTACCTTTAAAGTCAGACAACCCTGAATCCATAAGTTTGTATTTCATTTTGATATGTTAATGTGTTTAATTTTCCATCTAGAAAGTATCTGTACTTAATTAATATACATTTCATTGGGAAGTTAGATGAGAACACTTTTTTTATTTTGGTTTTTAAAGAACTGTTTGGAAACAATGAATAAAATGGTTGAGTGGGAGCATAATAATTGAATTACCTTAGCTTCTTTTAATATACAAGTTTCTTTTAATATTCACTGCTATTCCTAAAGGATATTTTCTTTTGGTAGAGAGTTCCAGGTTCTTCATTTCAAAGTTTTAACTGTGCTTTTTTTAAACGGTATATTTTGCCAACTTCAGGATTTCAATTTTCATAATGAGAGGCCTGTAATTATTTGAATGTTTATTTCCTTTATATAGTGTCTTTATATAATGTTGGTTTAAAATTCCTTTATCATCTTTAATTTTCAGCAGTTTGTCTATGATGTGCTTAAGCATGGTTTATAGATAAGACATATTAGATAATCTTATTGAATCTGTAAAAAGATGTAATTATTTATATTTGGGAAATTTGGAGAAGTGATATATTTTGCATATGCTATTTTCCCTGTTCATTCTCATTTCTTCTCTGCAACAACAATTACATATATGCTAGAACTTTTGATATTATCTTTAAAAAACCCCAGAGACTTTGTTCATTATTTATAATCCCGTTATTTCTGTCCTGCAGAGCTGATGACAGTTCAGTCACAGGAAAGGAAGCAGCGTGTGATAAGTAAGACATGAAAACACAAATGTAGGCAGTGTGTGATAGGGCCAAGAAGTGAGCCATTCCTTCCACATGTGCAGCTGTTGGATGTTGACAGCAGAGGGCTTTCTTCCTGGTGCTTGCATTCATTTCCCCCCCTTTGATCTAATCTATTCAGAAGTTCTTTTGCCTGGGTCATTTTTTAATGCACATACATTAGTTCATAGAAATTACTCTAAATATCACTGCCAGCACAATTTCATATTTTGGTTACTTTAAACTACATTCAATTTTGGTTTCTGTTGTATTTGTCTTAATGAAGAGCTGTACTGCCAGTGTGGTGACACATTGACGTGGCATCTGCAAGAGGAGAAGTTTGAAACCACCTGTGTTTGTCCAGGTAGACTAGAGAAACACATTCATAAACATGCATATGTAAAAAAGGGAAAGGTTTATATACAAGAGGAATGGAACATTGAGAAAGCATCCCAACCCAGTCCAGACCAAGATCCTAAGTCCTATATCAGCCCACATGTCTGGTACCAGTCTATAAAGTCTCCTTCTTACTCATGAAGCACATGCAATGACACCAGAACAATCACAGGTGAATGGGTGCAGAGTCTTGTGTATCCAGTGGTATTAGAAGAATCCCGGCGATGGTAGGGGTAAATCCATGGATCCTCATTTCTAGGACTCAGGGTCCATCAGCAGTATCCATTGGAAGTAGAAGCATCTCAGCATTAGCAGGGGTTTCTCTCTGGCTTCTCCAGCCTCAGAGGTCAAATTCCAGCAAGGCAAGCCCATATGACTTCTACAGCTCCTCTAAGTTCCAAGATTCAGGATCTTTCAACATGCCACCATCTTGTCTTATCGATAGACCTAATCCAAGAAACTGAGTCAATAATCTCTCACGTCCAAGGGGGAAATATCATGAGATTTCCCAGAATTCTCAGAGAAAACCATGTCCATACAGAGGTCACTTTGGCTATCTCCATATTGACAGGTTAGACTCCACACCTGCACTCTCAATCATAAAACTGACTCCAAGTACATGACTGCCACACCGCCTATTCTGAGGAGTGATTGGGGAAATAACAGATGTAAACATCACAAAGACTGCATTTTCTATTCCTGCAAACAGTTATAATCATGGGACCTCACAAGGACAGCTCTCCCCTGTCCTATAGGTCAGCATCGATTCTGTGGCAGTGAGCTTGGTTTGGCTAATGAGACAAGGTCTGGTGATTGTATCTTAAACCAAGAATGTCTACTAAAGTCTTCTTGAAATTCAACAAGAGTCAACCTCAACTACTGAAGAAATATCTGTGTTGGGCATTATTCCTTTTAATGCTATCAAAATCCTTTGTATGCTATCAAAGTGTCAACAAACAACTTGAAATAGTAGTTGAAAAACTAAAGGGTCAAAACATTTATGTTAATGGGGGAAAGCAACTATGATAGGGAGGTGAATATAGTTATACTACTCAAAGAACATAATCTGTGTCTTTGATTCTACATGTAGAAGCTAGATTTGGTGTATGTTTTGCTCAATGTAGTCTCAGTGACAACCATAATACTAACCAACAAGCAAAACTATTTTAACTTCAAATGTTAACCACCACTGTGCCTCCCAGAATTTTTGGCAGTTTCCTGTCAATATATCGCTGTAATTGTTATTGAATTATATTCAGCAAAATGTTACCTTGTATTTACATTAATATTTTTCAATCATTTATTCTTAGAGTTACATTTCTTGATGGTGGACACAAGTATGGTTCCTTTTTAGACATTTGGCCAGGATAATTTTTGAAGGTTATGTAACTGAATCTAGGTCTTGAGAAATTAGACTATATAATAGAAATTATTTGTCAAACCCAGAATCCAATAGAAGTATATCAACTTTTCAGGGTAAATGAGTTGATCAAATATTTTGTGATAGTCTCATTTTAATTCATTCTTCATAAACATATTTCTTTTCAATGTTCTAATATCATCAGAAATATACAGTTAAAAATATTAGGTAAATAATCTTAAATGGCCAGATTATAGAATTTCTACTTACTTTAGATTCCCTCCATGTTTATAGAGAAGATTGCCACCTGTAGCTCCCTAAGTTGTAAATATTATTAAACTCAAGGTGCTTCTGTGTGTGTGATTGAAATTTGACAAATCTATTAAAATTGCTTAATTCAGGAATTATTTATGTAAATGTTCATTAAACCTTTTTGAAGAATTTACCAAAACTTTCAGTGTTAAAGTATGTTATGAAGCAACATAAATAACTTTACTTAGTGTGTTGAAGATATACTCTGCTTCACATCCATAATACTTTCAGCAAAACACCCACATTTATCTTTGAGAAAAATATTATAACCTCCAGTGCTCTGAATATAGTTGGCCACTTCTAACAGAAGAGTGTTATTCTTAGCTATCATTCAAATTACTTCAACTGATGGGGATCTTAAGTATAACAGAAGGAAAATGCGTAAATCAAGAATTTTTTAAAGGAAGCTAATTTTAGACTTTGTTTTTAATATTTGTTAAAAATTAAATATATAGACAATTATAAACAATAGTTCTGAGAGATGAATAAAATGGTCATTTGCTCAGCAACATCTGTCAAATGAATTAATAATGGTAAAACAGTTAAGATATTTAAGGTAGCAACAATTCATTTAAATATTCAACATTTTCTTTTTGTTTTAAGCCTGAATGAATTTGTGTCACTGCTAAGCAGCCAGGAAGGAAGGAAAGCAATGAGGGATATGATGGGTGTCACAGTCATTCTAAGTGTGTTTTAGAGTAATCTGCAAAGATAGTGATAAAGATGTGGGGAACGTGGAGAAGAGTGATTTTGAACCCAAGTTGTGTGAAGAACTTAAAGAATCACAGAAAGAGGAGCATACTTGGATAAATAATTAAGTGCATCTGAGGCCAAATATCCAGGTTTAGTTCAGTTAGTCAAGTATATAAATTCCTCTATAAATAAATTCAATATATTAGGAATCTTTTTATCATCGACTGACTTGCAATAAGATTTTTTGAAATTATGGCAATGGATTGAAAGGTGCATACTTATAAATCTGATTTATAGGCGAGAAGGGGTGGTTCAGAGAAGCTAAGCAATTTTCCCAAGGTTATAAATGACAGAGATAGAACTTCAAAACATATGTATCTGTCGGGCAGCAAACAGAATTGTATTTTACTCCATTCACATTTTCCAGAGTGTGTTCTCATTTTTGAGATAATTTTTATTCCTATAATTTCAAGGATAATTCGTATTATTTGTCATGCATGTGTGAAACGTCAGGAAAAGAAGTAAGAAAAGCATGTTGCCTATTGCCACTTTCACTAAATTCACCTAGCCATGGACACTTTCTTTCCATATAACATCGCTTTATATCATATTTAACAGGGCGTATTTTCATTTCTATTTTTAGTAGCACTGCATATGAGTATATGAAAAAAGAGAGACATGGAAGTTAGTATCATGATGACAGATTTCAGAGCTTCAGTGGAATAGGCAGCTTCACATGATGCCATTTCAATGGTGGCTTACTCTAGTCCACATACTTCCCAAGAATATCACCATCTCAAGATAAGTAATAATACTTGTCATCCAGAAATACGTTGGTGCCTCCATATTGACGGAGAAGAATTTATCTCCAACTTTCGCACTCACTGGTTCTATCTCACCACTCTTTCCTTTCCAGCCGGGCTCAACAGCTACTACTGCTGCTTGCAGGACTTTTCCTTGACGTTTTTCTGGAAGCATAAAGCCTCCTTTGGTTATAGTTTTAGTGGCACTCCTTTCCACCAACAGTCAGTCAAAAGGGGAAGAAAAGCGTTCTAAATGCCTGTTCTGCCTTGAGGTTTGGGTGGCTGCAGCAAGCACTCATCCCACACTACGCCACTGCAAGGAGAGACCTGGAAGCCGATTCAGAGACACGTGAACACGGGAAAAGGCTGGCCAGCGCACTGGCCCAGCTCAGCTCAATTCCTAAACAAATAATTCAAAAAGGGGGCACCTAGTGATATTTGATGAATAATAAAGAATCAGTTCTATGTAGAGAGAAGGAAAAATAGCTCAAATAATAATTACTTTTTCATATCTGACTTTTCGGAATAGGCTAAATCATGCTTAGTCATATCACATTGTGGTTTGTGTAAAATGGCATTGTTTGAAGAGCATTTTCTCTCATACTTGTTGTGCTTAGGTATCATCAGTCAGTTCTGACTGGTGGTGACTCTTAATACCGCAGGGCTGTGCTCTACCTGGTCCACTCCATCCTTACAACCTGTCATCGGTTGAGTCCATCCCTGAAAGCATAGAGGACTTGACACACTGATGGATTGGGATAAAGCCTGAAGCCTTCTATGTGATTACCCTGACCATGAAGAAAATAAAAATCCTCTCAATTGACCCCAGAAAAGCCCATAATAATTAATAGGAAAAAGAGTCAAGCTGTCAATGATTTCATTTCACTTGGATTCACACTCATCAGAAATGGAGGCAGCAGCCAGGAAATCAGTCCATGTATTGCATTGGGAAAACCAGCTCCAAAAGATGCCTTTGAAGTGCTTAAAAGCAAAAATGTTACTGTGAAGACTAAAGTAGGCCTGACCTAATAAATGATATTTTCAATGATCTCTGCTTGTGAAAGTTTCTCAATGAACAAGGAATACAGAAGAATTTATGCCTTTTAGTAGTATTTGTAAGGAATATTAATTATATGGTGAGAGGCAGAAAAATGAACAAATTGGTAATGGGAAAATTAGATCCAAAAGGCCCTTTAGAAACAAGGATGCCAAGACCTTATGTCATGTATTTTGCATGTACAATCCACAGAGACCAGTTTCTGAAGAAGGACATCAGACTGTGCTAGACAGAGGATCATATAAAGAGTGGAAGACAAGACAAGATGGATTTGCACAATGACTGAAACAGTGGTCTCAAAGTACAGCAAGAATTATAGGATTTTGTAGGATGGATATTGTTTACATCTGTTGCACATAGAGCTGTTAGGGATCAGAATGGATTGAAAATCAGTAAGCAACAACAACAGTATGTATTTTACTCAGTGATATAATATTGTTTCCCCTTATTATTCAATTCCAGTATTGGGCCCAGCTATGTGAATATTTAACCATTTCAGAAGATAGCATATGAGCAGAAGCCAATGATACTGAAGGAAGAAAGTCATGCCAAAAACAAGATCCCAAGAATATGGAATACCAATTGAAATGTTAAAACAGGTTGATGAAGCACTGGAATCACGCATTTCAGACAATGTGAAAGAAAGCTTCTTGGACAGTTGATGGAAGATATCTAGATTATAACCATTCCTAAAAGGTGACTCAGGAAAATACTCAAATGATAGAGTTATATCATTGACATTACATACAAATAAATGTTGCTGAAGATAATCCAGAAAACGTTACAACAGTACCTTGATAGGAAGCAGCCAGAGGTTCATACTGGATTCAGAAGAAATCATGGAACAAGTGTTAATTTTCCATGATATAGTGCTGTTGTCAGGTGGATCTTGGCTCAAAGTAGAGAACACCAGAGAGATGTTCACTCGTGTTTTTTTGACTATGCCAAGGCATACCTAATGTCTAGATCATAATATACTATGGATAGTCTTTAGAAGAATGTGAATTCCAAAATACTAGATGTGCTCATTTGGAATTTATACATGGATTCAGATGTAGCTGTGGAAACAGAACAAGGGAATACTGGATATTTTAAAATCTGAAAGTTGTGCCTCAGAGTTGTCTTCAATATGTGTGCTCAGTAAATAATCAAAAAAACCTAGAATTTATGAATCGAATGCAGCACAGGAGTGGGAGAAGGCTATTTAGCAACCTGTGACATGCAGAGGATGCAACCTTGCTTGCTGAAAGTGAGAAGGATTTGAACCACTTGCTCATGAAGGTCAGGGATTGCAACTTTCGATGTGGATTAAAACTCCGAATAAAAAGGACAAGAATCCTCTCAACGTGACCAATAGATAACATCATGATAAATGTGGAAAGATTGAAATAGTCAAGGATTATTCTTGCTTAGATCAATGCTCATGAAAGCAGCAGTCAAGAGAGCAAAGATACATTGCATTGGGCAAAACTGCACAATAACTCCTTAGAGTGCTGGTTCAAAGAATGCTACTTTGATGACGCAGGTGTCCCGACCCAAGCCATGGTATGCTCAATTGCCTCGTATACATTGAAATCTATACATTGAATAGGGAAAACCAAAGAAGAATCAATGTGTTTGACTTATGCTACCAAATAAGAATATTAAATATACCATGGCCTGCTAAAAGGTAAAACCAATCTGTCTTGCAAGAAGATTGGCCAGAGGGCTCATAAGAGGCAAGGATGGCACAATTTTGTCTCATATATTTTGCACTTGTTGTCAGGAGAGACCAGTCCCTTTTGAAGAACATTGTGCTTGATATATTATTGGGGCCATAAAGGGATGGTCCCTAACCATATGAGTGGACACAGCAGTGACAAAAGTGGGTTCAAGTACAGAAATAATTGTGAGATTGGTGCAGGACTGGCCAGTGTCTCTGTTGTGCATCAGATCATTATGAGTAACAAATGACTTACAGACCCCTAACACGAACAACCCCAACAAACCGGAATGACACCAGGACTGGGAGCCCTAAAGACTTCATTGCTTTCTGAAGAGGAAGACTGTCCACTGCTCTCAGAATTCGGGTCATAGAGTCTCCTACCATAGATGAAGAACCCCAGAGGCAAAAGCTGATAGTTGGCTCAGAATTACAGATGTTACTTCACAACCTCAGAGTATAAATATGATAATAAAACCCTCAATGCATTTCAGGTTAATTCTTCTTCAATTTACATAATCTTTTGAAAGCATAAAAACCTTTATGCTTTATAGTATTGATCTCATATTTTCAGCTATTAAATTCAATTTGTTGAATTAAATTATTTAATAAATCCATTAATTTTTTCAATACTGAGTACTCTCTGTCTCTGTTTACTTCTCTGTAAACTAAAAAAATGATGATACTCTCTTTTTGAGCATTTATGAGAATCAAATGACTACTAATTGCACATAGGCATTCCAGTGGCACTGGTATGCAAAGAGTTGGTAGTTCAAACCCACCAATCTCTCTATGAGAGGAAGTGAAGCTAGCTGCTTTCATTGGTTTTATAGTTTTGGAATCCTCATAGTGTTTCTGAGAATTGGAATCAATCCAATGATAGTGGATAATTGCACACTAAAATATTGCACAATACACAGTCTTAGTGCTTATTCTTATTTTATACAATAATTATTATAATCAATATTTTTACACCTGAGAATGTTACAAATGGTGTGATAGTTTTTTTATTTTTTTTTATTTTTTTTTTATTTTTTTTTATTTTTAGGCATCACTGCCCTCAGGTGGTGGGAGTAGGAGGCCCAGCCTTTGCTCCTGGGAACCGGAATTGAACCTCCATCCCAGTGGGCCGCAGTCCCGCTCAGCCCCGGTGTGATAGTTTTTGAACCAACCCAGTATATTTATTGGGAAACAACTGTGGCAAAGTGTGGGTCCTGATCATATTTTCAGCAATATCAGTATTGCTATATATGATAGAGATGGGAAACCATTTCTGTTGTTGTGATCAATGGCAGGAAAAGAAAGAGAAATGTGGGAGGGAAGAAGATTGCAAACAAGTAGAATTTATCAAAGCTGCTGAGTATATGGCTACTGAAATACATTACTACTGGAAATTATCTATAACTTTTACAATGAACTTGTTTGATGGCACAGATTATATGTTGTGTCTCAAGCAACATAAAATGTCAGGGTGAATGTTTGGTTACATATATAGTTTTATTGCACTTTCTCTTCTTTAATCCCAGATGGATTTAAAGAAATATTCTTGCCACGTAGATGACTGGTGTGAATTACATTTTTATCTATATGTGTTGTGTTGCAACAACTTAATAATTCCCTAGGTCCACGCATTCAGCAGAATGCATATTAAGCTATTGTCACTTTGTGAAAATAGATATTCTCTTTAAACCTGAATGCCTTGTGTGAAAATTCTTAAGAATTAAATGTATCCACTAAATCTTAACAAAGTTGAATATTAGATCTGATATGAAAATAAAGACACAATGACAAACTATCTCAGAAGATACGTTTGTGATACATGTCTTTGTTGCTGTGTCTAGAGACCGCCTGGTCAGTTCTGACTCACAAGGACTGATGCCTGACAGGACAGAACTGTTCTTGAGCCTAAGCCTTTTACACCTGTTGCAGTCACTAGATCTGTCTATCTCTCTGGGGGCTTTCTTGTGTTTGGCAAATTCTCTATTTTACCACAAGTAATGTGCCTCTTCAAAGACTGATTCTTTCTGATAATAAGCTCAGAGCCTATTAAAAGACATATCCCCATCATGGCTTCTAAGAAATGGAATTCGGTTTGTACTTCTTACTATACAAAATTTTTTGTACTTCTAGAAGTCCTTGGAACTTTCAATATTTATCACCAATTTATGTTTAATGCATAAATTCTCTTCAATTTTTACTTATGCATTGTAAAGTTTTACTATGTTTCTGGCAGGTCTGCAAAATGACATTTAATGGTATATTTTGTGACACATTTTTCAATGCAATGCATTGTCTGATTCCTGATTGCTGCTTCCTTGGCTGTTGATTAAAATAGAATGAAATCTTTCCTCTACCATTATATTGCTTATAAGTGCATTGTGAGAATTTTTACTTCCTTTATGTTGAGGGATAATCCGTATTGAAGGATGTGTTCTTTGATCTTCATCAGTAATTTCATAAGGTTCTTGCTGCTTTCAGTAAGTAAGGTAGTTTCATCTGCAGATCACGGATCCTTATTTCTTCAATCCTGATGCCATATTCTTCTTCAAACAGTCCAGTTTTGTGGATTATTTACTCAGCGTGAACATTGAATAAGTAGGATGAAGGAAAACAACTCAGTTACACATTTTTCCTGATTTTAAACCATACAGTATCTTTTCATCATGTTTGAGCAACTGCCACTTACGTATGTATGGATCCCACATGAGAATAATTCAGTACTTTGGAGCTCCCTTTCTTAGCAAAGTTATCAGTAATTTTTTTATGATCCACACAATCAACCATCTCTGCATTGTCAATAAAATATAGGTGAATGTCTTTTCTGGCATTCTTTCTATTCATCTGGTATCAAAAATAATGTCCTTGGTTCTAAGAGCTTTCTGAATTCAGTTTAGAATTTGGCAGTTCCTTGCTGGTGTACTGCTACAATCATTTTCATTTTTTTGGGTGGGGGGCATCACTGTCCTCAGGTGGTGGGAGTAGGAGGCCCAGCCTTTGCTCCGTGGAGCTGGAATCGAACCTCCATCCCAGTGGGCCACAGTCCCGCACAAAACCACTACGTCACCGGGGCTCAGCACTCAATCATTTTTAAAGATCGTGTGCTGACAGTGTTCATTCATAAGTCACAGTAAGAATGTTTTTTCAGTAACTTCCCCATTCTATGGGATCACATTTCTTTGGAATGAGTGGAAATATGGATCTATCTTCCAAATTTCTTAGCATATACAGCAAGTGTCTGACTGGTTCTGCATCTGCTTGTCAAAATATTTCAATTTGTATACTTGGGGGTTTGAGGCCAGTATTTTCAGTGCAAGTTAAATAACTTTCCTCAATAGGCAGAAATACTGAGTATCAGTTGAGTATATATTGTTTCTTAAGATGGTTGGTATTCAACCAACTATTTTCATATAGTGGTTGTGCATTTCTTCAGTCTTCTTTTGGTGATGCTTCAACCTTTGATATACTTTTAAGACTTAGATATTTTACTGGTGCATGCATAGAGAAGGTCTCCTAAGGAATTGGGGTGTTGCTGCTTTCAAATATGTGAAGAGAGAAATATTTATAAGACATATTGTTATAAATTATTCAATCATTCTTAATAAAGAATACTGTCAAAGTATGAAACAAAATATTTATATTTTGCTCTCCACACCCAATACTTACTGGGTTTTTATGAACCATGAAGCAAGGCCATATTACTCATATTCTATCAAGCCTAACATTGACTGAATCTACACAGAATTGACTACACTGGTGATTTTTCCCTTCACACAAACATATATCACTCCTTTAAGTAGTTGATGTTTAGTTAACAAAAGAGAGGGAACACCAAATTTTGCTTTAGCTAGTAAGTGTCATTTAGCTTCAATGAGTAACTTGAACACAAGCTTTATTGCACACACTATTCTGGCACTCTATGTAGTTTGAGCTGATCGTTCTCAATTTTATGATTGAGGTACGATGTGCTGGTGTTAGGTATCACTGAGTTAGTTCCAATTCACAATGGCCCAAGTACAACTGAGTGAAGTGCTGTCCTTTTCAGCACCTTTCACAAATGTCCTTATGTTTGAGCACAATGATGTAGCCACTGTGTCAATCCATCATTTTAAAGGTCTTCTTTTTCAACCCTCTTCTGCTGGACTATGCAATTTTTCTTTCTCCAGGCACTAGTCTAATCCTTGTGTTGAAGGAACATTCTGGCTGTACTCCTCCCAAGACAGAGATGATTGTGTTTTGGCAGTATGGTACATTCAAAAGTCTCTAGCAATATAATTCAAAAGAATTGAATCTTATTTGGTCTCCCTTATTCAAGCTCCAAGTCTCACAGGCATATGAAGCAATTGAAAACATCATGGCTTAAATCCAGCTTAGTCCTCAAAGTAACTGCCTTGCTTTTCAATATGTTACAGGAGTCCTGTGCAGCAGATTTGCCCATGCAATGCACAAGGTAATCGAATTATTCTATTCAGCTCTTCTAGTTCAAGTATTTAAATCCCATCTAATAGCCTTTCCCTACATGGGTCTAGTAAAAAGATGAGATAGAATGCTGATAGGATTCATGTGTGAATAACTGTGCATCAATTCCTTGGAGTGTCACCCAGCTGTGGATAAAACAAACGTCCTGAGGATCAGGAGGAGGGATCTCATTTCCAACAAGAGGCAAGAATAGAGTTCTCTGAACTCAAAATCACTGTACAATGGAACTCCTGAAAACAGAAAACAATGACAGAGAATAAGGGACATCCCAACCCATGGAGCAAGTTACATTGAGTGTGTTTGTGCATGACACTGGTTTTCAGAATGGAGAGCCTTCTGGAAACTTAACTGGGATGTAGTATTGGTTTACTCAAGGAAGTGGGGTTAAGTGCTTTGGGGTGGAGGGTTACTGAAGTGTGGTTCTGGGACACTCAATTCAGGGAATTGGGTTTGCTGACTCTTGGAGCTTGACCTGAATGATTTGGGCTTGAGGCTTATAGCAGAAGAGTATGCCCCTTTGGGCACTTCTCAGCTGACTTGTAACATCCTGGTAAACTACTACCTGATCATTTCTCACCAGCATTACAACTTGTGAACATGCTTGATAAAGCCATTAGTCATGAATTCTGGCTATGAGTTTCCTTATAGCCATCAAAATGGATTATTATAAACTTCAGAGGCTGGTTAAAAAAAATAGAGTACTAGAAACTAGAGAGGTAAAATAGATACATTAATGACGACATAATTGTGTCATTTGTTCTCTTGACTGTTGCTTCCATGAGCCCTAATTGTGGGTTCAAGCAAGACAAAACCCTTATCTCATTTGATCTCTGCTCCGCTTCTTATCATGTTACCTATCAGTAGAGTTGTGAAAATTTTGAACTTTTTTTACACTGGGTGGCATGCAATCCTTGAATTCTGCAGTCCTTTATTTTCATCAGCAAGTGCTTCAAGTCCTTTTCACTTTCAGTAAGCAAGGCTGTGTCACTTGCATATCACAAGTTGTTAATAAACCTGATAAGGCAATCTTTTGAAAATAATCCATTTTCTCTGGCTATTTATTCAGTATACAATTTGAATAAGTATAGTGGTAGGATACAACCTTGATACACACCTTTCCTGATTTTAAATCATATAGTGTTCCCTTGTTCTGTTTGCACAACTGTCTCTTGATCCATGTACAAGCATCTCAGAGGCCCAATAAAGTGCTGCATAATTCTGATCCTTTCCAAAGCTATCTAGAGCTTTCTATAATCCACACAATTAATTGTCCTGCCACAGTCAATAAAGCAAGTAAATATCTTTCTGGAGTTCTTTGCTTTCAGCCATAATTAATCTGACATCAGAAATTAAACCCTTTGTTTCAGGCCATCTTTTAAATCCAGCCTGAATCTTTTGAACCTCCCCATTGTTGTCTAGCTACAATAGGTGCTATTGACAACACTATTTACAAATGAAGAATATATGCTTCTTGTCTTTAATTGTCACACTATAGTCAAGAGTGGATATAATTTTAGGAAGTCAGAGATAAATAAACTTTCTAATATATGATTAGAGAAATCAGGGGGCCAATGTGTTAGGGTAAAACCATAAACTTTAGCATTGAAAATAAAATTGTTAAGAATGTATAGGAGTTTTGAGAAATATGGAAAAATGTAGAGGAATTCAGGCAAAGACAAGAAATTAAACAAGTGTTGAAAGAGGTCTAAAAGCTGTGTTTGTCTCTGTAAAGCACATAGAATGCATCTCTGAAGAAAGAGTGTACTAATACATCTTACCCATTTCTATAGAATGTGTTGAGACTGGATTCAAAACTTCCAAACCTTTTATTCATTCTCTCTCTGTCTCTCTCTCTCTCTCTCTCTCTCTCTCTCTCTCTCTCTCTCTCTCTCTCTCTCTCTCTTTCTCTCTCTGTAATGGGAAAATGAACTATACAGGTAAATCAGACTTTAAATGAATAGATTCAATAACCACCTAATCATATCTTTGTCTCACTCCACCCCACTCTTTATCTTGTGAATTATTTGATCTTCCTTCTACCAATCTCTATCTCTTAAATATGAGTATCCTTTCTTATAAACTGTGCTGGATGGATGCTTAAGTGCTTAACTAGTACCTAAAGTTAAGCAGTTTAAATCCACCTTGTAACACTATAGAAGATCTTTCCTGAATATTACAGCCTAGCTACTCTATAACTCAGGGTCACTGTTAGTTGAAAGCAAACTCTGTAGCACTTAAAAACAGCATCCCTCCACAAGCTTCAAGGTCATGCAGTGATCTTCATTTCTGACCGTACCCTGGTGGTTCTGGAGTGGTTGAAGTATAAGAAGTAATTTAAAGTAACAATTGATGAACCTGTGCTTGATATAACTTAATAAAACTTTCACTTGGAAAAGTAAAATATTTATCTAGTCAGATGCTGCTCTCTCAGATAAAGCTTGCTTTATGATCTGTCCTTCTCCCTCATTTTCGCTCTCCTTACACTATCTGCCAAATTTATATGTACCTTGACAGTGTAAAGTCCTTCTTGCTTGTGTCTTTGATTTCCACAGCAGTTGGGGAATGTCATCAGAATAAGAGCAATAATAAATCTATATAGTAACTGTCAAAGTGAATTGAATCTACCTCCTACAACAAATGTTCACTTTAATTTTTCTAGAAAAGATTATTTTTGTATTGAACTCTTCATCTAACTCTTCTGAAATGCATAGAGCACTGTGATCAACAGAGAACTCAGAGAAATGTTCACGAGCATGCAAATATTTTCCCTATAATTTATTCCCATATCAGAACTCTTTGCAGAACACCTTTGTTCACTGGCTCGCTTGTTTGATTTGCATTTTTGGATATTTGAAAATACATAGTCCGGATCTCATTCAAAAAAGCTTCAGTGTAAAAGGCTTAGTGTAGAAATCAACAGCTGTTTTGGTTTGCATTTTAATGCTTCTTCAGCTTGGCTCATCATTCATTTTAGTGAAACACCAGATATCTGAAGCTTAAATCAATAGCTTCAAAATCTGAGGAAACCACTCAACTGTATACTAAAACCACAACCCTTTCTTGATACTCACTCATGAGCTCTGCTAAGCCCTTTCCTGACATTGTACATCAAAAACTCAGGATGTGCAACTGAAAGACAATAGAATTTAAAGATATGTAATCAGTGATCCTAATAAGTGCCTGGTTGGAGAATTACTAGAGAGTAACATGCTTTTCTTGCTTCATGAATGCAAACAAGGTAATATCAGGAGCTGATCAAGAACAAGGATGATTGAAAACCACTCGTGTTTTGTGTTAAAGAGAAATATATTCATACGTTGTGCTAAATAAAATATTAAATTTATTTCAACACATTTAGAATACAGAAGAGGGTTAAAGAATATTACAAAAGCTATCCATATTGCAATATTCCCATCACTTAGATCAGCAATAATAGCAATTCATATTCCTCCCCCTCCTTTATTACCTTTTGTTCAACTATTGTTATAAAACTTGTATATTCAAAGCATTATATACTACCTTAAGAAAATAAAATTATTATTCTCAAGAAATACTACCACTGACAGGTTTGGCATACTTCTTGCTGATTAAATTAAGAATGATTTCCTGTTAATGCTTTTGAAATCTCCCTATTTACTATTTTATTGCCTTTCTGTTTCACACCTTTTTTGTGATTATGTGGAATTATAAGGCAAAAAGTATTACTGATCATAGTTTAAAATGGTAATATGCAGTCTGCAGAGTGAATTATTCATTCCAAGGAATTGTATCCAAGCTATATTTATATTACTAAACCTGGCATTGTTAACTGTGGAAGTCATGTGCTTATATTAATTTCATGATCGAGATGTAGGGGTGGAGTCTAGCTTGTTAATCTGGAGATAGCCATTGAATAGCCAATGAGACCTCTTTGTGGGCATGACTTTCTCCTGATAGGTCTGGGAAATCTCGTGATATTTCCCTTGTGAATATGAGAAACTATCTCCCCAGTTGTTGGGAGCTAGTTTCAGAGACAATGAATCACGGGCAAGACAAGAAGGCAGTGTGTGAGGAGCTGAAGGAGAAGTCACATGACTTTGCCCTGATGAAGTCAGACCTCTGAAGCTGGAGAGGCCATGTGGGGACCCCTGCCAGCGATGAGTTGCTTTGGCCACCACTGGATGCTGTTGATGGACCCTGAGCCCTAGAAGTGAGGAGCCATGGGGAGACCCCTGCCAGCACTGGGGTTCTGCACCCACTGGTCTGTGATTTTGTGAGTCGGAAGGAGACTTTATAGACTAATCTCGGGCATATCGGTTAATATTAGACTTATGACTTTGAACTGGACTGGATTGGGATGCTTTCTTAATGTCCTATTCCTCTTATATATAAACCTTTTCCTTATATCCATAGCATGTCTATAAATTTGCTCGTGTAATCTACCTGGACTAACACAGTAACCCACTACTCTAATTTGTGTGTTCTTAATTTCTATAAGTTAAAGGTTGGTTAACAAAGACGATGCTTTATTGTGACTATAAACACAACATCTATAGGTTTGCACAGTCTTTTAAGGGTCTATAATTGTAATGGTAGAATCTTTTCAGTTATCTACAGGATGGTTAGGGGACAATTCTCAAGCATATCTTCTCCCAGGGTTTATTTGAATGAGTTAGCAGTAATGCTGAATTTTAAGACTGTTTTAGGAATAAGCTCATATCCTGAATCTGTTTAAATATAATAACAATAATATCCAAGATTTAGGAGGTAACATTCTGCAATTCCATGACCACAGAACGAAAAAAAAAAAAAAAACGTGTAGCATATATGGCTAAGTCAGTGCAACATTTTAAATACATATTTTCATATTAAATATACACATGCTATTAATATATTTCATCATATTTGAAATATGTATACTACTAGAAAAGAGGTTTTAAAATATAGCCAGAATTCTATAATCATGTCAAGATTTATGGTGAAGTTAAGACTCTACTCTCATGCCGCTCTGTTTGTCCACACCAATGATCTCATATTTGGGACACTCCCACAATGTCCATGAAGTGGAAAAGCTGGAAGACTCCATCGAAGCCAGGGCAGGGGGACATTGCCTCATGTACTTTGAACACAAGCATGTTGTCAAGAAATACACATCCCTGGAAAAGGACATTCGACTTGTCGTGTTCCCCTGTGTTCTCTAGAGAAGCAAAACCAGCAATGCATGTGGGTATGTAAAAACTGAAATTTATATGAACAAGGGGGTGCACACAGTTTTAAAACTGGGTGAGTGAAGTGTGGGCTCAAGTTATGTTTCAACTGCTCATCTGGAGATTTCCTTTTACTCCAAGTAGCCTGTGCTGATGCACCAGGAAGGGGGAATACCACCCAAAATAGAACAAAGTCATTGTCGTCTTGTTAATTCTGACTCATGGCAACCTTAGAGGGCACAGTAGAACTGCGTCTGTATATTTTGAAGATTATAATCTTTTTGGGGAGTATGCAGTCTCATCTCCGCGCCCCCCCTCCCCCCGAGCTGGCTATTGGTTTTGAACTACTGATTCTGAGGTTAGCAGTCTAATCCGTAAATATTACTGTACCAGGCCTTCTAGGAATCCTAGACTGGTGCTAACAAAGGTAGATAAATCCTAGGTCAGCTGGTCAGACCTTAGTAATCAGACTTTTGCCCACAGAATTGAATGGATCCACGATTGACAGACAAGGTGACAGGACACGTAAGCAGACAATCTGCTTGGCAGACAATCTGACAGAGCCATTGACTCAAATTCAAAGAATTGCAGGTCAATGAGAAAGTTGTAATAGATTGCAGACCATCAAAAAGGCCAAGCCTTCCCACAGTATCTGCTTTCAAAAAATAGGCCCTATCCTCAATGAAACTTTTCAATTGTGGGAGGACTGTGACCCTGAAAAAGAGGCTGTGTTCCTCCTAATGGAGCTGGTTAGACTAGGTAAGATCGTAGTGATAGATAAGCTTGTTGTGCCAACAGGCCAAAGATAGGTAGGTCTGTTGTGATGACATGGTCAAAGATCAATTGGAGGGTGGAGATAAAAATGGCTTGGTGAGCCCCACCCTTTTCCTTTTGCTCTTGGATCTTCAGACCAGCCCCATGCCTTGGGACATCTAATCAGTGGACTGTGTTGCTGTGATTTTGAGATTCCTTCAAGCCCTACTTCGCCACACTCATGGCATATATATCTCTTGAGCTGGGGACTGTCGGACTCTGCCACCTGGCTGACTGTTGGTGACCTGCTTTGCTGTTTGCTGCTTGTGACTGGATAGCCCGAATTGCTCTACAGAGGACTGCTCAGTGGCCCTCAGGACTCCAAGGACTGCCAGGGTACTAGTTGTCTCAGGCAAGTGAGTTATACCAAGCCATCAGTGCAGCTTTATAGATTATTCAACTGTCTATTTCCTATCTTATATATTGTTCTTTCTATATAAATATATAAAGAAAATTACTAGTGACCTGGTTTTGTTTCTCTAGCGAACCCTGTCTGACACAGCCACATCGAGGGAGAAGTCTCCACTGCCAAACTAACGGGAAGTCTGGCCTACCCCAGTTTACACTAAACCTTATCTTCACATTTGGTAAAGTAGATGGTCAGCAAAAAGGAGAAGCCCATGAGGAGATTGACACTGGGTGGCAACAATTGGCTAAAATATTACCATGGTTGTCAGGATGACACACATTCTGTTGTACACATACTTTTCATGTGTCTGGACCTGACTCTGTGGCACCACAATACAACAGCTGCAGAACAGGTTGAAAATGGAGCCTGGGAGCATTAGGAGTTGGGTACTGATAAGTGAATTAAAAGATTTATGGTTCAAACCAAGCAGAGACTCTGACTGAGAAAGAAGTAGCTGTCTGATCTCGTAAAGACTAAAAGTCTTAGAGACCCTTTTCAGGATTGCTGAATAGGAATCAATTCCTTGGTGGTATGTTTGTTTGGGAGAGGGCTGATAAAATATATTTATTTTAGCATTAATGGAAGGGTAGAATCAAACACCTCTTGTGTTTGATTACCCTTCTGACTGGCTTTGGGCAACAGAGAACTTTCTATTTTTCAAAAGAGAATAGATACCAGTATCTAGTCTGTGTAATATTACCCAGCCAGACTCCTGTCATTCTGTTTATCTTTCCCAGTATGTATCTTTACATAATACAAATTCCAAATGATACCATGAAATTCTCTGTCTTCTGCAATAATAGCCTTACCTAGGTTGCTAATGAGTTTTTTGTACCCTAAATCTCTTATTTTCTACTGAAAATTTTCTATTGATATACTCAATACTGAAAGAATTTACTACCTCAAAGATTGGTTGAAGATAAGGTAAGGTTGAAACAAAAGTCTGGTGGTAAGTTATAAGGAATCCTAAAAAAGATGTGTGAGTAGGAATTCACCAGATGGAAGAGGTTTGGTTTGGGGGCTGATTGGGTTTCTTTTTCATATTATCTACAAGCTTCCTCTTGATGTGCTTTTCTGGATGAGAAATTCTACTCTCCTTTTTTAAACCAAGTAATCACTCTCCTACATTATAATTGCATTCCTCCACTTAACTGTAATCTATTGAAATTACAAGCTATGTCATTCATTTCTTTTATATATATCAATATATTATTTTACAGAATTGCAGCTACTTGTTTGATGTTTATTAAGACCAAATAAATGTGTAACAGCAAAGAATGAATCTCAAATTCTGAATCCCATTTTATTGCCTGTTTTGGTCTTAATTTTTTCCCCCTAAACAAACTAAAGAAAAAATATTGGAAGTAAGAAGAAGGACAGTGTAAATTTCTTCTCTATTTTAAATAATATGGAAGCTTATGCCTAAAAAGACAGAACATATTTCAAATCCCAGGACAAAATATTTATTAGGGTATCAGCTATAATATGACTTTACTTGAGAAAGTGATTGCGTGAGTAACTGTTTGTGGTGTAATTGACACCACCGTTAGGAATTGGCGTACATTATGCTTCTCAATTTTCAAAACAATCTCAAGTGTTCTTAGTGGATCACTGGTTATATAAGTGGAAACTGAAGGTCAAGGAGGGTAAAGGACTTGCCTTCTCAGGATTGTGTCCCTAATGAGAGAATGAACTAGTATTTAACCACAGACATTGCTTATTCCACAATTCAGTCTCTTTTACAAATGTTTGGAATTTTCCTAATAAACAACATTTTCTGATCACATGCTACATCTCAAATGCAGATTGTAAGACCGATTGTTGAAAAATAAACCTCTTTCATGAAAGTACCACATCTAAGAAGAAACTACACGCACCCAGAAGCAGTCATTCACTTAGAACAAGGAAGCGCTGCATACCAGTAGCTTAACTCAGGAAAGATGTATGTCAGTGCATCCTTTCCTCATACTTATTTAATTTCTACTCTGAGAAAGTAACTTGAGAAATTGGACTGTATATAGCAGAATTCAGCTTCAAGACTGAAAGATAATTTATGAACAATCTCTGATATACAAATCGCATAACCTAGATATTGAAAGTAAGAAAAACTTGAAGTAATTGCTGATGAGGATCAAGGACTGGAAGCTTCAGAATGGATTACAACTGAGTGTAACAAAAACCACAATCTGTTTGTAAATGGAGAAAATTTTAAAATATATTTCTTTTTGTTTTGTTCAACCACCAATGTTCATGGAAGCAGGATGCAAGAAAGCAAAATATATACTGCATTGGACGAAATCTGGTGCAAAAGACCTCTTTAAGGTGTCAAAGAGGAAGGGTGTCCCTAAAAGGATTACAGTGTGCCTGATCTGACCTAAGATGTTTTCAATTTGCCTCATTTACATGGGAAGTTGGACAATGGTAAGGAAGACTGATTGATGTTTTAGAAGTATCACGTTGGTGACAAATATGGAAAGTATTATGAACTTCCAGAAGAAAAACCAATTATGTCTTAGAAATATAGTTGTAATGTTTCTTAGAATATACAATATGACAAAAGTTGATTTCATATACTGGACTTGTTGTCAAGAGAGACTGGTCCCTAGAGAAGGATACACTGATTAATAAAATGAAGGATCAGGAAAAGAGGAAGACCCTCAATGAGGTGGATTGACAGAGTGGCTATAGCAGTATGCTCAAGCATAACAGCAGTGTGGGGCATGGCACAGGACTGAGTATTATACACAGGAGTGCTATGACTTGGAACTTCCTTGATGGAATCTGACAACCTATCTACAGCAAACAACATACTTTTTAAAATATGCTTATTGTCCTATCTTGCTCATTCTAATATATCCCTTCCCTTCTCATACAGTTCTGTTGTTCAATCCCAGGGGTTATACAGTCATTATTTCTATCATCTCCACTCTCCTATCATTTCCCTTACCACAGAAAACCCTTGCTCTTGCCCATGTCTCAAAGGTCTCATCTATCTTGACTACCAAGTACCAGATGATCTTGAAATGTGCAGAAGAACATACACAAGCCTTACATGACCATGAGATATATCACCTATGAACCACAATAGTAAAAGATGGAAATCTTAAAGAACTAGAAGATGGTAATGTGATGTATCAGTGCCCGACCACACTGGTCTTTATTCTCCATTCCATTAGTCTTCTAAGAGGGATTGTCCAATTGTCTTCCTGGAGGACTTTGTGCCTCCAGTACATCCAATCCTCTTTCATATCATTTTGAATATATGTCTTGAACTTCCCATTGACACCTCATGAACACACAGGCTGGTGTGTTTCTTTCATGGGGGCTTTGTTGCTTCCTATGGCCATTTGTTTAAATACAAGTATGTAAGACCGGATGCTACACTTTTTGATAGCCAGGAACCAACGACTTTCTTCATCACATCAGTGTAGGTACCAATTCCATCTTCAGCAATCATGTGAGGTAGGTGGGTAGAACAGTCTCACATTATTAGAACAAGCTGTTCTTGTACAGAGGAAGGATTTAAGTAGTGGCCCAAGGTCCATTTGTTTCCTTGTTGCATTTCCATATACTGTATATACTCGAGTATAAGCTGGCCCGAGTATCAGCTAAGGCACCTAATTTTACTACAAAACTGCATTAAAATGTGCTGAAAATGTGACTAATATACAAGTATATACGATACGCACACAAATATGCACATGTGCATATATATATATATACACACACACACACACACACATCAATAGGGTTTTTCTCCTCCTACCCCACTTTTATGCAATAAGCAACATTCTTGAGGAAGTTGACTAGGCTCAGATTCCTGTGTACTATACTAGGACTATGACTCATTCTGATTATTTTATCTACTTAGAGCTACTTGCAAACATATTTAAAACAAGCAGCAGAGTGCAATGTGAACATCTCATTAGCTCTATGACACTGGGTACAAAGGCTTTCTGGACCTTGTTTTCCTCATATACTAAAGGCATCTAGTACCTATCTTGTAGAACTATCCTATAACTGAGGATTCCATATTTATTGATATGTGTATATACATATATATGTGTGTGTTATATAAATGATTCATATTTACCTTTAAAAATTCGCTTCTTCAGAAGTTTTATTTGATTTTTTTAGGAGGTTTGACTAGTGTTCTCAGTGAAATGTTTAATTATATAGGGCAGGGACTGATACCAAGTAGGTATTTTGAAAATGCTGTGTTACTGTTTTCCTTTTTCTGGAATTTAGGATATTTCCATAGTAAATAGATTTTTCTTTCTTTTCTCCTTTGAATTCTCTGTATTCTATTATAGCTGCATTGGTTTATTGTGTGTGTGTCACCCTCAGATTGCTTTTTAAGTCCTAAAATAGTTTCTATTCTAATTTTGTATCCTACTGTATTATCCAAGGATTAAGCGTCAAGTAATCAAAGTGAAAAGTACCAACACAATCCAGTAGAGAAAACTAGAGTAAGTGGAAGTTACTTCCGTAGAAGAGCTGCCAGGGAAGGACATTGTAAAGAAACAGAAAGGATATTTTGGGGTATCAGAAAAGAAACTTAAGGAAATTTCCAAATCCAAATATTGCTTATGATCTGAGCTACCGACTAATGAATTCTGATAAGTATTGATTTTTATTTTAAAAGAAAAAAATACCATCACAACCTATAATAATTTTCCCCAACGCCTTAGCTGATAACTTATTTTTTAGAGTAGATGCCACAAAACATGAAAAGGAATACTTTTAAAATTATGTGTTGTACTAAGGCTCTCTGGTGGTGGAGTGGTTACTCACGAGGCATCTAACCACAGGAGAGCAGTTAAAAAGCACCAGCTGCTCTAAGGGAGAAAGACAGTGCTTTCTTGTGCCCTCACGGTCTACAGACGCGGAAAGCCTCAGAGGCAGCTCTACTCTGTCCTATGGGATCCCTATGACTCAGAATTGGCTCTGTGACCAGCTATTGCCTGAGGTTGGGGGTGGCAGTCACCTAACTGGTGTCAATTTAAGGATTGAGACTGGAGAGCCAGAGTCTTGGCTGTCATTCTGGAGAATGACAATGGGATTTCTGTGTGGATATGGCTTTCTCCTGTGAATTCTGGAAAATCTGGCACTTCTTATTCAGAAACAGGAAACACCTTTCTCTCAGTTCACTCCTTGCAGGCACTGGGGTGACAAGACACAAGGCTGACTGCCTGTGAGACATCTGGGAGGAGAAGCCACATTTAACTATTCCGATGGAACCAGACCTCTGAAGCCGGAAAAGCCACGTCGAGACCCCCTGCCAGTGCTGAGATGCTTACGACACCTCTGCAACCAAAGACTTTCTACCCACTGGCCTGTGAGTCTCCTGAATTTGACATCATTGCATGTGTCTGGTGAATCTGAAGAGGATTTTTAGATCGGCATTGGATTTATGGGCTTGGACTTAGGTGGATTGGAATACTTTTTTAACATACTATCCCCCTTTATATAAAACTCTTTCTTATACACATATGAGTTTCTTTGGATTTGTTTCTCTAGTCTTCCCAAACTAACAAAATGGAATAAAGGACATGAAGTTAGCAAAGATAAAATTTATGAATTTTGATTTTACTGTATTCCAGGACTCATTGTAAACATTCGATAAGTGTAACAGATTTCTCTATTTGGAAAAATGTTATCCACATTTTTATTTATCATGCCCTTTATATAAAACTCTCTCATACACATACGTGTTTCTTTGGGTTTGTTTCTCTAGTTTGCCCAGACTAACACATTGTGATAAAGGAGATGAAGTAAGCCAAGATAAAATTTATAGATTATGATTTTACTGTATTATAGGACTCATTGAAAACACTCTATAAATGTAACTCATTTCTCTATTGGTAAAAATGCTGCACAAATTTTTATTTATTATGATCTTAATTTGAATATATGGCAAGTAAAAGAATATCATTATTTTCTTGGATCAAAGTTTTCCAATGATTAGTGATTATCAGTACGTCGTCATGATTTTGTTGGTCATGTGAAAGTCATTGGCGGTGTCTATTCATGCCCCCTCCCTATTTTGTAATTGGATTGTTGTTATTATAGATTATTACGGTTTTATATAATTGTTTGATCTGTAGTTGCCAACTTTTTCACAACCCTCATATTTGTAGATATTCTTTTTGCTCTTTTGGTAATTTTTAAATGTACATAGTTATTTAATTTCTGGGAAGTTATTGCATTCAATTTTATCTTCTTTAACTTGTGTTTCTAGATACTTTTGTTAGAAATTTGATAATGTTTTTATGTCAGACATTAGTTCCCTAAGTTTATTCTTAGTTTTCTATAATGATCTTTAAAATTTTACTATTTATATTTGCTTCTTAAGCACATCTAGAATTAGTTTTTGCATATGGTGAGATATTTGGATTGTTTGACTTTCCTCAAATGAGAACCCAGTCTTGTTGGCAATATTTGTTAAAGATACTGACTTTTCTATTTACTGGCTTCTACTCATTGGCAGAGATTAGCTGTTCATAACTGGATTGATTTACTTCTACCTTTTGCATTCTATTGCATTGTTCGAGGTGTTTGTCATTGAACCAATATCAGGCTGTTTTTAACACAATTACTGTACAAAACAAAGCCTTACCCTGCACCGCCTTTCACAAGCAAGTTCTATTTGAACCCATTGTTGAATCCACCATGAAGCCATGTCTCTGAGGGGCCTCCTCTATCTTTCTGACCCTCTGACAATCATGGCGTCCTTCTCCAGACACTTGTTCCCACCACACCCAACCCAATGATGGCATGTACAAAGTGTAAAACAAAATCACACGATCATCAGTTCTGAGGACCATTGTGGCCATAATTCTACACAGATAAATGTGCAGTGGCAATTTCAACATTCTTTGCCAACACCATAAAATTTTTCATAGTTTTCTTAATTATTTTAATGTGGACTCTTACAACCCTTATAAAAATCCATACATCAATTGTATTAGGCATATTTGTACATAGGTAGCATCATTATTTTCTAAACATTTACTTCCTATTGAGCCCTTGGTATCAGTCACCACCATGCTTGATAAATTATAAAGTTATTATTATTTTCATATCTTACAGAGACCATTGGCTCCCTTCACTCATGGTTTCTGTTCATCCCCCTCTGATTGGGGCTGGCTATGTGTTGATCACTATGATCAGTTCCCTTTTCCTGTCCTCCACGTCCCACCTTCCCCTTTATTGGCATCATTACTCCCATTCCTGTTACCAGATTTTGTGTGTCTTGAGCTCTTGTCTCTTATGTGTACCTGTGCACATGCTCTGGTCTAGCTTGTGGTGGAAGGCAGGACTGGGGTCATGCTAATAGGGGGTGAGGAAGCCTCAAGAACCAGAGAAATATTGTGTGTTTCATCAGAATTATACTGAGCCATGCGTGACTCATCTCTTCCTTGTGACCTTTATATTAAGTGATGTACCCTTGTCTACTGATGGGTTTGGGGGTCTCTGCTCCAACACCCCCCCCCCAAGTTCTCAACAGTATGGTTTTTGCTTGTTTGTTTGCTTTGGGTCTTCTGATGCCTGTTACTTGATCCTGTCAACACCTCATGATTGTACAGGTTAATGTCCTTCATCCATGTGGACTAGTGCTTTTCTGCTAGATGGCCACAACTTTAAGTCTTTACGACCCCAGATGCTGTATCTTTTTATAGCCAGGCACCATCCACTTAATTCACCACATTTGCTTATGCACCCAATTTGTCTTCAGTGATCGTGTTGAGAAGGTAAGCATCACAGAATGCCACGTTGTTAGAACAAAGTGTTTTGGCATTGAGGGCGACATGAGCAAAGCCAGAAATCTATCCACTATGTCAGTGTATTGCCATTTAAACAAATGTACATAGGCAAAACCTCTACTTTTATGAATTAATGTATTTACATATATACATATCTATGTTTATACCTCTAGTCATAGCTTTGCTACCTAAATTTTTTCTGTTTTTTTTTACCTGCCTCTTGCCCCACCCTCATTCTTGCCCTTCTTCTGCTTCTTAGTAATTCCTCTCAACTAGATTGCTGTTGCTCCAACACCCCCAGGATTTCTACATCCTCCTTGTTGATTTTAATTTCCCCATTGTTTCTCTGCCTATGCTGTTGCTTGCTCACCACTCCCTTCCTCCATCTCCATCTCCTCTCCAATTCCCTCCTGAACCTTTGCTCTTGTTGCTTTCTCCTCGGGCTTGCTTCCCATGTCTATCTTACATAAGTAGGCAAACCAACAATAACAGAGACCAAACATAAAGAAAACAAAAGATTGAATAAAAAGAAAAAAGGGAAAATATAGTAACTTGCAAATCAAACTAACAAAAAAGCATATGTAACTCCAGGTCTGTCTGTTGACCTTTATGACTATCTCGCCAACTGGTCCCATAGGAATTCTGGGAACCACCCCTAACATGAAGTTTATTTTGGAGGCTGCTCAGGGGCTCTGTGACTTGGCTTTGCTCCTGTTGCTGATCTGCTATGTTCCTTTCTTGGTTTTCCCCACAGTGGGGGATTCAGCCCAGAGCAGCTCCCCTCTGTCTGTCCCCAGTGTTGTCTTCTGTCTCAGTATGCTCCAGTGAGGTGATATCATGTCTTGAGTTGTTGTTGGTCTTGCAGTCCTCTTTGTGCCTTAGCAGCTTCACACAGGGACATTATTCTCTGGGCTGGGTGTGCCGATATGGGGTTCTGACCATCCACCCTCTCTTTTTCCTTCTTAGTTTAATTCTGTGTGGGTGTCATAGGCTTGCTCTTCTCCCTAACCTGTAGGTCTAGTGCCATCCTCTGTAACACATACTTCTAGGAAGGGCTCAGTTTGACTGTGATTGGGGCCAGCTCTTTCCCCCAGTCTGTTCATACATTTCTTCCCATGGCTACATCAAACTCAAGGTTTGGTGTGCCGTGGTGGGTCTGCATGGCCAACACCATAATTTAAATGCATCAATTCACCTTCAGTCTTCCTTTTCTATTTTCTAACTTTTATATACAAATGAAGTCATTAAAAATACTACATAACTTGGATCAGACACATCTTAGGTCTCAGAGTAATATCTTTACTTTTTAAAACTTTAAAGATGCCTAGAGCAAGGGCTGAGCCCCAGTGGTGTAGTGGTTGTGCGTGGGACTGTGGCCCACTGGGACAGAGGTTCAATTCCAGCAGTGGAATTGCTCCCACCACCGGAGAGCAGTGATGCCCAAAACAAACAAACAAACAAACAAACAAACAAACAAACAAACAAAAAAGATGCCTTGAGCAATGCAATGGGTTGCATAATGTAATGGGTCTTTTTATTTTTTGAGTGTTTCTTCTAAAAGCATAGATTGTGGGCTCACATAAAGTGATTGCCTTGAAAATCTCGATTTTTCATCAGTGACCATGGTTTTGTTTATGAGGACTGGGGTTTCCTATACATTGAGTCATAATCTATATGGAAGACTATAGTCTTTTATCCTCAGTAGCAAGTGCTTTGATCTTCCTTGAGTTCAAACAGGAAGGCTGTGTCATTTATATATCTCAGATGTTAGTGAATTGCCCTTCAAATCTGATATTACAGTCTTCTTTAGCACATCCAGCTTCTCAGGTTCTTTGCTGAGTTTACATGTTGAAAAAGTGTGGTGGAAGGATGAATCACTGGCACACATTGTTCTTGATTTGAAACCTTGCAGTATGTCTCTGTTCTATGCAAATGACAGCCTCTTTGCTTACATACAAGTTTCACATGAGTACAAGAAAATGTTCTGGAAGTCCTTTTCTTTGAAATATTTTCCACAGTTCATTATTATCCATATAATCCAATAACTTTAAAGAACCATTGGGACACATGTAAGCAGCCAATAGTGATCTGATATTAGCAATGTTTTCCCTGTGTGTTAATCCAGGACGACTAGCAGAACAAATGCAGAGACACATACATATAAGAAAGAGCTTTATATTAAGAGTCATTTTATATTTTTGGTTAACAGTTCAATGTGTTAATCGTTAAACAACCATGCTCTTGACACTTAACAATAGCCATTCGATATTAATATTTTCATAACTATTAATTCTTAACACACCCTGAATGTCTTAGACATTGCAACTGCTGTTTATTTCCTTCCTTTGTTCAACTGAAAACCAAAGCCATTGCCATGGAAACAATTCTCACATACCACTCTCATACATAACTAAATAAAAGTGAGTTCTGAGTTCCTTAGGGTTTATTTGCTACAATCATTAGGAGAGCAGATCCCCAGCTCTTCTTCCACTTTAATACTCCTCTAAACTTAGGAGTATGTTTTTTTCGTGTGTATGTGTTTTATTTTTTTTGTGGGCACCACTGCCTCTGGTGGTCGTGGGTGCTACCCAGTGCTGCTCCTGAGAGTGGCCGCTGGATTTGAACCGCCAAATGAGCTGCAATCCCGCACTCAACCACTTTCGCCACAGGGGCTCAGCCCAGGAGTATGTTTGATCCACCATTTTCTCTTTTAACTATGAAACTAGCCAAACAATTTGCACCACCCAGAAACTGCTTGTATGATACAAGGAGAACATAGAAATATTTTAGTACTGTCTTTATATTTTGTTCACAAGTGTAACTTCCAAAATGTGATATGGAAACTATGTCAATAAAACTAAGTTAAATGTGTAATGAAAAATTATATGAGTATACCACTTGTTTAAAATTATTATTGTCATAATATCATTTGCAAAAATAAAACCTTTTGCAACACTTACAGCTTTTACAATAACAGTTAACATGATATTTAAGGAGACTAATCTGGCCTTCCCTGTACTTTGTAGACTCTTAAGCATGCTTTATATATTCTGTGCTTTTAAAAACACTTGAAATATATAATATCTGCCTTGTATTTGCTAATCCCTAGTAATGGAGGAAAGATTGAAGTTGTCAAGGATTTCATTTTACATGGGCCCACAATGAAATTGCAGCGAAGCAACAGTCAAGAAATAAAAAGACAACACATTGGATACATCTGCTGCTGAAGAACTCTTTGTTGTTATAGAGCAAATGTGTTATTTTGCATGTAAAGTGCATCTGGCCTAAGCAAAGTTAATTCCAATTGCCACATATCACGCATGTGATAGCTGGACAATGAATAAGAACAGGAAGAATTGATGTATTTGAATAATGTATGGTATTGGTGAAGAGTTAAAATTACCATTGTTAAAATGTACTGCAATGCACTCATTATAACTGAATAATTTGGCTTGTATAGATTTTTTTAGTAAGTGTACTTAAAATTCACCTCTCCCAGGGGAGGAAGTTTCCACCCTTACTTCAAAACAATGTAATAATAAGCTTACTCAGTTGAACCAATCACAGTTGATAATATCTCTAAATATCAGATAATGATGTAATAAATAAATTACATAGGCTTGTAATCTAAATCAAAGACATACATTTATAATTCATGAGAAATCAAAATTTAAAATTCCTTTTTAATTGAAGTGGGATCATCAGATTTTCATTTGCTAAGGCAGAATAGCTAAATGAATAGCAACTTATAATACTGTTATCTTCACCATTCTTTCGTGGAAAAAATGTTATCTTTTTTTGTTTGTTTTTTTTTGTTTTTGTTTTTGGGCATCACTGCCCTTTGGTGGTGGGAGTAGGAGGCCCAGCCTTTGCTCCTGTGGAGCTGGAATTGAACCTCCATCCCAGTGGGCCGCAGTCCCGTACACAGCCACTACACCACCAGGGCTCAGCCCTGAAAAAATGTTAATACCAACAACTAAGAATGATAATTTCAGACTAAAAATTTTTTAAGTGGAATTGATGGAAGAAATGGTATTTTATTACTATTATAGTTCATTTTTCATGCTGAAATTACTTGCTGATATCACATAGTAATTTATATAGCTACATTTAGTGTCACTAAAATAAAACATTAAAATCCCTTAAAAGTCATTTAAAGTATTACTTTAGTCATTTGAAAGTTATAATAAAAGACTATGCAGAATAGTAATTAGAAGTTCCAAATAATAGTTTTATATATACATCCTTTAAAAAAGAGAGACTCATTTACTAATAATGTGGGATTTTTTTTCTTATTTAATATACCATCTTACTAAATGTTGATGTAAGGTCTGGTTATTAGGCCACTTCAATTCCAAGTAGCACAGAGGAAAGGTGTAGTCTTGGTTTTCAAAGTTAAAAGAAAGCCTAAACAGTGTAATCTGTTTTTAATGGACCATGTAATGTCACATTAAGTTAATTGGTATAAATGTTTTTCTCTTACCATAGGAGGTTTCAAAAATAATCCCCAAATTCTATATCTAAAATCTTATTTTACTATTGCCTGTTGGTGGTGTTGAGGGCTACATGTTGGGTTGCTAATGACGTGGTCAACAATTTGAAAGCACCGGTTTTAAAATAGTGGTTTTAAATTGTTCCACAGGAAAGAGATGAGACTTTATGCTTGGGTAAAGTCTTACAGCTTCAGAAGCACATACAGGTAGTTTCATTCTGTCCTATAGGGTTTTTATGCATTGGAAAAGTCCCACAGTAATGAGTTTTATTCCTTTTTTCTTTTGTAATCTTTAACTAATCTTTATCTTAGAACTAAGAAATTATGAAGATACCATAGGTTTTAATATATTCCCTACCCACATTCCTCTACCACTAACATTTAACAATATGGTGCATGTGTTGCAATTTATGAATTAAAGCATTGCTTTAACTAAAATCCAATCTTTATCCATGCTCTTATGGTTCTAATTTAATATCTCTTATCTTAATCAGAATAGATATCTCATTACTTAAGTTATTGAGTACTTTTAACCATATATTTTTCAAGGAAATTTCTCAGACTTATATTCTTTGATGACAATCAAAGAGCAAAGTGGAGCTTATACTAAAATTAAAGAGTTTATATAAAGATCAAAATGAACCATAGTAAGGCACACCTTCCAAAGTATACTTCAAGGGAGAAAGCGATATCAAATTTAAATGTTTTTAATTGACTCCTTTATTAAGTCTTTTCTTTTAATTAGGTCTTAAACAGATAAGAATAAATACAAATTACAAAGTGAATCATCTAGATGAGTGATACCATCACTATGAAATCATAACCATGTCTGAAAGAGTCATAATCATGTGGCTACATATCTAGACCATGAAAAACAAGGAAACTGTCAAACAATCACAATTAGCAATGGATCAATTCATCACTGTTGCAGACAGGACTATAAGATAGGGACTATGATAGTGAACTGTGGAAGTAAAAATTATTGACTAAAGGCTTACCCACTGTTCAAGATTCAGACAAGGGATGAAATTAAATGGAGCAAGTTAAATACACTACCTGGAATGGAATTTCCTTGGTGGAAGGGTATGCTTGTTTAGGAGGGTAGGTTTTTTTATTGTTCTGCAAAGATACATGTAAAATGACTAATTGTAAATCCCAGCAGCATCAGTTCATCTGTTTGTTTTTGCTTCACAGTGGAGGGCCAGTCATGGAGTATGTAAAATCTGAAATTGCCTGGGGTGAGGGGCTGCTCTCCCTCCTTGCACAGTGTGGAGGAAGCCCCTGCGCAGGTCTCTAATAAATCTGGCTTGTTAGACTCTGGTGTCCAAGTCTCTATTGCTCATAAAAATACATATACCATCACAGATTATAAAGTTTACAGGATTACTTTGGTAATCCCAGGCCTTCTTGATGTGTGAAAGTGGAAAATTATCGACTAAAGGCTTGCCCATTGTTCAAGATTCAGGCAGGGGAGGGAAGCAATAGAGCAAGATAAATATTGTAACAGGAGTGGGATTTTCTTGGAGGAAGGGTATGTTTGTTTAGGAGGGTAGGTTTTTGACATAAGAGTAAGAATGGCTAACTGCAAATCCCTGGTGGGGCCTTTCACCTGTTTGCATTTGCTCCGTGGTGGAGGGCCAGTCATTGAGTATATAAAACCTGAAACTGGAGAAACTCAAGATGGTTCTCTCTGCTTGCAAGGAGTGGGGACAGCCCCTGTGTGGATCTCTATTAAATGTGGCTTATTAGACTCTGGTTCTGAGTCTCCTTTATCTGTTGGTTTATTAGAGACATAGGCCTGATTCACCACAGGCTGAACCTAGTGCCTCAATTGTCTTCATGAACACCTGTGGGATTATAAGAAGACTCTTCCCCAGCTCCAAAGATTTGCCATACATTATAAGCTACTTGCCAACACGTGGTGGGAGATCAGAATCATTTAGCCTTTCAGACTGTCTTGTCGAGTCCACTCCCTGCTGATAAGACAATAGATTACTTCTCCTTGAAGTCTTTCAACAATTAGTCTGGTCCCTGCAGGTGCCCTGGAGGCTGCCTACCTGATATAGAATCTGCCCATCTTATCATATATTATCCTATCCCTCTTCTTCCTATAGATTATGTACCTCTAGACCATCCTCCTCCCATTACTTTACTACCTATAGCACAAACTCTTCCGGAAAGTTATGTCCCTACCTGTAATTAGGGGGTATTTGGACCTGGTCTGAACAAGGTGACCCTCATTCCCTCACCCCCTCAGGAAGACAGAAAACCTATTGTACTTTGTAACTTCTGCCTCTCACACTTCAAGGAGCTTCTCTAGGCAGGGTCGACATACTCCCCTGTCTTCAGCATTCCAGGAAGCAAGTCTGAAAAACAGGATGATTTTCCAACAGGCCATTTCCTGACTGAGATCTGTAAATAGCAGCACAGAAGGCCTCCCTTCCCTTTTATTGGCTCATATGCCCTTGGCTCATACCCTATATATAGCCCACTGCCCCACCAACAGGCATGGCTCCCCTGGCCTAAATCTCAGAGCTCAGAACCCGCCCACGAGTTCAAAATGCTCCTCTTTCTCTCCTATCCTATCCCATCCCCAAAGTGCTTCCCTACCCCAATAAAACATATCTCTACTTTTCATTCTTTTTGTTTGTTTCTTGGGGGGGGGGGCATTACTGCCCTCTGGTGGTGGGAGTAGGAGGCCCAGCCTTTACTCCTGTGGAGCTGGAATTGAACCTCCATCCCAGTGGGCCGCAGTCCCGTACACAACCACTACGCCACATGGACTCAGCCCTCTACTTTTCATTCTCAACTAAGCTCTATCTCCTTTCAATAGCTCCTTCTGAACCTCTTGGGGATCTTGCACACCTCCCAAAATACTTCTTCTCTCCCACAATCATGATCTGAATTCTACCTTACAAATTCAGTTGGACCGGAGGTTGAACACTGGTACAGTTAGGTACTGGAAACATGGGGTATCTAGGGAAAATGATTCCTTTAGGACCAGTGGGGAGAGTGGCAACACCAGGAGGGTGGAGGGAGAGTGGAATAGAAAGCGGGAATCAATTATAAGAATCTACCTCTATATAACCTCTTCCCTGGGGTAAGGACAGTGGGGAAGTGGGTGAAGGGAGATATCGGACAGCGTTCAACAAGACAAAATTATAATAGTTTATAAATTATCCAGGGCCCATGAGGGAGGGGAACAGGTAGAGAGTGGAAAAAGGAGTCAATACCAGGGGCTTAAGTGGAAGGTAGATGTTTTAAGAATGATGAAGGCATCAAAGGTACACATGTGTTTGCATACAATGGATGTATGGATGGATTGTGCTAACAGTAATATGAGCTCCCAACAGAATGATTAATAGCACACAAAACAACCTTGGTTAGCAATAAAGACTTCCTTTTCCTTCTGCCCCTGCTCTTGCTACATGGACCAGCAAGCCGGGTTGAGGTGAGCATGCTACCATGAAATGTGTTTGACTCTGTTATTTCTTTTTTTTTTTGGGGGGGGGGGGATCACTGCCCTCTGGTGATGGAAGTAAGAGGCCCAGCCTTGCTCCTAGAGAGTTGCTGCTGGATTTGAACCTCCAACCCAGTGGGCCACAGTCCCACGTGCAACTACTACACCACTGGGCCTCAGTCCCTTGATTCTGTTATTTCAATCACTCTTCTATTCCTCATATTTTCTATGACTTTACTGTAGTCCTTACTTATTTTCACTGAACAATTGCATCTACCAGACCTATAATGATGTGTTAGGGGCTGGTTGCCTCACAAATATCCCCAGTCACGTCCCTAAAAGTGAGACTATCCCTCCCTAGTTTTTCCTGGGCAATTACAGTAACTCATTCTCAAATTCTCTCTGTCTGAAAAGAAAAATTCATACATTGCCACTCAATGGTCAGAAACAACTCAATGAGGACTGAATTTATTTGCAGATTCAAAGTGAATTTAGGGCTGCCACTGTAGCCATAAGCGTCTGCAAACCAAGTGCTAAAAATTTAAGCTTTACTAAAGGATTCGCTTAGGTAATACAGTGAAATGAATTTTTCACAGATCATAAATATAGAAAAATCCAGGCATGTACAATTCAGATATTAACAAAAGCATGTTTGACACAAATAAGGGCAAAGTTTCTTAATTATTATTTTAGTTTGATTCATTTAACAGTTCAAGGATAACTTCAGTCTGCAGAAGGTTTCTGACCAGATGACTTTTGAAAGTCAGCTCAGAGTAAAAAACAAAGGGAAAGAAAACAGTGTGAACTGCATCATCAATAAAAGCTTTTCCTTATGCCAAACATCTTGCTATTTTGTGATCTTTTTCATTAATTGGATTTTTTGACCGGTATCAGTCAAGAATGCATAAAATGGAATTTGATCATTCATTTTTGATGATTAAATACAAGTAATGGGTAAATGACTGTTATATTTTCTACATTAAGTTTAAGAAATAATTTAGAAATAGTAGCATAAGAAATAATTAAGTGAACATTTTAAAAAATCAGACAAAACATGCATCTAATGTCTGAGCATAACATACTAGAGTCCAAGGATGTGAAGTCATGTATTGACTACAGGTATTTGATCATCTTTCATTCTCTATTGATAAGGCTAAGCATAATATGTATAGTCATAAACAAATACAGATTTATTTAGAAATGATTAAAAGAAACAGGAATTTGTTTTTATCTGCAAGAGTCTTCTGGTTGTCATTGAGTTCCAAAGAAGAGCTTGGTAGAGCAGGGAGGTCACAAAAATCACATTTGCACAGTTACAAAAAGATGACAGACCGCGTCTTGTTGCTGACATTGGCAATGCAGATTTAATAATAGTCTTGAAATCCAAGAATCTGCCCAGAGATAAACAATTTTTAAAGAATAAGAAACCTTGAAACTAAAATCTTGCTTTATCAAATCATTTTGGAATGTCATCTTTGGTTATATTCTTTTATCTGTTTTTGTTTGGGTTTTTTTGTTGTCTGTTTCCTAACTTGTTGTTTTTGACATAATAAACAAACCAGAGTCTATAGTATATGTTTCAACATAGTCTTATCCTTTTTAAAGATGTTTTTATGCACAGCACCCCACTACAAATAAAAATGCTTCCTCTTTGTTTTTCCTATACATTGTATTTGCTATGTCACTTTAATTAGGAATATTCAAAATAACAAGAAAGTACAAAATAAATGGCAAACTGTAGTAGGACCTGCATCATCACACTAGAGTTGCATAGTCTTTGGCAGAAAAACTAAAGCCATGGTTTACCTTTTCAAATATATATATATATATATATATATATATATATATACACATATACATACACACACATATATATATCCTGTTAGAACAAAGACAAGAGACCAGCATTTGTAGGAAGGATCCTCTCATTCTTCTTTCCCATGTATGCAAAAATATAATTTAGAGGTCAAGCAGTAGGTACCTGGCAGTGGCCAGTCTGAAACCAAACAGTACCGTCATGTTTCAACCTAGCTCGGAGCCCCAAGTTCTCAGATGGCTCTGTCTGGTCAGAAACTCCCCTGCCCGAAGAGAGTGGACTGTACCTCCAGGACCTCCAGTCCCTTGTGGGGAGAAAGGGATAAGTCAGTTGTGCCACTAGAGAGAAACTTTGGTAGCAAGAGAAAGATGCACTGGTGTTGTGGCCAACCTGCCAAGGAGGCGGACCTTAGGATATCAGCCTCTTCTCTCCAGTTAGGGCTTCTGGCTTTGTCACCAAGGTCTTGGTTCTGTTTGACAAGATATACCCTCACCATGGGATGTCCAAAGATCATCAGAATGTAAGGCCAAGCTTCTGTCAGCTTTAAGCTTTTGACAAGGGAACAAATTTCAAAGAATGTAGCCTGCTGTAGTGTTTGGAAATTAATAGTAAGAGGTGCTCAATTCTATGTGAAATAACAACTGGTTTCCTCTCCCTTCTTCAGTTTTAATGTTATATAATATATTTAAATTCTTATTTAAATAAAACTTGCTTTCAGAAACAAAGAAAAAGAAAAAATGCCAAAGCTTGGTTCAGGCCCACTTTAGTCCTCAAAATAACATACTTGAATTTTTAGCACTCAAAGAGGAATCATGTAGCAGGTTTACCCAATGTAATATGTCCTTTCCCTCTTAACTGCTGCTTCCATGAGCTTTGTTTGTGGAGGCAAGCATAACAAAATGATTGACAACTTCAAGATTTTCTACATCCATCATGATGTTACCTATTAGTCCAAGTGTGAGGATTTTGATCCTTTTTAGATTGTGTCATAAACTGTACTAAAGTTTGCAAACCTTGATCTTCATCAGCAAGTGCATCAAGACTTCGTCACTTTCAGAAAGCAAGACTGTGTTTGTGTATTTCAGATTGCCACTAAGCTTTCCTCTAATTTTGAAGACACATTATTCCTCATATAATCCAGCTCCTCTTTGTTTGAATATTTATAGTGAAAGGGTACATCTTTCACACACAATTTTTTCTGACTTTAAACCATGTGGCACCTTATGTAATATCAGAGGTACATGAGTCATCCTCTGACAGCAGCAGTAGTTCACAAAAAGGTGAAACATGTACTGGGTCTGAGGAGCACAGTGTGCATTATAGGAAAGGAAGTTTCTGAATAGTTGTGAAACAAAGGGCAATATACTTCTTATTCAAATAAGAAAGCTTTTATGACGTTTTGATTGCAAAGCAAGTATTTTAAAGAACAATCGAAAGTTTTATTCATTTAACCATATCTTACAAAGTAGAGCTGATGCAGTCTGTCAAATACATTTTTTTTTCTGAATTAGTACCCCAAATAACCCCAGGAACAGGCCTAATAGTCAAGATATGTTCTGTTGAGTTATGTTATCAGTGTATCTTGATTGCATATATAATCAATTTTAGACTGAATACCTTGGCAGAGTTCATCAATTTCTTCATCCCTAGTTTAGTGGTTGATGAGTAAATTTGAATTAGAGTCATATTAACTGAATTCCCTTCAATTTCGAGAGACGTAATCCTATCACATACAGCACTGTAGTTCAAATTTCATCTTAAATGTTCTTTTTGACAATGAATGCATTACCATTCCTTTTGAATATGTTATTCCCATTGTAGTAAACCATATGATTTTCCATTCTAGGTAACCAATGCATGTCCATTTTAAACTTATTAATGCCTAGGATATCAATATTTAAGTACTCAATTTCATTTCTGACAATTTTCAATAAATTCATACTTCATATATTCCAAGTTATGACATTTAATAGATTTTTGCATCATTTCCTTCTCATGTTCAGTCAAGTTCCATCAGAAAATGAAGGTCACAAACACTTTATTCCGACAAGTTTCACTCCTTTCCTATCATTATCGGTGCTCTACATTGAGAAGGGAGCTCTTCCTCGGTCAGAGTTCAGTGCCTTCTCACGCAAGGGGCTCATCTTCTGGAATTAATTATTCATTAAATCTTCAGTAACTGACAATGTTTCAATTAGATTCACTAGGTTTCCAGTGGTTAGTTCCTCTGAAGTAGACAGCCTATTCCTTCTTCATAATATGTTCGTGGTCTGGAAACTCTATTGAAAACTATTCAATTTGGGTGACATTGCTGGAATTTGAAATACCAGTGCATCACACAGGCTTGGAAGAGTCTATTATATATACTATCATATTACATTAAGTAAGTATAAAATATTAATATTATACATATTTAATAGACATCTCCATGTCTATATTATCTACAATTTGCTTGTTAGTTTCTCATACTGTGGTAGCTTGCATATGGCAATGGTTTTAGAAGTTATGTCACCAATATTTCAAGTACCAACAGAGTCACACAAGATGAAGAAGTTTCTCGGTAGAGCTTTCGGACTAAGACTTTAAATGAGTCATAGTCTGTCCACTTCTGAGGAATTAGCCTCTGAAAACCTTAATTATTGTATATGAACATTACCAGATACTAAAAACCTCAAGAATAACACAGAATTGTGTTGCCTCTAGTGGTGGAAAATAAGCCCCTCAGATAGGAAGTCACTCAACATAAAATTGATGAAGGATTACTTTATCCAAATAAAGGCAACTGTGATGACTGGTATAAAGAAAATCTTTCTAGACCTTCATTTGTTGATGGGTCATGATGCAAAATGAGCTGTAAACATCTGCTAATGATTGTTACATGGAATGTGTGAAGTGTGAATGTAGGATAATAGGACGTTATCGAGAATGGAATGAAATCTATTCTGCCAAGAGGAATGGGGATATTAAATGGATATTTAGCATCCATTTTGAAGTACTATGTTGTCTATGATAGAATCTTATCTATGCACCTATAAAGAAGACTGGTTCCATTTTACTCATCAAACAATAAAGCCAGTGATAAAGAAACTGAAGAATTCTACCAACTTGTCCAGTATGAAATTGATCACATATGCAATCAAGATACATTGATAAGTATTTGTCATGGACACAAAGTGGAAGAGACAGTTGTTGGAAATCATGATCTTGAAAGAAGGAAAGCAATCACATGATAAATTTTGGTACGATAAATATCTTCATTGTAAATACATTTTTTAAATTTATAAATCATTTTATTAGGGGATCTTACAGCTCTTATAATAATGTATACATCAATTATAAAAGCACATCTATACATATGTTGCCATCATCAATTTCAAAATATTTTCATGTTTGATCCCTTAATATCAGCTCCTCTTTCTTTTTCCCCTCCCTCCCCCATTTTCCCACCCACATGGACCCCTGATAGTTATTACTATTTTCATATCTTATATTGCCCCACTGTCTCCTTTCATCTGCATTACTGTTGTTCATCCCTCTGGGGAGGTGGGGAGTGTGTTATATGTTCTTGTCGTTGATTCCTCAATTCTCCTCTTTCTTCCTCTGCCTTCCTCTGACCCTCATGTGTTGTCTCTTCCACTACTGTCCCTAAGGGGTTTATCTTCCCTAGATTCCATGTCTTGAGAGCTCATATCTGTAGCCATCTACATGCCTCAGTCTAGTCATATTTGTAAGATAGAACTGAAGTCATGATAGTGGAGGAAAGGAAGCATTAAAGAACTAGAGGAACTTTGTGTGTTTCATTTGTGCTGTGCTGCACCCTGGCTGTCTTGTTCCTTCCTTGTGAGTCTTTGGTGAGAGAATTTCCAATTATCAACTGATCAGTTTCATGTCTCTATTCTTACCCCCATCATTTGTATTGATATACTTGTTTGCTTAGGGATCTTCTGGTGCCTGCTATCTTATTTCGTTGACCATTCATGGTCACAGAGACTAGTGTGCTTCTTTCCTGTGAACCTTGCTGCTTCACTGCTAGATGTCTTCTTGTTTAACTTCAAGCCTTTAAGACTCCAGACACTATAACCTCTAATAGCCAGGCACCATCAGCTTTCTTCACCACCATCAGCTTTCTTTATCACATTTGTTTATGCACCCATTTTGTCTTAGTGATCATGTTTGGAAGGTGAGTCTCATAGAATGCAAGGTTATTGCAACATAGCGGTTTTACTTTGAGAGAGTACTTGATAGAGATCCATCTGCTACTATACTGCTTGCCATTTAAATATGTACATAGAACTATTACCCTATCATTTTATGTTGATGTATTTACAGGTATATATGCTAAGCTTATGCCTCTATAAAAGTCTTTTGACCTCAACTTCTGTTCTCCATTTCTTGTTACTTTCCTGTTTTCCCACTCTCATGTACAATTTTCAATCAACTCTCAGTACTTTCTCCCGGCTGTATTGCACTTGATCCAACCTGATCAGGTACTCTACACCCTCCTCACCATTGATTTTAGATCTCTTATTGTTCCCCTTTCCCTTGGTTTGTTGACTCCCTCCTCCCTTTATTCCACCTCTTCTTCCACTTCCCCCAGAGCTAAAGGCCTATTCATTGATTTCTTCTCATGCTCTGTTATCCCATCTATCCTATATGGATAGACATGATAAAAAGGAAAAAAAGAGAAAGGAAACACACAAAAATTCAACCCTACAAATAGGTTCAGCTCTGTGCCCTGATCCTTCTGAATGTTTTCCAATCTGTTTTGGTTAAGTGTCATACTCTGCCCACTGATTCCAATGTTTGTTTTCAGGATTCCTTGGTACCTTCATTGTTTTGCTCCCCATGTTATTCTACACTACCTTCCTGTTTTTTCTCCTCTGATGTATGTGTGTGGAAGGGGGCAGGGAGTGGAGATGGTGTCAGAGCAGGCACAATTTCCACTCTGTCTTCAATGCTGTCCCTTGTAGCCCTATGGGTCAGTGAGGTGAGGGGGTGTCATGACTTGTGGTAGGGCCAGCTCTGCAGTACTCTCTGTGGATTGTTTGCTTAGAACAGGATTTTTTTAACAAAATAAATGATGCACACACACACACATATGGAATGATAGATTTAAAGAGAAAAGGCAAGCTTTGAGTTGAAATATTGGAATATTTTATGGGAAAAATAGCAAATGATACAAGAAGTCTCAAAAGAAGAGGGAATGGGGAGTATGTGTGTGTGTGTGTATGATAACATTGGCTTCTGTTGGGAATTTTGGTCATATGATGCCCAACTCACTGAGGTGAAACTTTTTTCTATTTCTTCCACTTTAACGTCTGTTGGATATTCTGATTCAGGTATATCTGGCGTGTTGACGTCTTTGTTGTGACTTGATCAGATAGTCCAATCATTCTAATATTGTTCCTCTTGATATCATCAGACATGGCTCTCTTATTGTCTTATTGACTGCTTTTCCCATTTATTGAAGTCTGCCTGGTTAGATACTCAAGGTTAGGGGTCATCAAACTACAGCCCCATGGGCCATATGCAGCCCAGTGAGACATTTTTCTTGCTGCCAGGTGTCTTTGCCACTGCTGCCTGTCCTCCTTAGCAGCCAACTCATCCCGGGCCCACAGTGAATTTGTTCATAGTTTGTTTTTTTTTTTCATAACTATAGTCTAGCCCTCTAATGGTCTGAGGAACAGTGAACTGGTCCCCTGTTTAAAAAGTTTGAGGACCCCTGTAGGTCTCTGCCTCCTCTAGTGTATTGGCAAAGTTTGTTAATTTTTTATAGGTTTTTGTTATTTCATGCTTTAGGTCTTGTATTTTCCTTTGGTATGTGGCCTTTATCTCCTGTATCTTTTTATCTCCTTTTTCTGAATTGCCTCACTCATTTCCTGTATGAATCGAAGCAGAATTCTGAAAATTAATTTCTGTGGCAGGTGAATGTCTGCTTCTTTTATCCATATTGTTAGGCTCATAACTTCTTCTGGTATTGTTTTCTGTTTCTCTTGCTTTTTTATTGAGATTTTTGGGTTTGGTTGCTGTTTGCGTTGTTTTATAGGAGTCCAGTGCCATCTTCCAGAGCACTGGACTCTCTCTTTGAGGGTTTTGTATGAGTGTTTCTTCAAATGGGGATCAAGCTACTGCTGTATCTTCCTGTGGTTTCATCCTTACCCTAGCCAACCATTATTACATTATTTGGGATTCTGGTCAGGTGCTTGTGGGCCCATGAGAATGGTGCTTCACTGGCTGATCTCCCAAAAAGCTGTAGTGGCATGTCCCACAAAACTTGGAGTGCCTTGAATGGTGTGTTTCGCTCCACAACTGGAGTGTCATGGGGGGGTGGTTGTGTGCACCCTCCTTGGTGTAGAGAACTGTGGATGTCAGATAGAATTTCCTAGTTGGAGAGATTGCCTTGGAGATTGGGAGGATGTTCTTGCAATAGCATGGAGCACCATAAACAGTGGACAGGTGTTACTTCACTCCCATGTAAGGTCTTGGGTAGAAGTTCCCCCAGCTGATTGAGGTGAAGAGGTGGGCAGGTATAATTTCCCCAGTTATGTGTAAAGCTAGCAGTGTGGGTGGAAACTCCCCCAACTGGGCAATCAGAGTTGTCCAGGGCATAGGGGAATAGCCCAAAGTTTGGTAGTAACTTTTGTAAGGAAAGAGAGGGGGAAGAGAAGAAAAGGAGAGAATGGAGGAAACAAAGGTGAGTAAAAGTAGCAACAAACTAGTACACACACACACAAAGACAAAAACAACAACAAAAAAAACAGCAACAAAAAGTAACAAAAAAGAAAGACTGAATCTGATGAGACAAGAGATTGAAGAAGAGCAAAAATGAAATACAAAGAAAAAGAAGAAAACAAATAAATGAAGAGATAGCTGAGTACCATTCTGTGTGCATCACTGCCTTGTGTCATGTGCAGAACTACCACAGGGGTCAGGCTGGAACTCTTCCTGCTGGGTTGTCTGAGTTGCTCTAGGCAGAGGGTAGGAGGCTAGGAACCAGCGGTGGCATGTGGAAGCAAAGGGAGAGTGAGAGAGGAAAGGAAAAGAAAAGAGGAGAGAAGGAAAAAGGAGAAACAATTTTTAAAACCTCTAATTGTTCACTGAGTCTGACTGTGTTGGGAAAGAAGAAAAAAAAAGAATAAAGAGATGGCTTATCCCTAATTGCCTGAACATAGCACTGGAGAGGTTTAAACCATGCCCTTAGGTGGTGCATGGCTATGCCTTTTTCATATAGGGTTCCCTGAGTATGAGGCAAAATTGCCCTAATCAGCAAGATCACTGTGGATGCCAGGCAGAGGTTTCCTTCAGTAGTGTGGAGTGCTGGAGAGGGCTGTTTTAGCTGCCTTGTGGTGTGTTCAGCACTCCCACAGTGGGAAGGCTGGAGCTTCTCCTGTTGTTTGGGTGGAGTTGCCCTAGGCAGAGGTTAGTGTCCCAGAAGCCAACAGTGATTTGTACAAGAACAGAAAGGGAGAGAAGAGTAGCAGAGAGAAAAAGAAGAAAAGCAAATTGGGCTTGCTGAGACCAACTGAATGAGGAAAGAGAAAAAGGAGATAGAATAATGAGATAAGAACAAGAATAAAAAGTAAGAAGATAGCTGAGCCCTGATCGCCTGACCATGGGTTGGGGGAGTTCCAACTCTGCCTCAAGGTGATAGGGTGCTGTGCCTGCTTGGTGTAGGGTCCCACAGATGCTGGGCAGTGTTATCCTCATAGACAAGATCAGAGCACAAGCAAGGCAGAGGTTCCTACAGCAGTGTGGACCACTGGAGATGACTGGTGTAGCTGCCTTGTGCCACATGCTGGATTGCAGCAGGCTGGGGGATATTCCCCCGGCACTATTTATGTCCCCAGGACAGGCATATGCTCGCCCAGCCATAAGAAAAACAGGCAGAACCTCCTCAGTTACATGTAGGCCCCTGAGGAAAGATAGTAACTCCCCCCCATTGGACTTGCAGAGTCGCCCTAGCTTATGCCAACAAGGTAGCATTTTTTATAAAGAGACAACAGATCGACTTTATTATCAATTTAATCTTTCTTGAATCCACAATCAATACTCATAGAAGCTTCAACCAAGAAATCAAATAAAATATTTCATTGGGTAAATATGCTGCATAAAATCTCTTTAAAATGCTGATGGGAAAGCATTTGGGGAGTAAGATGTGCCTGACCCAGCCATGGTATTTTCAATCACCTCAAGTCTGTCTTAGAAGAAGTAGAGCCAGAATTCTCCTTACCGATGATCTCAAAACTATAGCTTATATACTTAGGACATGAAATCAGGAAGGGCCCATCCCTTGAAAAGGACATCAAGTTTTGAACAGTAGACAGCAATGGAATTTGGAATACCTTTGCTGAGAAATATTGATGCAGTGGCTGCAATGATCTGCTCCCACATACCAATTTTTAGGATGGTTCAAAACTGGGTAGAGTTTTCTTCTGTTATACATTGTATTGCAATGAGTTGGAATCAACTTGATGGCACTAATAATGACAAAATCTTAGTATTCATTCTTATAGTTCTAATCATTAAGGTTTTCAGATAAACATATTCATCAGTTCACTTGCTATACATGTCAAAAGATCATTCTTTACCTAATTAGGAGTACATCCTTATTTGACTAGTGATTATTTTGGTTTTCATTGATTTTCTCATATCTTTAATAGCTCACTGATTTTTAAAGCTCCTATATTAATATAAAAGTTTTATGTTTAATATATTATATTCCAAGATCTTTATTTTTTCAAGTATCAGCTTATATAGACAAATATGGGATGATTATTATTGCCATTTTAAGGATGAGGGATGATGATGATAGCAAGAGTTCTCGTATCAATCAAAACCTTACCAAGAGTAGCACCAGCACTATACCAGGGCTCCTTATTTATTCATTAAATGTTTATTTTCAATTAGTATTTTAAGTATGTAAACCTGTGTTCTGTATTATTTAAGGCAGAATTTATTTTCCAACTAACAGGAGGAAGAAATGTGTATTTGGCTACATATGCATATGATCGGAGGAGGAAGGGTATTTTGATTTAAAATTTGTTCTAAATAGAGCAACAAAAATGTTCATAGAATGCAAAAACAGTGTCATAATATATTTGTTTAGTTTTAAAACACCATGGGATGTGGGACAAACTGTTAAAATGCAGGACATCTGGTCACCTTAGCAAATAGCCCAAATCAGTAAAGAGTTTATTAGTTGACAAGTATTATCTGACATTTCTTTTCTTACAATGTCTTAGTTGAGTTATATTTGAAAAGGGCAAGTGTAAAATACAGATCAAGAAGTTGTTGCTACATTGAAAGGAGATAAAGTATGAAAAACTATTTTGGAAGTTACGTATTTTAACTATAAAGTGCTGGATTTAAGATTCAGCATAATCCTAGCTAAAATGCAGTTTTATAGAAGTTAGGGGAGAATATATCCAAGCTGCACACCTACATACTCTAAAATTAAAGGAAAAAAGAAAGTGATAAAAATATGTAAAAAAAGTTCCCTTCTTTTAGATTTCTTTAATGAATCCATTCATGACAAATATATAAAAATACAAAAATATGGAAAGATACATAAAAATATTGCTACTAGTGTTCTAGTTTACACATGTCTAAGTTCATTTCAAACAAAATGTGTTTAAATATGTCATTGTGATCAACAGGTAACTGCAGACAATTTTTGAGAAATAATGCATGTCTTAGTCTTGCTATTGTGTCTCCAAAAAAGTACACATTTAATGTCATGGTAAAAATATTTTTAGGTCAGAATTATATCAAATTATTAACAAAATTGAAATGAGAATAGTTGAAATAATAAATTCAAGTGAATTTCACCCAGTATAAAATACTAATATTGAGATGGTGCAAATGTTTTAAGGCAGTCTACTAAGATTTAAAAACTAAGGCAAAAAAGCAATGTCTAGCAAAAATGTCTTATCAAATGAAAAACTGTTTGAATAATTTTAGGAGTTGGTGAAGGAAAATCATTAAATTACCATTGATGTGATATTTACTGAAGATTGAATCTCAAAGTTTGCTCTTTTTTATCTTAAAAAATTAATTTGCATTCTGACTTCACCATTTTTTTTAGTTCCATGCATGCTAAAAGCCTTCTGGGAAGATCAGCTAGTTCAGAGTGTTGGGGTTTCCATTTGTATTTTGAGCATGACCTAAATAGCAAAGATTCTATGAAGCTAATGAGAGTTGAATTTTGAATCTATAATTCAGTACAGAGTACAAGGTTCAATCAAACCAGTGGCTTCTAAGGAGATCTACTGGTCAAGTTAAATTCAAGTCAGTGAGGTCTGCTAAGGATATTATGGCAACTTTGTTTTTGGATTCCAAAGGAGTAGCCATGATAAATTTTAATGGGCACAGGATGATCATGTAACTTACTATAAAGCACTTTAAGAAAATAGAAAATGACATTGAAAAGAAAATGGGAAGATATTTGCACCAAGGAACTTTTTTTCCCACCACAATAACAGTGCACCTGCTTATTCTTCAAGGATACCAAAGATGGTACTATGAGAATTTTGTTGGGAAATCTTACGGCAAATACACTACAACCCTGATCTTGCCCACTGAAACTTATTTTCGTTGCCAAAGTTCAAAGGAAACTTTAAAGAAACCCAATATGAGTTTATGAGCCTGGCAAAGCTGCTCTTTTAAGTGTTTTTGGTAGAAAATGCACAGAATCCTTTATGGAAATGATGGAGAGATGAAAATACTACGTTCACAACTGTATAGATGTAAGTGGAGGATGTGACCAAAAACAATCACTTCACACATTTTCTTCCTTCGCAGGGAATATTTTTTTTTTATTATTTCATAGTAATACTCATTGACTTACCTTCATATATAAATTCTACTTTTAGAGGAAATGGTCCATTTTATAAGAATTCATGTTACATATTATTGTAATTTGAGAAAAATTAGATTTGCCTGCACTTTCTCCCAAAGGGGAGAAGTTTATATAGCTTTATGACTTTTATCTATTAAAATGAAGTTCATTTTAATGGGGTTTTAACCAGATGTTACAATAAGCTATTTCTGTGCAATTTAGAATCTCATTGGGGCCTTTCACATATGTTACCAATTCGAGTCCATTTCTCAAAGTAGATTCATGAGATGTTTTAATTGAGAGGGGCAGGTGTTGCATCAAAAATCAAAAGTTGAAGTTAATATTTATTTTAAAACTTTATTGAGTTTGAATTCACATGTACATGTTCAGTTGCATTTATTTTTTGAGGGAGTGATTTTTGACTTCCTTCTTCTTTAAAAAAGATGGTAAAGTAATGTCTAAAGTTAGTCTCTGTTTGTTACAAATTCTAATAAGCACAGCATAGGTGTCAGCGCTACTGATCTAAGTATATGCTTTACAACATCCTCTTACAGAGGTATCGCAGGGAGGAGAGGAGCCAGTCAAGGTACAGTGTAGCAACAATGAAAAATGCAACTTTCCTCTAGTTCTTAAATGCTACCTCCCACCCACTATCTGGATCTGAATTCTACCTTAAATCCAGCTAGCCCTGGGGATGTACATTGGAGCCAGTAACGTAGGGAATTCATGACAGATGATCCATTCAGGACCAGTTGTGAGAGTGGCAATACTGGGAGGGTGGAGGGAAGGTGGAGTAGAAAGGGGGAACCTATTGCAGGGATCTACATATAACCTCCTCCCTGGGGTATGAACAACAGGGGAGTATGTGAAGGGGTACATCAGACAGTGTATGATGTGACAAAATAGTGATAATTTGTAAATTACTAAGGGTTCATGGGGAAGGGGGAAAGAGAAGGAAGAGGACATTTGGGGAGTTGATACCGGGGCCTAAGTAGAAGGAGAATGCTTTGAGAATGATGATGGCATCAAATGCGCAAATGTGGTCTGCATATAATTGATGTATATATTGATCATGATAAGAGTTGTATGAGTCCCCAATAAAATTTTTTTAAAAGTATGTGCTTTATAAATACTGAAAAAGAAGCTCATAATTCAGATATAATTCAAAAGATCATAACTATTGTTTCAACAATTATTATGTTTGCCTATTTCATTAGTTCATTGGCCTCATTAGAAGAATATCACTAATCTCATGAACACTAATCCATAAATTCAGCACACTGGAGTTAGATGTGGTAAACTGTTTTGCAGTGTTATTTAAGCTAAACAAGGAGCTCTCACATGAAGGTGGATTAAGTATTTTACCACAAAGTAAAAGGCATCTGTTTATAACCTCTGAGGTACTCTGTTGAGAATGTATCATTTTATAAGTGTTTAAACCTCAGAAACTCTAAATAGCAGTTCACGTAAGGTTCTTATGAGTACGGATTGACTAGACGGTGGTAGGTTTTTGGATCTTTAAGCAGGACATACACTTAATCCATACTTGAGTATATGTGAAAGCTTTATTCTAAAGGCACTGCACCACTCATGTTATTATGGCCAATGCTACTTTGAAAGCACAACTCTTCCTCAGTCATATGTTGATCCCTTCTGACTTATGGCAGACATCTTCTGACACAATATCTGACAATATTCTGGTATTATTCTTGAGGTCTTCAGTATCTGGTAATGTTTTGATGCTATCTAAATTTGATGCTGTATAAATTTAAAATGGCAAAAAAATTTTGCAATGGCAAGTAAGAAAATATTTGTCCCAATATTTGAAATTATTAGATATTTGAATAAATGTTTTGTCTTAAAGTGGTAAAATAGATAAGTGAATTTGGATTTTTTTTTGTTTTTTGCTTATTTATTTGTTTTTTGGGGGGGCGTCAGTGCCCTCAGGTGGTCGTGGGAGCTACCCAGCGCTGCTCCTGAGAGCCACCGATGGATTTGAACCGCCAAGCCAGTGGGCCGCAGTACTGCACTCAACCACTTATGCCACCTCAGTCCTGGACTTTTTGTGTATTCGCAAAAGCAGAATTTGGAACAAATTAGAGCAGTATGTAGTTCATAATGTATTTTAACATAATATACAACATAATATATTTAAACTATACTATATATGAATACTACTACTTGTCTGTGAATTTGTTATACTATGATGTCTTGCATGTTGTTGTAATGCTGGAAGCTATGTTACCAGTGTTATGAATATCGTCAGCGTCACCTAAGGTAAACTGGTTTCAGCAGAGTTTCAGAAAAATAGATTGTAAATTTAAAAAGTGGATGGCCTAGTTCTGAGGAATCAGCTACTGAAAGCTTTGTGAGTCTCAGGAAAGCGCTTTCCACCGTCTACCTCATAGTGCCGGTGAAGAATATTGAAAGCACATGACCTGCCACAGACACACAAATCTGACTTGAAAGAAGTACAGCCAGAATACTCCTTAGGAGCAAACTGTAAGACTCCTTCTCACCTAATTTGGGACATGTTCCCAGGAGAGACTAGTCCCTGTATTAGAGCAATGTGTGAGATCAGGTAGAAAGACAGCAAAAAAAAAAAAAAAAAAAAAAAAAAAAAAAACAAGGAAGATTTTCCGGAGCCTGAATTGAAGAATGTTTCCAACAAGGGAGTGAAACACAACAATAATTGTGGATATGGCTCAGGACTATGGTATTCGGTGTTTTCCTCACCGACGGATAAGATTATTAGGGCTGCTATGAGTGACGGCACTTAAAATCAACACCACCGGGCCTCCTACTCCCACCACCAGAGAGCAGTGATGCCCAAACAAACAAACAAACAAACAAAAAATACAAAAAAAAATCACCACCACCAATATATACATAGGTGGATGCTAAATGAGCAGAAGTGCTAAAATAATATACAGTGCACTCTTGCTAGCAGTTGCCGGTAGGGGTTAAAATATAAGAAGATCTCACAGCTTTGATGGGAACTTATTTTATGTCATCTAACAACAAACATATGACATAAAAAAATGGGGGTTAAAAAGCAGAGCAAACCCCGAGGAGGCACACCAGACCCACACTGGAGCATGGCAGAGCTAAGAAGTCCCTGAGGAGCCCCAAGGGGCTGTTCCAGGCCAGAAAGGGTAGCTCCAGGACAGTCATGAAGGCCAGGGTTTTTTGTATATTTCTTCTCTCTCTTAATTTTTTTCTTATTTATTGATTTTTTTAATCATTTTGGGCTATGTCATAGTTCTTGTGCCTACCTATGTAGGGTAGGCATGGAAGCCATGCCTGAGGTGAGAGCAGCAGGACCAACGGACCCGGGGAGACCAAAGAGGGTGTGAGGGCGGTGGGCGGGGAGAGGGGAGGTGAGTGAGCTGTGCCATGGGCAGGGAGAAAACTGGGGTGTTGGAGTCAATAACAGGGATCTGAGTGGGGTTTGGATGTCAGAGCAACAGCAAACTGGCCAAGAGGTAACAAAAGGCGGGAATAAGAGGAAGTGACAGTGGGGCAGGAGGAAGGTAAAAGCAAAGAGAGGAAGGGCCTAGGAAGCGAAGCAATGGACAGAGGTATAAACATAGTGGTGCACATATGCAAATATATTAGTCCACAAAAATAGAGTTAGTGGCCTATGTATCATAAATAGACTATAAATTTACTGGATATTTATACAGCAATGCACTGAGGTAGGGAATAGACTTTGGGCTTTTGTCCATACCCTCCCTCAATACAGAACACTTTGTTCTAAGAAACCGGCAGTCTGAGGTAGTCACGCTCCTGACACAGAAGCAGAAACAAATCAATTCTTAAAGAAATGGAAACATATTGTGCCTTAGAAGCAGGGATGGCAAGAGTTCTTCTCATGTGCTTTGACCACGTTATTAGGGGGAATGATCCCATGGACAAGGACCTAAGGCTGGGTCAAGAGTCAGTGAGAAAGACGAAGACTCTAGACGAGATTTATTGACACCGTGCTGGAAGCAATAGCACTGACAAGTTTTGTCTGTTGGACAACGCTGGGAGTTTAAACTGACTTGTCAGCACCTGACAGCAATAGTGAACACACACACACACACACACACACACACACAGAGCGAGAAAGGTATGAACATATATGTAACTGGATTTGGTCCCTTGAAAATGAGGAAATTGACCTATTGTGAAACCACAACCTAAGAAATAAGTTTTGGGCCAGGTCTTTGTAGTCACTGCATGCTAAAAGAGTAGTACCATAAAATCACTTAATACAACTCGCCCTCAAACACCATACCATATTTATTGTGCATTCAAATGCCCAGGACAAGTGCACAAATTTTGTTGCCATTTTCGTCCATTTTGGGATGTTGACCGGCCTCCACAATGAGGTTTGTAATTAATTGAGATTTCACCTTTTGGAATCAAGTAAACCACTAGTTCGCTTGCTCTTTTCCCATAGTGCTGTGTTCAACATAACAGCAGGTTTCTGCAGTATTTTTCAGGAGCAGGAAACAAAATTTTTCAGCTGCACTCTGTCCTCTTAAAGTGGCATCACAAAGAAAACATTGTTCATAGGAAATTTTTTTTTTATGAAAAACTTCCCTGAGACCTAAGAGAAACTTCCCAGGCAATGCAACTAGGTGCTCTAACTCAGATCAAGTTGTTCAATGATTGCCTTGCAGGAAAAAAAAAGTATACTATAAAAGCTCTGCTCAACAGAATTTTTGAGGCTTTATGTTTGGTTTTGGTTATTTTTTGGGAGTACTTTCCTCATATACATACCTTGTTTCTATGCTGTCCCAAAGATTTTTATAGTAAAGGTACATCCAAATTAATAATAAGGGTAACATCAATATTTCTTATTTTCATAATTCTTGAATTTGCTTAAATTATGGCATCTGCTTTGTCAGTGATTTTATGTCTTACAAAAGGAGAGTGTAGACATAGGAAGAGAAACACATAAAAAAAAGACTGACATTATGTGATGAAGGCAAAGGCAATCCATGGATACTAAGCCTGTTGGTAAGAGAGAAGCCTGAGACAATTGCTCGTTCAAAGCTTTCCGAGAAAATAAAATTGATTTTGACTTTCCACTCTCCTGAAATATGAGAAAATAAAAGAATTTCATCAGTTATCTGCCAAGTTGTAACTTGTTACAGTGGCCAGAGAATACACACACAAATAAGATATCATATGTGATTTTTTTATAGATGAACCAGTGTAAATCGAAAATACCAGAGGGATATGCTTGAAGTCTTAGAGGACTCTTTATTCAAATTTATTTTACTTTGTTTTCAAAATAAATATACATATCGAGAAACTAAATATCAGCAAGTAAATATCACAACAGAATATCAACATTTTATTTGAATGACGTCAGATGTGTGTAGACAAACACATAGATACACACACATATATGTGCAAACATGGTTCACTTGTTAACCTAACATCTATCTCTATCATCTATATATCCATCATCTACCTATGTATATTTGGAGTTCAGGTAAACTTTAGATTAAGTAGACCCCAATTTTTAAATCATTTTATTGGTAGCTTATACAACTCATCACAATCCATAAATCAATTGAATCTGGCATGTTTGCACATAGGTTGACTTCATTCTTTTCTAGACATTTACTTTCTATTGAGCCCTTGGTATCAGCTCTCTGGTGGTCGTGCAAACTACGCAGCACTGCTCCTGGGAGCTGCTGCTGGATTTGAACCGCCAAGCCTGCAGGCCGCAGTCCCGCACTCAACCACTTATGCCACCGGGGCTCAGCCCCACTGCCTTTTCTTTTTAATGGCATGTTCTTTCTTCAAGAATTATGTTCTTGATTACTTCCCACTGATCATCATGCCTTCTCTTATCAGATTTCAATGCAGCTGATGTGTTCTTGATATGTCGGTGAAATACAAGTAGGATTGCTTCAAGGTCAAATTTTGATTCATATATTTGTCTTAAGTTTCTTCAGCTTCAAATTGAACTTACATAAGGTCAATGTATATACTCTTCCACAATTTCACCCTGGTCTGGTTTTAGCTGATGCTGTGCAGCTTCTCCATCATTTCTTTTTACAGATACAGTTGATTTCATTTCTGTGTATTCCATTTGGAGAAGTTCAAGTACATAGTCTCCATCTGTACAGTTGAAAAAAATGGTATTTGCTATTAATAAGTGTTTGGACTTATAAAATTTTATCATGAAATCTCCAGCTTCAATTTTCTAACTAATGATCAATTTCAGACAGAAGATAGATCAATTAAAGTAATAGATCCAAGATTTTTATTTTGATGTGTTAAATATTTTCTATGTAAAGAGACCATGCGTTTCTTGGAAAGAATGTATAATAACCACCCTTGCTTCTTGCAGGACCTTGGCTTTTATTTTTATTTTTATTTATTTATTTATTTATTTATGTTAGGCATCACTGGCCTCAAGTGGTGGGAGTAGGAGGCCCAGCCTTTACTCCTGGGAGCCGGAATTGAACCTCCATCCCAGTGGACCGCAGTCCTGTGCACAACCACTATGCCACCGGGGCTCAGCAGGACCTTGGCTTTTAAATATTATATCTTAAAGTCAGAAAGGCTTTGGATCCTGTCCAAGACATGCTTAACTCCTTCACTGTAACACTGTCCTCATTCTCTCATAGCAATATTTAAAAGAGAGACCATGTTTAAATTGCCCATTGCCAGATGGCTGATTTCAATTCTGATTCAATATTCTTTGACTCCTTGACTACTGTGGCAGAGAAAGGGAAGGTCATCTGAGATAGTGTTAGATATCTTGAGAATTAGAAAAGTATCTCTGTCCTTGGTTCCATGCAAAAAAAGAATTTAAGCCGAAACCTGGTTTGTGATTCAAACAAGTTTTGTGAAAATTAAAGAAGGTTTACCTTGGCAACCAGGAGAGGCCTCATCACAGTCTGCAAGTTGGGAAACTGCTTGAGAGAGGGATGTGCTCGCCTCTGGGTCGCATCCTAATGTCCTAAATAGTAGGGCAGCTGCTGGGAAAAAGCCTCTCCAAGCTACTAATTTAGCAGTTTTCAATCCTCCAGTGGGGAGGTGTGGCTTACGACCCTGGTCAACCCTATTGGCTGAATTGCATTCACCTGGCCCAGGTGAACCAATCCTATTGCAGCATTGCTGGTTGGAAACCTGCATCTCCAAGCATGCGCAGTGTGCTATCATCTTTGAGTTTTAATAGTTGCCCTTTCCCTGCTCTAGATAGCTACTTATCAATAGCACCTATGTAAACATTTACTTTATTTTCTTCTTTCTCCTCTGAAGTTGTTAATGGCTATACCAGCACATATTAATGTATATACCCCCTCAAAAAAAAAAAAAACCCATTGCATGAAGTCAGTTTGCACTCATTAGAGTCCTTTAAGATAAGGTAGTACTGTTTCACAGTGTTTTCTGAGGATGTAAATCTTTACAAAATAATACTACCTCTTCAGTCTTCTGTGTAGTAACTGGTGGGTTACAACCGCCAACCTTTCAGAGAGCAGACCAATCCCTAGCTCACAGTTGCACTAGAACTTTTTAGATATCTGTATAGTATGTATGAAGACATTTAGTGAGAAAAAATTTCAGATTGCATCAGGATCTGGGATAAATTATGGATGCAAGGTTAAACAATAAATATTTTGTAAGCTGTGAGTTGCCAATGAGTTGGTTGTGCCCCATAGTGAGCTTAAGCACAACATCATGAAGCACTGACTGACCTTTTGCCATCTTCACAATTGTTCTCTGGTTGAGTCCATCGCTGCACCCATGGTGCCAATCTGTCTCGTCAGGGGCTTGCTTCTTTTCTACTGCCTCTCTATTTACCATAAATGACATCCTTTCCAGGGACTGATCCATGCTGACAACATGTCCAAAGCATGGAACATGAAGTCTCTAAAGGGCACTCTAAGTGCATTTTATCCTTTCAGCAGTTCATAGTACTTGGATAATTGTTCTTTAGCACCATATTTCAAATGCATCGATTCTTTTTCTTTTTTATTTGCGCAAGCTTCGTTTTATTAAGTAGGATTTTGCAGTGGGAACTAGGGCGCTTAAAACATTCAACCGCCTGGGCCTGGGTGGCTCTCTGCCAAGATCTCTGAGACCATAGCTGGGTATAGCAATGGACTTTATAGACTTAATCTGAAGGAATGGTACAAATGGAAGAACGGAAGTGGACAGTTGGGTACAATTTCTAGAAAAGGGACAGGTCTACCCCTCATGCATGTGCGGCCTTGGTGACTTGGGGAAGGCCAGGCTGTCGCTTAGCTCTCTCAGTCACTGTCGCCCAGAGTGTGCTTGTCGAAGAGACACTCGGCCAGGCCGGAATCCGGGGTCCCCATCTTGTGCGGGTTGGTGAGTAGTCACCCAGTTCTTTCACCTGCTCGTCCAGGTCATGTGTCTCGATGAAGTCACAGAGATGGGGGTCATTCTTGTCCGGGGCCAGTGCGTGCAGCTCCTGCAGGGACTGGTGGACGCTCTCCTCCAGGTGTAGCGCGCACTCCATGGCGTCCAGCCCACTCTCCCTCCCAGTCCTCACAGTGTGGTTTCTTGATATCCCGGAGGAAGATCTGGCCCCCTGGTTGGTTCTGCAGCTTCATCTGTTTCTCCGCGTGTTCCCTCTCCTCGTGAGAGGGGTGCAGGAAGCATTTGGAAAATTCTTCAGAGCCACGACATCCCGGTGGAAGTAGCATGACATGGACAGGTAGACGTAGAAGGCGTAGAGCTCCAGGTAGAGCTGGCGGTGGATGGCTGCCTCCGAATCCTGGTTGTCCTTCTGGCACGCCTGTGAGGAGGACACGGTCGTCAAGGCTGCAGTGGCGGCCTGGGGGCATCAAGAGTATGGCTGAGAGGTGCTGAGGGAGGGGGCGCTGGGCGTCTGGTTGGCGAGGAAGACTGGCGAGCGCCAGATTCCGTTCAAGATCTGGTGAAGCAGGAGACGGAGACAGGTCGGCGAAGAACGTCTGATTCTTTTATGGTCTTGCTTTTTCCATGTTCAACTTTCTTATATGTGTGAGGCAATTGAAAATACCATGGCTTCAGTTATGCAAACAATAATCCTGAAAGAGCCTAAATATCCTTGTTTTTTTCTAGCATTCTAAATAGGTCTCATGCAGCATATTTACCTAATGTAATTCATATTTTGATCTTGTTATTGATCCTTCCATGACCATTGATTGTGGATTCAAACAAGACAAAATCCCTGGTAGCTTCAAACTTTTTTATGATGATGTTACCTACTAATCCAGTTGTGAGAATTTTTTTTTACATTAATATGTAATCCTTACTGAAGGCTACAATCTTAGATCTTAATTAGCTAGTGCTTAAAGTACTTTCACTAAGGAAGATGTGTCATTTACATAAGCTGTTCATAAGTCTTCCAGCAACCTTATTGCTGTGTTCTTCTTCATGTAATCCAACCTCTTTAATATTTGCTCAGCATAGAGATTGAATTTGTATGATGAGAGGACACATACTATAGTTTCTTGCATGTTGCTGGAAGTCCTGCCATTTGAATTTCAAGTATTGGCAGGAGTATCCATGATGAACAATATTAAGTGGCTATTTCAGACTGACAGAAACTAGGAAATAGGTTTGGTGGTCTGCTTCTGAAAAATAATACATATGGGAAACTTTATTGATTGCAGTGAAACAATATGGACTGCAGTATGTGACAATGAGCCCATCGGTTTGAAAACCCTCAAAAAACATTCTGTAAGAGTTGCCTTCTCAAAATCAAGTCAACTTTAATGAAGGAAAGTTTTTGGATTGATCATTTCCTGACACAGTACTACTCCAAATGAGGAGATATCTCAACTTGTTGCAAATGAAGAGACCAGGTCCTTACAGATCACTATCAGCGAGTACTGCTTTCAGTATAGATTGTATTTCAATATAAATTTTAAATTACTCAGAAATGAACTGATAAACAGTATCACAATACTCAAAGAGAGATGGAAATTAATAAAAAATCTTCATTTTACTTAAATTGCAAGGAATTACCATTGAACTAGCAGTAGAGAAATCAGATGACATACTTCAACAGCATATATATTACAAGGGATTTTAAAAAACATTTTTCAATGGTTTTATTGGAATACAATTCATATATCATGTAACTCAATAGTTCAATCACACTGAGAAGGGTTCTATAATCCTTAACACATCAGTTTTACAACTTTATCTTCATTTTTATACTCCTTGTTATTAGCTCCCTATTTCCCCCAAATCTCTTCTGCCAAACCCTCCAAGGAAGAATTCTTCAAGTTCTATCTCCATCTCTCTTTTTTCTTAAGGCAGAAACTTGTGTGTTTATAAACTAGAAGCAATACTTCTGCCTTGATTTCATATCAAGGACAAGAGTTGTAATGTGTGGCACAGTTTGCATCTGTAGAATTCTATGAAATATCAAATGTATCATGGCAATGGTTATATGTCACCTAAAATTCAGTCATATTCTTGACTTAAGAATTACTTAATTTCATAAAATATACTATTTTTAATGAAATTGTGATATTGTAGTAAACAAAAATAGAGCTGCTTTATAAACTACTTGGTTTATCTAGTGAGTTAAAAATCAAAATATCTCCCTTGTGATACATCTGATAGTTGTTTGTTTTAAATATTTTCTGCTTTCTCTTTAAGCTTTTTCTATATTTTGTCTAGTCATTGATGTTGAAATTTTAATTCTTTACTTTGTATGATTTTGTATGATTGTGGTTTATTTTGAAAGATATCCTGTATGTGAAATCCAGAACAGATAGATGTATAGAGATGATTACTAGCTAAGAACCTGACAGGGAAGGATCAGGGTAAGAGGGGAAGGTGAGCTAACAATGATTATGAGGACAAAATATTCTGAACCTGATAGTGATAATGATTCACCAATCATCTTAATATGATTGAATGGTTAAGGTATATGAGAAGTGAACCACATGCCACTTTACCCACATATTTAAAGTGCATTATCAATTTGAGGTCATGTACAATTGAGCTAAGCTATTGTATTTTGGGGGGGATCCCTGTCCTCGGGTGGTCATGGGAGCTACCCAGCCTTGCTCCTGGAGAGCTGCTGCTGGATTTGAACTGCCAAGCCCGTGGTCTACAGTCCCACACTCAACCACTACACCAATGGGGCTCAACCCTGCCCTTGTATTTTCAAATGCCTTTTATAAAGGCCTGGATAATGAATAAGAAAGACCAAAGAAGAGTGATACATTTGAATGAAGGTATTGAACAAAAACCAAAAGAACAGCAGAATAAACCCCACAGACTTCCAGAAGAATGAACAAACCTGTCTTGGAATAAGTATAGACAATTATACCCCTGAAAAGAAAATATTAAACTCCATATTATTTTATTTGCATATGTGATCAGGAGGAAACACTCTTTGGAGCAGGACAGTACATATAGTAACGGTGGGTCTCACTGAAAAAGAGGAAAACTCTGAATGAAAGTGGCTACAACACCATGGCTAAAACAATGGACGCATGCACAGTGCTTCATTCTGTTACTCATAAGTTCTCTATGAGTTACGAGGCCTTAACGGCACCTAACATCCAAAATAACTACCTAACAATCTCAGTAATATGATTCCAAATGGGTAGCATATCCTGATTTATTTATTCATTCTTATTTCAATATAAAAAAAAGAATAGTTAAAAAGAAATAGAGGAATGAACTGGGAGGCAAGGGCATCCACAGCAGTCTAAATACAGACATAAACATAGATGAATATTTCATATATGATGATGAGGAAACAGATCTCCGTGCTTTTGCTTATAGGGTTAGCATAAAGGCACCAGACTGACATTGGACCTCCACTCAAATACTTACTCAATGCAAGCACACTTTGTTATATTACACTGACATTCCTTGATGCTCACCTTCCCAGCACAATAACTGAAGACAAATGTGTACACAAGCAAAACTGGTGAAGAAATCTTACGGTGGCCAGCTATCAAAGATATAGTGTCTGGGGTCTAAAAGGCTTGCAAGTAAACAAGCAGCCATCTAGCTTTGAAGCAACAAAGTCCACATGGAAGAAACACACCAGCCTGTGTGATCATGAGGGTTCAATGAAATCAATCAGTAGTCATCAAAACAAAAATCATATCCATAAGCAAATGTGGTGAAGAAAGCTGCTGGTACCCAGCTATTAAAATATATAGCATCTGAGGTTTTAAAGGCTTGAAGATAAAAAACAGCCATATAGCTGAGAAGCAACAAAGCCCACATGGATGAAGCACCCTAGCCTCTGTGACCACGAGACATTGAAGGGATCAGGCATCCGGAAAGATCATGAAAGAACTACAATTTATATCACTGTAAATGAGGTGGAGTACTTTAGGGACCCAAAGTTCATCTGCAGGTGAAGGGACATCCCCTTATGGAGGTTCATGGTGAGAAGATAAGCCTGTCCGGGTACAGTGTAGCAGCAAGGAAGTATGCAACTTCCTTTACTTCTTAAAGCCTTCCTCCCTTCCACTATCATGATGTCAATTCTACCTTACAAATCCAGTAAGACCAGAGGATGTACACTGGTACAGACAGGAACCAGAAACGTGGAGAACTCAGGACAGATGATCCCTATAGGACCAGTGGTGAGAGGTGCAATACCAGAAGGATGGAAGGAAGGTGGGATAGAAATGGGGAATTGATTAAAGGGATCTATATATAGTCTCCTCCCTGGGGTATAGACAATAGGGAAGTGGGCAAAGGGAGATATTGGACAGTGTATAATATGACAAAATAATAATAATTTATACATTATCAAGGGCCCATTAGAAAGAGGATGTTGGGGAGGGAGTGGAAAAGGAGGAGCTAATACCAAGGGCTTAAGTAGGAAGGAAAAGTTTTGAGAAGGATAATGACAACAAATGTGTGTTGCATACAATGACATGTACAATGTATGTACAGATTGTGATAAGAATTGTATGTGTCCCCAATAAAGTGATTTTTAATAGTCATGTGATGTACATATACATGGAATTTGTAATTTTTAAAAATTATATAGCTCCATTAATTAAAAATTCAGATGTAGCCAATGTGACTTTATTTCTTTTTGCTTAATAATTATCATCCCACCTGATATGTGTTTTCACACTCTCTAAAAATTATATATTTAGCTTTTCAAAACCAATTTAAAATCTACAAATTGCAGATTATTATATTATTTCATACTCTGTTAATACCTTTTATTGAAGAATTTCAAAAACGTCATAGAAGTGTTAATTAAACCTTTAATGTGTTAGTCCGGGTAGACTAGAGGAACAAATACAAGGACACACATATCGATATAAGGAAGGGGTTTATATGCAAAAGAAATGTGACACTGAGAAGGCATCCCAGCCCAGTCCAGTTTAAAGTCGTATGTTGGATATTAACCCATATGCCCCAAATCAGTCTATAAAGTCTCCTTCCGACTCACGAAGTCACAGGTCAGTGGGTGCAGAATCCCGGTGCTGGCAGGGATCTCCCCATGGCTCCTCACTTCCAGGGCTCAGGTCCATCAACAGCAAGCCACTCTAGCTTCAGAGGTCTGCCTCCATCAGGGCAAAGCTGTATGGCCTCTCTGCCAGCTCCTCCAACTTCTCGGAGGCTGCATCTTGTCTTCCATGATTCATCATCTCTGAGACTAACTCCCAACAACTGGGGGAAATAGCTTCTCATCTTCATGACAGAAATATTGCAAGATTTCCCAGAAGTCTCAAGAGAAAGCCATGCCCACAAAGAGGTCTCATTGGCTACTCAATGGCTATCTCCAGATTAACAGGCTAGACTCCATCCCTACATTTCAATCATAAAATTAATATAAGCACCTCACTGCCACACACACACTCTAAAAATCATATATTTAGCTTTTCAAAACCAAATTAAACTTACAAATTGCAGATTATTAATTATAGTATTTCATACTCTGTTAATACCTTTCATCCAAGAATTTCAAAAAAGTCAACGAAGTGTTAATTAAACCCTTTACTTCCTTTTAGATATGTGTGGAGAAAGATCAAAACATCATTACACATCACTAGTGATTAGAGACACTCGTAAGATTCTGAAGAAACCCAGCTATTTTCTCAATGTCTGATATAGTATTTGAGAGACTCATGATTAAACAAATATGTCTTTTGAAAATGCTCAAAAGATTATCTTCCAATATTTAAAATTTAATCAAAGAAAGAGTTGTATATTCATGGAGTATGAATAACTTTAAATATTCATTATTTTGGTGGCCATCAATTCAAGTGTGATTTTTTCTTATCATTCTTAAGTATGATTTTCTCTTTTCTACCTCTATATTTACTCAGACCTTAGTTCTTTTTGTATTGCATCAGGCAAAGATGGCATGTTCCTGACCCATGCTATGATATATTCAATCACCTCATATGTGTGTGAAAGTTCTACATTGAATAAGGAAGAATGAAAAAAGAAATTGTGCATTTGAATTAGGATGTGATGACGAAGAATATTGACAGCATCATGGGATGTCAAAAGACCAAATAAATCAATCTTGGAAGAAATGTAGACAGAATGCTCCTTAAAAGCAAATATGGTCACATTTCATCTTGCATTCTTTGGACATTCTGTCAGGAGAGACCAGTCCTTGGAGAAAGACATGGTAGTTGGTAGAGAAGCAGAGCAGTGAAAAAGAGTAGAACTTTCAACATAAACAACTGTTAGAATGGCACAGAAACACCAGGCAAGACCTCCTCTTGTTGTTCACAGGGCCTCTCGGAGCTGGAACTGACCAGAGGGCATCTAACAACAGCAAGGTGGTTCTTTTGAGAATGTTTTCATGGATCTCAAGTTTAATATTTGACCCAAATATACTTAAGACATATTCAATTATGAAACATTTCTATTTTCCCCTAAGTAATTGATTCTTAATTAGCAATTCCCAAACTCCCCACTTCTTATATTATCTAACGTACACTGTTTAGGTAGCATGCAGTTATTAAAACTAAAATTCTTGGAGGTCTGACCCTTCTTACCACATAAGTTACTTTGAGCACATTAGACCTTAGTCTCCTAATACTCTACAATGAGTGAATGAACAAGAAATAAAGTTTATTGTGTGAAATTAAACATTAGTGAAATAGACACAAGTATATCATTTGTACATAAGTTCTCAAAATCTCTTGTCCAGCTGTAAAGGTGAATTTCATATAAGTGGCAATTATTGGTGTGAGTATTCATGTTGAATATATTCTTTCTGTAACATGTTATTATTAATGAGGAATAAATATGAATTTTAAGACCTTGTGATATGAACTGAAGAAAAGTTCTGCCTTTGATTCACAATATTGAATAATTCTGTAGGTAAAATGATTTAAAAAGTAAAGAAAGTGTCTTAAGTAGATGTAAGAAAAACAGAGTCACTGTTCCACAAATAATTGGTCAGTATTCTACCACTTAAAAGAGTATCATATAATTAAAGAAAAAATCGATGGTATTGAACGTTGAATACTGAATTGCACTGAAGATTTTGGTAATAAACAAGGCTCCATGGACTGACACAGTACCAACTGATATGTTTCAACAAACTGATGCAATGATAGTTGTGGTCATTTGTCTATGGTAAGAAGTTTAGAAGACAGTTACATGGCTAATCAACAAGACGTGATCAATATTTATGGCCATTATAAAATTGGATATCTTATATAATGTAAATATTATCAGCAATATGTTTAATATAATAAATAAGCAAAATCTTGCAGAAATACAAGTCAGATTGAGAAGAGAATGCTACATTCTTGATTTCAAGATCTTGGCTGAAAGCAGATTGAAAGATGTGCTATAATATATGTTTCATTGACTACACAAAAGCTTTAATATTCAACTGTGTGGATCATAGCAAACTATAGCTACCATTGTGAAAATGAGACTTTCAGAATGATTTGTTATACTCATAAGGGACATGTACTTAGACTAAAAGGCAGGTTTTTGTACAAAGAGAACAAGCGGATATTTTATGGTTCAAAGCAAGGGAAGGTATGTGCATCAGTTTTATATCATTTCACAGTATTTATTTAATCTGTATGACTACAAAATATTCTGAGAAGCTCTATTACATGAAGAAGAAGGGAGGCATCAAGATTACATGCCCATGAACAACATTAAAATCCTACTTATTGAAAATGAAGAGGACTTGAAGCATTTACTGATAAAGACCACAAACTACAACTCTCTGTGTAGATCATATCTCTATGTAAAGAAAATTAAAATCTTGTCACTTGTGTTACTCTGGGCAGAATAGTAAAACAAATCCTTAGAAACTCATTTGTGTATAAGAGACAATTTTCTATAAAAAGTAATTATACGGGGCTGAGCCCTGGTGGTGTAGTGGTTGTGCGCGGACTGCGGCCCACTGGGATGGAGGTTCAATTCCGGCTCCCAGGAGCAAAGGCTGGGCCTCCTACTCCCACCACCTGAGGGCAGTGATGCCTAAAAAAAAAAAAAAATTAAAAAAAGTAATTATACATTAGAAAGCATTCCATCCTAGTCCAATCCAAGTCCATAAGTCCAATATTAGCCCATATGTCCAATACCAAAATATAAAGTCCTCTTGAGACTCATGAATCACATGCATTGACACTGAATGCAGAATGATCAGAGGCCAGTAGGTAGAATGTCTTTGGATCCAGTGGTGTTGTAAGCTTGTCAGCACTGGCAGGGGTCTCCTCATTTCTCCAAAATCCAGGGCTGCATCACAGTAGGTTCATGTGGTTTCTTCTCAGGGATGACTGGCAGAAGTGAGCACAGAGACAGCGTCTCCGGCCTTCAAGTAGGAAATACCAGAATTCAGAAGCCTTAGGGGAAGCCTATGCTCACACAGAAGCCTCATTGGGTATGAATCGAATGACAGAAGAGGTGCCACCTATTTACTTTTAATCTTCTTAAGTCCCTTGTTGATTTGATACTTTCACATAACTCTTTAGCCTTATATAATTTTATATTTTTATATATAATATTCAAACAAACTATAATAAAATCATACCTGTTCCCAACAGGATAAAACTAAAAAACATGCAACTCAAAATGTGCCAATTTCACTGAAAACTAATGTTCTATAATTAAACAAAACACAAATGTTCTAACATTGCAGTTAAGTAAACACTTCCACCATAATTCTATAATCCTTTGAATATATTTCCCCACCTAAGAAAGTCTGTAAACCAGTCACTTTATGCCTTTTTCTATCCATTTTGGGTATCAAATTTATATACTACCCAGTTTCATCAACCCAGTGCTCTCAAGAGAGAATCATATTCTTTGGTGGGAAGAATCTTCATTCCAGTTGGAAATTTCTGAAATCCACATTCATAAGTAAAGTCAAATCAGGACAAGCATCTATAGATGTAGTAATATGTAGTTAGTCTGTAGTAATATGCGCCATTTCACAGGTTCAAACATCTTCTCTTCATCTCTTCATCTGGTTGGATTTTAGCCAACTCAATATGGTCTTCCTCACTTAGTCTCACCAGGGTCTCCAGTAGTCGCCTCACCTTTAGAACAAGGGGTCATCAAAAATCCTCAACAATCCTAGTGCCCTTTTGCTAGGTTATTAACTTCAGACCCATCAATCTGCTCTTGCCTTCTCTTCTAGTTCCTGTAAACCATGGGTGTCAGTGGCCAGACTCAACTTGTCTCTTTCTTGCTGCATTTCTCCTACTTCCATTCAACAAGTGGATCCAAGTGGTCACATAGGAAGCATTTCAGCCTGTCATAAGCTTCCTTTAATGTTCAGTCCTAGAGAGGAGTTTTCTTCATGGTTATACATTTTTTCCAGTTTCTGACAAAACCACTAGAGTTCAAATTTCAGATATCCTTTTCCCTCAGAGTTCCTTTTCCCTCTTTCAATCCGTCACTCTAGCCCAGTTGTCGGCAACTTTTTTTTTTTTAAAGTGGGTCATTTTTCTGTTGTTTTTCACAAATTTTTTTGCTGGTGGGTCACATCATTTCTATTTTAGATTACACATTATCTTAGAATACAAAAAAATCATTATATAGATGGGATGCTCCCATACATCTTAAATATAGAATTACAAATTTATTATCATCAAATCTATACTTACATCTTGAAAGAAACCATACAATGTTAGCAGAAAAGTAAACACCATGTAAATAAAATGAACCCCTATTTAATTAAGAACATTTAAAAATTTTAATGGCTTCTTTTATCCTGTTTCATAAGGTTTGAGATATTTGGGTGATAATTCATTGTTTTTAAAAGAACACATGATTCTGAATTTTCATTAGTTACTCTGTTTTTTTATGAATTGAGAATGAATTTCATTCAGGAAAATACCTGTTTGTATGAGAACTGGACCCAAAAGCTGATAGTAAAGCGAAACCAACTTTCCTTATCAAAGAAAACTTCAAAGGTAGTTATACCCAAAATGCAGCTATCATACTACATGTGATTTTCATCAGTGGCTTCAAGTTGTCTTCTTACAGCCTTGAATTGACCTGTCCATACTGCTGTGTTTTGACATTAATTAACTCCATATCCAGATTTTCAAGGTTTCAAATTTTGAAATCAAGATTTTCAAATTGAGATATTGCAGGTCCAACACATTTTCCTCCATTTCATCAGGCTATATTATGAAGCTGAACATAGGACCTTGGGCTTTAAAGTTCAGAAATTGGATTTCAAACTTGATTTGAGTGACATCTATGTAAATTTTAAGCATATCTACTTCTGCATCTGTAATTTCTTTATAAGTTCTTACTAAAAGAGAATATTTAAATGTTTGTTTCACTAAGTCATGCTGGAATAGAACTGTCTTACAACAAATAACTTCTCCATTCTTCATAACGTTTGAGAATTATCTATTCTTTCCCTATAAGCACAAATTTAAATCATTGAAATGATTAGTAATATCTGCTAAGAACTTTAATTTAAAAAGCCAATTTTTATCTTTGAGCTGATGGAAACTTTCACTGATTTCATTCATAAATATTTCAATTTCATCAATGCATTCCACAAAGCAATTTAGAACCTTTCCTCTGCTTAACCAGAGAACTTCAGTATGCACTAATAAATCACTGTATTCACTTTCAATTTCTTCTAAAAATGTCTTAAATTTTCTGTGATTCAAGGCAGAATGAGCTATAATTGTTAGCAACTTTAATCACTATGCTCATCACTTCATTTAACTGTTTGGAGGTGGCTTTAGCGCATAAATTGTCTTCATGGATTATACAGTGGAATGAAAGTAGTGATCTTCCAAGTTCCTTTTGTAATAGGTTTACAAAGCCAGCATGTTATTCTAACATTGCTGGCTCCCCATGAGTTATGACAGAAAACACTTTTTTCTTCAAATCAAAAACATTTCTATTTTCAAACTTAATGAATTCTTGAACATTCTTCAAAATGTCAATAAGCTGCATGGCCATTTCTGACTTCTGGGTAGACAAGAAAAAAACACCATGAGGGAAAGGTCAAACAAACATTCATTCTCCATCTTATGATTTGTTTCTCTAGTATCCAACTATCAAGGTACCATAATGTATTAGTCCAGGTAGACTAGAAAAATAAATCCATAGAAACTCACATGTGTGTAAGAGAGAGCTGTGGATCTAGAGGAAAGGCGTAGAAATGACAGAATGCTGCTGCATCTCCTGAAGCAGCTTGAAGCTGCAGGGTATCCAACCCCCTCATAGCTGGAACCTGTGATTCCAACTTTTCTGGAATATTCTGGTCTAGAGTCAGGTGGAGGCTGCTGGGTAGCCCATGTTTCCATGACTCCTGGGCAAAACTCCAGTCTCGAGGCAAATAAAACCCCAGGCCAGCTCAATTGACACCCTTCTGCTTTGACCTCTGAAACAGATCCTATCAGAATGCTTCTAGTTTTCCCATAGTAAGAGTAAGATAGCTCCTGTAAATCAATTGGACAATAAGATCCTATAATACAATTGGATGATAGTGTGCTAAAATGCAATCAGATGGTTATGCTGTAATGTGATCGGACACATTAGTCCTGTAAAACAATTGTACAGGTTGGCTCAGCCAGCAATACATCATTTACATAATTCAGCTGGCAACACCTCATTTTCATACCCCATAGTGTGGGTTTATCATTTTTCATGTTGCAAATCTGTAACATTATAAGGATGTATTTAGAAACAGGGAAGTAAGTGAAAAAAGCTATTTGATTGGTTGAAAAAACATATATAACCCTCGAAAAAGTTGTAATAAAATTGGATCTGTGCCATCAAACCTGGTCTCCAGAGTTTGTGTGCATGCATTGTCAGACACTTCGTCTCCCTCACCTCCCTGCTTGCCTGACCTGTTCCCACACAATACCGATCTTTGAAGTCCTTTTAGACTCATGAAGCACAGGCAATGATGCTGAGTGCAGAATGACCACAGGCCAGTGGGTAGAAAATCTTTGGATCCAGTGATATTGTAAACATCTCATCTATGGCAAGGGTCTCCTCATGATGTCTCCAGTTTGCAGGGCTTCATGAGGATCCCAATTTGACACCAGATTATGTAATTATCACTGAGCCAATAAACAATATCATGTTAAAGGAAAAAGAGTTTGCAGCTGTCAAGGTTTTCAACTTACTAGGGTTCACAATCAATGCTCATTGTAGAAGCAATGGATAAATTAAGCAATGTGTTGTTGGACAAATTTGCTGCCAAATACTTCTTTAAAGAGTTCAAGATAACATACACCACATTTGGTACTATACACCTGACCCATGCCATGGCACTTTCCATCTCTTCCCTATGCCTGTGAAAGGAATATCCAAGAAGAAATGTTGACTTTCAATTATGTTATTGAGAAGGACTCTGGACTATGCCATAAATTGACAGAAAAAAATGTGCTGATCTATTTGGAGAATAGAAAATAAATTCTCTTGTGGAGCAAGGATTATGATACCTTGTCTCACATACTTGGGAGATGATATCTTGTAGCACTAATTCCTGAAGAAAGGCAGCGTGCTTGGTGAATGAGTAACCCCCAAAAATCAAACTTAGGGTCATCAAGTTGATTCTGACTTATAGTGAGAATGTGGATAGGCTAGAACTGCCCCCGTGGGATTCAAGATGTTAACTACGGACAGGTGCAGGAAGCCTCGTCAGTTTCCCATGGACCAGCTTGGTGTTTCCAATTCCTAACATTGTGGTTAGTAGCTCAGTGCATGGCCACTATGCGAAGGGTTCCCGTGGAAAGAGGAAGATATCAGAGGAACTCTTTGACACATTGGCTGGAGCAATGGACTAAATCACAATAATTGTAAGGATGAAAAGGACCAAGAAGTGTTTTGTTCTAGTGCAGTGCTTCTCATCCTTCCTAAATCTGTGACCCTTTAATACAATTCCTCCTGTTGTGGTGACCCCCAACCACAAAATTATTTTTGTTGCTGCTTTATAACTGTGATTTTGCAACTGTTATGGGTTGCAATGTAGATATCTGATATTAAGGATGTATTTTCATTGTTACACATTTAATTTAATTAAAGTATAGTGATTAATCATGAAAACAATATGTACTTATATATTGTGGACTATTTCTAATTATAAATAAATGAAATTTTGCCTTAGAGCATGGTGTAACATGGGTAACAGTCTTCACTCCAGGTACTCATATGGATGTATCTGCACATCCGTGGACCTGCCTAGACATGGAGAGAGGAGTCAATGGCTCTTTTTACTAAATCCATTGGAAAAATATATTTTCAGATAGTCTTAGGTGACCCCTTTGAAAGAGTCATTTGACCCCTATAGGGGTCATGACCCAAAGGTTCAGAACTGCTGTTCTAATGTAAGTAGAGTTACTAAGTGTTGTATCTGACTTACCAGGACCTAAGAGGAACAGCAATGACACAGATAATTTTTATTTAATTCATCCTCCAAAATTTATTAAATCTATTTATAATACTAACCAGATTCTTGATGTGAAGATAACCTATTCAAGCCATATAGAAAACCTAACCTAAATTTACTTCCATCTTGTCAATTGCCACTCATAGGTATGCTATATACTGCTCTCATATAAAATTGTTCCTAAGGGTTTTGGAGACTAAATCTTTTGGGCGATAGACAACCTATTCTTTCTCTTGGGGACTGACATGTTTGAATGACTAACATCCTCGTGTGTAGCACAACCCTTAACCCACAGCTCCAATAAGTCTCCTCATGCAAGCCATTCTATATATACTTTCTGATGTAATATAAACAGAACATAAAACTATGATGTCTTCTTGTGTGTCAGGCAGGGTTCTCTTAGAGAAATAAAACCAGGATACCAGTAATTCTTTTTATATATTTATATAGAGAGAAGGATATATAAGATAAGAAAAAAAACAGTTAACTCTAAAGCAGTACAAATTGCTTGGTGCAACTCACTTGCGTGAGACAGCAAGAAGACTGGCAGTCCTTCAAGTCTTGAGGTCCACTGAACAGTCCTCTGTAGAGCAATTCAGGCTATCTGGTCACAGGCAGCAAACAGCAGAGCAGGTCGCCAACAGTCAGCCAGATGACAGAGTCCAACGGTCCCCAGCTCAAGAGATGTATATCCCAGGAGTATGGCGAAGCAGGACTTGAAGGAACTTCAACTCACAGCTACACAGTCCACGATTAGGTGTCCCACAGGTAGTATTGCTTGGAGGTTGAGGCACAGGATGAACAAAGCAGCTCTCTGGTCCGAAGATATGAAAGCAAGAGAGAGGACAGGACACTCGCTGAGCCCTTCCTATCTCTGCCCTTCAATTCATCCCGTGTGTTCATTGACCGTGCCATTACAATAGACCCATCAATCTTCTGTGGCCTTCTTGGTCAAACAAACCTACCCATCCATCTTGTGATACCCTTACTGTATTCAGGCCACCTAGACTAAATATTTATGGTCCAGTTCATGACCAGATGATAAAAGTTTAGGTAGTTCATTTATTAGAAATGGATTCCTCATCACCGAGCACTCTTCACATCTTTATGCGTATATGTAACCTTGAACATTTCTTGTCGACTCTGCTTCTTTCCCATTTTTGAACATCTTCTTCTCACCATGTGTGGGGCCAGGCATCCTCAAGTCCTGTAAATTTTGGAGGTCTCTTTCTTATTTACAAAGATTGAGAGGAAACATTTTACCTAATTTATTCCCACAACATTAGTAACTTTTTAATGCCAATAATTTTCCTGTGTAATATTTTCAACTTTCATTAGTACCTTCTGTCTAGTTGGTGAAATTGAAGCATTTTCCTGTGTTTTTCTTGATTTAGCATATCAATATATATTTTTAATTAATTTATTGATTGTTGTTCTTGTTGTTGTTAGGGGACCGGGGGTGACTTCCAACCCACAGTGACTCTGCACAACCGAATGAAATCCAATCTGGTCCTGCAGCATCTTCACGGTTGTCCTTAGGCCCGAGTCAATTGCATCCGGTGCTGACCTATCTTGTTGAGGGCCTTCCTCTTTTTGCTGACCCTCCACTTTATCGAACATGATGCTCTTCTCCAGGGACTGTTCTCTCCTGACAATGTCCGTCAACTTGTGGTACTGCGATGGCTTCTGTGTTGCAGTGATGCTGGGAGCTATCTCACTAGTATGCCAAGTGGTGAAGGGTCGTTCAAAGTCAATAGGTTTCAGAGAAGCTCCCACACAACCAAGAAGGGCTTGCCTCCAGACTGCTGAGGAAGCAGCAACCAAAACCCTGATGCTGAGGTTTGAAGCTTTGTTTTTAAAATGCTGTACAGGGTCAAATATTTTCTTTGGCTATCCCTTAAGAGGTTTTTATAATTATCTGGCACAAACAATAAAGAAATTTTACTATTAACTAGTAGTAAATTTATAATTTTTCACTTAATATTTCCTTAATCTATTTCATGGGATTTTTCTCTTCCTTTTATTATTAATCCACCCATGTCTACCACTTGTCACACTGGATAGCTTACCTGTTGTGATGTTAGAAATTAAGTAACTGAATTTTGAATATCAGCACTAGTCACCAATGGTGAATAGGTTTCATCAGAGTGTATAGACTAAAATAGACTAAGAAAGCTGTCCACTTATGAAGAAATAGCTATTGGAAACACTGTCAGATATAGTGCCAGAATAGAAACCCACTCAGGTAGTAAGCACAGGACACTTACTGGCAGTGTCAAAAACTGTAACACATGCTGTGGTGGACATTTTCACATGATAGAAACCAGCAGCAGGTTTCTAACTCCTGTGAAGGAGTTTCCCCACAGGTTCAGCAAGGCACACAAGAGCAGCTAAGGACAGAATTGGAGGCAATGGTGACATGAATCCAGCTCTGACCTGAAACATGTTGTAATTGTACAGTGACATAAGAATGGACATTGCTAATTTGTATATAGATAAGCATTTTCCCTGAGGGACCGGTTGTTGGTGGTTCCTGTTTGATTTCTATGAATTACAATCATGGTTTTTACCTTGTCAACATTCTGTCCAAATAGATAGCAGAAAAATGTAATATCCACAGAAGATTTGATACCAGTGGGAAGACATGTTTCACTACTACAAACCTTACGACTTCCAGGAAATAGAGGCATAATTTATCATTGTTTGCAATGTAGATAGACAAACATAAGCATCACAGAAAACATAAGAAACATCAATCCAACTTCATTATGTTCTAGCCAACAATAAACATATTAGTTGTTTATTTTATTGTTTGACAGGAAAAAGTGCTGAGGATGGTCTTCAAAGATATGCATATCTATAAAATATTAATATATAACTAGACTTGTAAAAAGCTGTGTGAATCATGTTAATTATAGTAAACACCATTTAGTGAATGTGTACACAAGTGTGTTTATATGTAAGTGTGTGTGTCAGGAAAAATAGTGCAACACCACAACTGATAAGGTTTATTGTGTGTATGTGATAATACAGGCACTGTTGAAGTAAATCATTTGATAAAGACATCTACCTTATAAAGCAAGTTCTGTATTTTTGCCCTTTATCTAATTTGTTAGAGGTAGATACTGAGGCATAATATTAAAGGAAATTAAGTAATAGTTCAATGTCGTGCAAGTTTCAAGTGATAAACATTATTAGCCCAGTTTGCACATGGAGTTGTAGTAAAAAATTACACCGAGTTCTCCTATTCCAAATTGCATGGTCTTTTTCACTTTGCTGAACTGAAACAATAATCATGGAGTTCTTATATTTCTAAATACCCATATTAGTTTCAGTGAATACTACAGCAGATGTGTTTTGTTATCTTTCCATTTCTTCCATCCTTATTAGTTGTGCTTGAAGAACAGAGAGGTTTTATTCATTCATTAAGATTCATTCATTAATTTCCCATCATATGTAGCTTAACTACCAACTCTAAAATAACACTTCATCTGAAGAGTTTGAGTTCTGTAGATAATGAAAGTTAAATAACTTGGCACATAGCCACTATTTTACAATGAACTGTTGAATAGAGACCTCTCATGGAATTACTTTCATCATGTATTTTATTTTATAAAGTTCATTGCATATGTGAAATCATGTAAGAAATATTGAAAAGTAATTCTCTGTAAATTAAAAAATACATGAATTTTTTTAACAAAGGATGATGATAAAATGTTGGAGGTGTATTTAATTATGATATTTAGAGGATTAGCATGGCAGACTTCTAACCTTCCCTATCATATCATGGAATCTTGAAATTATGAAAGTCTTTGAAAATGACTGAATCAACTATTGTACTAATTCAATTAAAGGGTGTATTTTAGGGATGAATTAATTTTAGGGATGTATTAATTCATTTAACCTTTAGGGATGGCTCTTATGGCTTGGTATAACTATTTTGAGAATTCAGAAACAAGCAGATCACCATTTATTTCAAGAGAGCACATTCCATTTGGGGAGAGATATACTTAATTTTGTATAGGCTTCTATGGATATTTTTTAATATTTCCTAATTTGTCATCTTAGAACAGTCTATGGAGAAAAACCTGGTGAGTCTAGCCCTTCTTCCCTAATGGTAACATTTCAGGATTTTAAAAGATATTTGAAACATTAATGATATTTTTATATCTACAGTTAGCAAATGTTTACCAACTTTTTGGTAGGTGCCATTGAATCAGTTCCGACAGCTAATGACCCCGTGTCCATGAAGCAGAATCAAAGGCCACTTATTCCTTCTCAGTCTTCCTAGTTTTGAGCTGTTGTGGAAGCTGCTGTTCCAATTCATCTCATTCAAGGTCTTCTTTTTAACTGATCTTTTAATTCAGCAAACATGAGCCTTTCTCTTAGAACTGCTCCATCCTGATAAATACTCCATGGACATGAGGCGAAACCTCACCTTGCTTGCTTCTACAGAGCACTCTGATTGTACTAAGACAGTCTGTTCCATCTGGAATTTGTTTTCAAAACACATTTTCACTGAGTCCATTTCCAGCTCACACTGGTTCTTTATTAGGTTTCTGTACTTCATCGTGGGATCTAGCAACAGTAACTTTCTGGTATCCCATGCGCACTCAACAGTCCAAGCTTACTTGAAAGCACCGACAGAGTTCCTCTACAAGTGTGCTTTCCAAACAGGGAAGAACCATCATTGACTTAAGTTTGATTTTGAATATTATCAATTATTACTTCTGATGAGGGAGAGTGAGTGGGGGAAGGAGGCAGAAGAAAGCTGATATCAGGGTCTCAAACAGAAAGAGAATGCTTTGAAAATGATGATGGTAACATATGAGCAAATGTGCTTGAAAAACGGGAATGAACGTCTGGGTTGTGATAAGAAATGTAAGAGCCCAAAATAAAAAAAAAATTTGGAGGGAGGCATTACTGCTCTCTGGTGGTTGTGGTTGCTACCCAACCTTGCTCCTGGATAGTTGCTGCTGGATTTGAACCGCCAAGCCAATGGGCCGCAGTCCCACACTCAACCACTACACCACGGGAATTTTGGAGTTAGCTCCCAGCCATATTTTGACTGATAATGAGCCTCTTTCCAAAGATATGGTCTATTTGATTCTTGTGTTTTCCTTTTAATGAGGTATAAGTGTATGGTCTTCATTAATATTGTAGAAAAGATTTATTTCTGAATTTGTCATTAGTCTTTGAAAATGCTAGCATATTATATTTGGAATTGTTCCACTTAGCAATACCGTATACTTTATCTCCTGATTCTTTCCACCTGCTCTTTCCATTTATTGGTAATTATTAGTATATTTTGAATTCATATGTGATCATTTTCAGACTGTAACATGTCATAAATCTCAAGTACTTTCATGTTTGGCATTCATGGTTGGTTTGTAAATCTTCATAATAGTTTTTTAGATGTTCTTTCTTGTAGGTTCATGTATATAATTTTATCACTAACACCACTATACTTTAAGATAAATTTTGAGATGTTCATATAAACAATGGATTTTGTGACATTGACATTACTCCTCAGTTTTTCATTCTTGACATATTTGACCATATACATGTCTGTCTAAAATTGACAAGTACTGGTCCATTTCTGTTCATTAATGCTTATAATATTGATCTTTATTCATTCCATTTCATTTTTGATGACTACTAATTTTCTTAGATTGCTAATTAATACATATCATTGCTAATTATTTTAGCTATTTATTCTAATTTTAAATTATGAAACATCAGCAAATAAACATAAAAAAACCAACAATGAAAGAGCAATTGCTTTCTGTGTATAGAGAGATGGTATAATGAGATCAATCAAAGGAGTAAATCTAGCCTAATATTCGGACCCAGTTGAATTTTTTAAATATATTTGAAAAAGTAAAGTGAGGTTGAGAAAAATAAAAGGACTATTTAAGGCAGCAGATGTAGTGTATATTAGATTTAAGATTTCAAATGTTGGGCTAGCCTGTACATTTAGACTATTACATTTATTCTGTGATAAAGTATTTCATATGAGACCTCTTCTGCTTCTACTCAAATTTTATAGTTTTTGTAGACCCTATCAGCCAAAGGTTAAAGAATGAAAATGTAATAATTACTCTGAGAAGTATTGGGAAATGAGACAGAGACAATATGAAAGATGGTTTAGCATCATGTTTGAATGGTGGTACTTTATAGAATTCTTTGACTTTGTTTTTAATACCCAGATATTGAATTTATTAATGCATTGCCATACTTCGCCACGGTAAGATAGCTTCATTCTTGATTCTCATATCATTTTTATAATAAAATAATCTCTATTCAGTCTCTGTCTTCCTCCTTTCACCCTCTCTGTGTGCACATTAAGAAAATAATTTACATGAAGTTTTAGAGAGGACTTAAAAATACTAAAATTAAAAAGTCCTAAAAATTGCAGCTGCACATTTACTCAACTGTGGGTCTGTAGGAAGTCATCTGCATTTCGATCAACAGTTTAAAGTCTATACCATGCCAACTCATGGAGACTTTACAGCAGAATAGAACAGTTCTTTTGGTTAGCAGCCCAGTGCATAAACACCGTATACCAAGGTTCCTCCTGAAAGCCATAATCATTGTCTAGAAAATGTTGATTCAAAGAACAAAATTAGAGAAAACAAATAGTATGCTGTGTTTACAGCGATTAGAGCAAAATGTTTATGGTACCAGGGAGAAGTAATGTAGTTGGACAAAGGGTTCCAAATGTAAAGAGAGACAGAATTAGACATCTGGAAGATGGTTTAGAAGTAAATGTGAATCCATTTGGGTACAGAGTTACGAGGGAAGCCAGCACCCCCACCCCCAACTTATCATGGATTCAGTAAGTGCAATTGCACCATCAAGATATATAAAGGTTATAATAAAGTCATTGAGAAATGGGAGAGATGGGAGAGAGAGAGAGTGAAATAAAGGAGTCAGACACATTTCATGGTAGCATGCTTACCTCAGTTCCTCTTGGTGTACACATGGAGATGGGGGATAAGAGGATATGATGGCCTAAGTGACCCTATTTTAAGCAGGATACCACTGACCAGGGGCCAGGGGAGATCTTGATTAAAATTTGGTCTATACGGAGCAACAAAAATTTTCATAGACTGCAAAAATCGTATTGCAATATATTTATTTTAATTTTAAAACACCACGGGATGTTGTTAAATTGTTAAAAAGCAGGACATCTGGTAACTTTAATGATGGTGGCCTAAGCATAGTCACCCTTGAGTGGGCTTGACCTCCCTGGCTGCTCCTGCAGGGAACCATCTACTACTATCTTTCTCATAGGGTAGCGGGCCCTACTTCAAGCAGGACTGACTGTACAATCTGATTGCTCTAGATGCTCTCCTTAGGAGAATAACCCCTGACATTCTTTTGTTGGCCCCCAAGTACATAGTCATTAACCATGTGTAACAAGCAGCTAGGTTTGGCGTATATTTGGAGAAGACAACTTGGAGAAATCTTTCTGTTTCCCACATAGGTTATGATTTCTTTAGTTTTTATTTATTATGTATAATAAGTATGGGAATATCTTATTTTGTTTCATAGATATTGCAGTGTGTGTGTGTGTGTGTGTGTGTGTGTTTTAACCAGTTTGGCTTATGAAACTCAACAGGAAAGGCATTCTGAGGCCACCCCATATTAAGAAAACCTATCAGCACTATTTCCCCAACAGCACATACCTATTTTATGCCCCCATGTTGCATTTGTGTAATTATTACAATATTTCTAACTTTTAAATTACTATATTTGACTTAGTGATAGTGATCTTTGACTTTACTATTATAGTTGTTATGCAGCATTATGCATCATGTCCATATTATGAAGGATGTAATACTAAGTAAAAATGAATGCTACATCTACCAACTGTTCTCCTGTGTTTCTCTTTCTCTCCTTAGGCCTCCATATTCTCTCAGAAATGATAATATTTAAATTAGTCAAGTTAATAGCTCTACAATGATATTTAAGTTTTCAAATCAAAGGAAAAATCGAACACCTTTCACTTTAATGAAAAGTTTAATCCTCAGCTCCGCAAGCTGACTCTGACTCAGTAGACTGCCTTTGGATGTGCTTCTACGGCTACAGAGCCTCATTTTTTTCAGTGGGAGTGGCTGGTGAGTTTGAGTTACTGCCTCTTTTGCTATCAGCCTAACACATAACCCACCATGGTAAGAGAACTCCAAATAAAAATCTAGAAATTATAACAAAACTTAATAAGGAACGCATGTAAAAATTGAGATTGGCTAATACGTAGGCCTCTTGCATCAAACAGCTGTGACTACAAAGGTAAAATTCTTCAACGTAATTAAAACCCCTCTTCCAGTGAGCACATAAACAATAAGAAATACAATGCTAATGTGGAGAGAATTCTGATGTCTGGAAAGAACAAACCAACCACAGCGTTCCCTTAAATTAAAGCCTATTCCTTGAAGATAAACAGTGGTGATTTAGCGCAAAAGCAGGAAACCCCACGTGGAAGAAGCACACCAACCTGTGTGATCAAGAGGAGTCGAAGGGAGCAGGTATTAAGCATCAAAGAACAAGCATCACATCACTATGAATGAGGGGAGAGCAGGTCCACTTGTAGGCAATTGGATGTCCAGGGGAGTCATGGGGAGGAGACAGGCCAGCCCAGGTGCAGTGAGGTGGCAATGACACATAAAACTTCCCTCTAGCTCCTGAAGGCTTCCTCCCTCCAACTATCATCCCAAGCCTGCCTTGCAGATCCTGCTGGAGTGGAAGAGGTATGTTGGTAGGAATAGGAACTGGAAATATAGGGAAGCCAGCAAAAATGAACCCTTTGGGGCCAGTAGTGAGAGTGGAGCTATTGGATGGGTGGAGGGAAGGTGGGGTAGAGAAGGGAGAAGGGAGCCAACTGCAAGGATCTACACATGACCTGGAGGCAGACATCGGAGGAGTGGGTGGGGTGAGGTGTCAGGCAGAGTAAGAGATAATCAAACAATAATAATTTATAAAGTATTGAGGCTTGGTGGGGGAGCGGGGAGCAGGGACAAAAGGGAAAGGATGTGAGGCTGAAATCAAGGGCTCAAGTGGAAAAGCAGATATTTGGACAATGATAATGGCAGCAGACATGTGAAGGTGCTTGGCACAGTATATGTATTTATGCATTGTGAAAAATGATGCATGAACCCCAAATAAAATTATTTTGATAAATTAAAAAAATTAAAGCCTAATCTAGAGTAATGTCTTAGTGCTCTTCTAGTCTATGAAGTCTGAGAGAAAGAAAGCTGCAAAATAAAATTATAAATCTAGCAGAAATGTTTTATATGAGGATTAAGTTTTCATAACATGGAAACGCACAGTGAAACATCAAGTTGTTTTTTTTTGGTGGGGGGGGGCATCACTACCCCCTGGGTGGTGGGAGTAGGAGACCCAGCCTTACTCCTGGAGAGGTGCTGCTGGATTTGAACCTCTAACCCAGTGGGCCTTAGTCCCATGCACAACCAATATGCCACCGGGACTCAGCCCGAAACATCAAGTTTTAAAGCAGAATTTTAAGTAAACTCTCCAGGAGATCTAGATAAGATCACTGATGAAGGTGGAAGCTTTACACAATGGATTATCAAGATCCAGGGCTTGATTCTAACCATCATGGATATATTTCAGTGGAGGAAATACCTGTAGGTGTATTGGAAATCACAAAAAAATCAAAATTTAAAATGGAACCTATTTAAAATGTTAAGTGTTTGCTTACTTCTTAATCAGTAGGACAGTTTTCTTCCAAAATTAAATTGGAGGATTATTTTAAACTAGCGGTTCACAGTGATTGTTTTAAAGAAAATTAAATGGCGTGTATCTAAGATTAAAGGAGGTATTATATGTGCTGCTTTGCCAGAGAAAAGATAGACATTTGTCTATTTCTCCTAACACAATTAGCTTAAAATTAAAAATTAAAACACAACACCATCGTAACAAACCCACAGGTTACATAAATGCTCTGCAAACAAAAAATATTTAAAAACCAACTGCCATGCAATATCTCAGCAATTCTAAGCTAACATGAGCTTTTAAAAGCAAGAGGGAGCATACAAATAATGTAAATATGATGTATCAGATTGGTGGTTATTACATCATGCAAAAGAAGAGTTCTTAAAATTCAAGGGATCAAAATTTTTAAATTAAAAAAGTTGCTATCTTTTTAGATTGGAAATTTCTAAGTGCCATTAAAAAAGTTTATATTTAAATTTTATACTATGGAAAATATTAAAGCATAATAAATTCTGATTTTGTTTTAACAATTTGGAAACTATTGCTAAATTCATAATGACATTGTTTTAAACAAGCTGTAAAACTTGAAATTATAAAAGTTATAATTTCAATTAAATCAGAAACTAATTGATTTCAGAATTAGGCAGGATACAAGAAGTCCCCCTTTACTTGAATATATTTGGCTTAACTTAAAGACAAAAGCTGTTTTTGCAAATTCAAGTGTATAATAAATTCCCTTAATAGTAAAAAAATATCAAATTCTAATAATTATTAGAATATATTGCTAATCTTGTCATTGTTGGGTAATTTTGCATAAGTATTTTAATTTCTGCAATTATATGGTATGTGGGCCATATTGTGTAAAAGAGTGTTTTGTATTTGTGAATTTATTTATTTCTGTAGCTAGAGTTCTGAGTGTCACATTTTTTTTCTGAGTCCAGAGAACATATATTTAAATATTGAGATATTTGTATACTTTAATCTAAGCCAATGTGAAGACTAATGGTGTATTTTTTATACTGTAAAGAGTAAACTTGTTTTTAAAGCTATTGAAATAAAATTTATTGCATATTGCAAAAAGAGGAACCTAAAGATGTGACAGAATTTCCATACTATCTTAATAAACATTAATAGGTTATGAATTGCTATTTGTTTTATTCTATTTTATTCCATTTTTGTTTCTTTTGTAGCTGCTGTTTCTAATCCTTTTATTGGGGGCTCATACAATCCATATATAAGTTCATAGTGTGTTAAGCACATTTGTGCATCTGTTGACCTCATCATTCTCAAAACACTTTCAACTTGAGCCTTTTGGTATCAGCCCCTCAATTTTTCCCCTCCTTCCCAGCACGCCCTCCCTTGTGAACCTTTGATAATTTATAAATTATTATTTTGTCATATCTTACACTGTCTGATATCTCCCTTCACTCACTTTTCTGTTGTCCATACTTGTAATCCTTGTCGTTGGATTCCCCTTAGTACCCCAGACTCTCTCATCCTCCTGGTATCACCGCTCTCACCTTGGGTCCTGAAGGGATCGTCTACCCTGATTCCCTGTGTTTTTAATTCCTATCCATACCCGTGTATATCCTCTGGTCTGGCCAAATTTGTAAGGTAGAATTGCGATCTTGATAGTGGGGGTTGGGAGCAGCATTTAGGACCTAGAGGAAAGCTGTATGTTTCATTGTTGGTACACTGCACACTGGCTGGCATGTCTTTTCCCCTTGACCCTTCTGCAAGGGGATGTCCAGTTGCTGACAGATGGGTCTTGGGCGGAAGTCTGCATTCCCTCTCATTAACAATGATTTGATTTTTTAGTTCTTTGATGCCTGATAGCTGATCTTATTGACACTTCATGATCACACAGGCTGGCGTGCTTCTTTCATGTGGGCTTTGTTGCTTCTCAGCTAATTTACCTTTAAACTTTTAAGATCCCAGTTGCTACAAGACCCTCAGCTTTCTTCATCACATTTGTTTATGCACCCACTTTGTCTGCAGTGATTATGTCCAGAAGGTAAGCATCATGGAATGCCAGTTTAATAGAATAAAGTATTCTTACAATGAGGGACTACTTGAGTGGAGGCCCAATATCCATCTAATACATTAATTCTAAATCTATAAATATATGCTCACAGGTCTATTTTCCCATCCTTATATATAAATATATTTACTTATAAGCAGGCATTTATTTAGACCTCTATAAATACCCTTCACCTACTAGTTATTTCCTCTATTTCCTTTGACTTTCCTCTGTCCTACTGTCATTCTTAGCCTTCATTTGGGTTTCAGTAATTTCCCTTGGTTACATTACTCTCCTCACAACTGATTTTGGATCACTTATTGTTCCCTTTTCTCTGAGTTTGTTAACACCACTTCCTTCCCCCACCTCCTCTCCCATGTCCCCCAGAACCGTCAGTTCCATTTTTTTTCCTCCAGATAATTTATCTCTCCTATCGTATCTAGATAGGTCTGCGGAATTAATTAATTAATTTTTATGAAAGAACAAAGAAAGTAGTTTCTGGTGAGGAGAGCTAATCCTAGTGAATATGCTGTGGACATTGTTGAGATGACAATGAATGATTTATAATATTAGATAAATTTAGTTGATAATGCTGCAGCAAGGTTTGAGAAGATTGAATTCAATTTTGCAGGAAAGTTCTACTGTGACTAAAATGCTATAGAACATTCTTGCATACTGCAGGTAAAATCTGGTGATTAATAATCCAGGTGGCAAACTCTAATAGTATATTGTTTAAAGAAATTGTCCCTGCCCCTCTAATCTTCAGAAGCCATCAGCCAGTCAGCAACCATCAACATTGAAGCTAGACTTGACACACACCAAAAAGGCTAGAACTCACCAAAGTTCCAGGAGATTTTACACCTGATATTAGAATTTTTTAGAACTAAATTATTTTTTAATTTGGGTATATGATATTTTTAGACATAATTCTATTACACACTTAATAGGCTATAGTATAAATGTAACTGTGATATGTACAGGAAAAATTAAGGCTTGTATTATTGCAAAAGTTACTTTACTGTAGTGTCTAGGACTGAGTCCATGATGTGTTATTGGGTCCCTTTCATGTGGCTTTTAATCATGACCACCCTATGTCCTGTGAAGTGAAGCATGGCTGTGTGACACTGCTGCAGTGTTTGAACCCCATGGCTGCAGTTGCTCCTTCCATCCATTTTGGAAGGCTTGGTAACAATTTGTGATACGCAGATTCCACATATTTCCTTGCTAACTCTGAGGAGGACAAAGTAATTGCTAATAATGACCAAGGATTGTAGTTTTCCATATGGACTGCAATCAATGTAAAAACAAAAGAAAACAAACTTCTCACAATAGGACCAAGAGACAACATAATGATCCCAGGAGACAAGGTTGAGGATTTCCTCTTGCTTGGATCCACAATTCATGTGGATCCACAATCCTCTTGCTTAGATCTACAATTCACATCCACAATCCACAGTCATGGAAGCAGCAGTCAAGAAATCAGATAGGGTGTTACACTACTACACAAGACATTGTTAGTTTTTAACAGTAAACATCACCTTGGGATGTTAGCAATTGCTGGTCTACATCATAGCATTTTCAATTTCCTCATACACATGTGAAAATGTGACAGTAGATAAAGAAGGTAAAATTTAAAATAGTACATTTGAATTACACTGTTGGAAAAAATTAAAAGTGTTATAGACTGGCTGAAGGGCAAACAATTAAGTCTCGAATGAAGTACCACCAGAATATTCTTTAAAAGCCAACATTGCAAGATTTTATTTCACGTACTTTGGACCTGTTATCTGGAAGACCAGTTCATGAAAAGAACATCATGGTCGATAAAGCAGAAGGTCACGGAAAAGAAGGAAGCTGCTCAACAAGATGGATGGAAAGTCTGGCTGCAGCAATGGGGCTCAAGCATAGGCACAGTGGTGGTTGTTGCACAGGTCACAACAAGGTTCCATTCTGCTCCTTATAGGGTTATGAGTTAGTACGACATGACAGCACCAATTAACAAGTCATGGACTTAGTCCTTGGCTACTGTATTAGAATGACTATTCCAGTACAGCAGATAAAAGGAACCGCCCAATTAAAAAAAATTGGTACATATAATAGTTACATTTATACTGCACTGTTGTCCATTGCATGTACAATACAATTATGTCTAAAAGACTATTTGTATGCCCTAATTAGAAAATAATTTAGTGCTAACCATTTATAGCCATCAGCTATAACAATCACTTGGCCTTTACATTGAAGGCTTCACACATAAGCACGATCGTGAGGAAGGCTCTGGACTGGGCAGTTTTCTCTCTTGTTGTACACAGAGTCGCTGTGATTGAGTCTGAACAGACTCAGTGACATCTGACAACCACAGCCACGTTTGCATATCTTCTTTGTCCTCTAGAGCTACCTTGAAATGTTCTTTTCAGCTCTTTGACTCTATCATTATTTCTATTAGTTTAGTGTTGAGTTATGCCTATTGTACCTGTTTTTTTAGGAACAAATTTAATGAATACTGGATAGGATAGAAAAAAATGTGTTTAAAGAAAGTAAGAAATATATTGTTGCGTAAGGAATCCAGAAAATAATGTTGAATCTAACTAAAATGTCCCAAAATAAGAGGGTGTTTTTGTTAGCTTCCCTGGAGTTAGTTCCAAGCCATTGTTACTAATACTATGTACCAGAAGAAACACAGCCCAGACCTGGGCCATAATCACAATTGTTCTTATGTTTGAGCCCATTTTTGCAAGCAATGTGTCAATGCATGTTGTCAAGACACTCAAACCAAACTCCCAATCATCGAATCAATGCTGACCCATAGCAGCAGATTGACCCAAATCAATGTGTCATTTGATTTCTAGACTGCTACTTCCATGAGATTGGCTGAATCCAAACAAGATGAAATCCTTGACGATTTCAGTCCTTTCTGCATTTATCATGATGTTACCACTGGATCAGTTGTGATGGCTTTGGTTTTCTTTGCATTGAGTTGCATTGCATATTAAAGGCTACAAAACTTGATCTACAGTAAGTGCTTCAAGTCCTCATTGTCACTCACCAAAATTGTGTATATTGTATTTTGAAGTCTATTAATAAGCCTTCCCCAATTATGGTATCTATTCTTCAGAGAGCGCAGTCTCCTATATTTGCTAAGCATACAGAGGAAATAACTATGTTGAAAGATACACCTTTTCTGATTGAAAACCCCAAAATATTTCCTTGTTTTTACTTTTTTTCTGGTTTTGTTTTTTTATGCTTGCTTCTTGGTCCATGTACAGAGTATATATGAACAAAATACAATTTTCTGCAATTCCTATCCTTCTCAATGTAATTTATAGTTGGTTATAGTCTATACAGTTGAATACCTTTATATAATCAATAAACCACAAGTGAGCTTTTTTCTGGCATTCCTTGCTTTGAGCCATCTGACACCAGCAATGATCTCTGTTCCAAAACTTCTTTTGAACCCAGCGTGAACTACTGACATTTAACGGTCAGTGTATTGTCTCAATGATTATCAATGAATCTTCAGCAAAATTTTGCTATTATGTGACATTTATTAATAATATTGTTCAAAAGTTTCTCATTCTGTTGGATCACCTTTTTTTAAAAAATCCATGGCCCAAGCATGGATCTCTTCTAGTCAACTGACCAGGTAATTGTCTTCCTAGAAATTTGGCAAAGACTAGAGACTGCATCCCGTGCTTCATCAGTGTGAGAAAACATTTCAGTTGGCATTCCGTCAATGTCTGGAGCCTTTTTCACAATGATGCCTTCAATGCAGTCTCAACTTCGTCCTTCACCACCACTGGCTTTTGAACATATGCTATTGCCTAGACTGAATGAATGTCAGCCAGTTATTTAGCATATTGCAACCCTATTCATCCATGCCATCTTTTACTGATGTTTTCGGCATCATTTAAAATTTATGCATAAATATTTTAACATTAAACCTCGAGGCTTTTTTCTTCAGCTTGATATACACAGAGTACATCTTTTTTTTTAAACTCCAGGTATTTGTACATTTCACTTTAAAACTTTACTTTTTTCATGTAATTTTTTCCCCATTTGCTATAGTTATTCTATGATCAAGAGCAAGCTTCATATTCTATTCTGACATTCACTTTGATCTTAACTTTCCTTTTTGTCTTTTTCGTGTATTATGTTCCTGATGTTAGTTCTATCATTAGTGTTTAATGTATAAACCTGTTCTTTATATTTTATAAAGATCCAGGTGGAACATATTAATGATTATATTTTCTTTCTCATGGACTTGTTTAATTTGTTCAGCTTGCTTTATGCAATTTTCTTCAGCTCAACCTGAACTTACATAAGAAAAATTTATTATCTGAATCATAATTTCTTTGACTGTTGTTATTGAACTTTTCCATCATTTGTTCCCACAGATATAGTCAAGGTTTTCTATTTTTATTTCACCTGGAGAAGTCCACGTGTGCAATTGTAATGCGTTTTGTTGTAAAAAAGGTATTTGTGATGATAACATCATGAGTCTTGTAGAATTCTGTCATTTAATCTCTTGTTTCTTTCCTACCACCAAGAACATATTTTTCAATTACTGTCACTTCCTTTTTTGTTTCCAGTTTTCACATTCCTAAAGCCAATAATTATCAGTGTATCAATATTTTTTAATTATCAATGTGTTAATTGAATGTTTAATCAATTTCAGACCTAAGAATTAGTTTGCAAAATTCTTCAATTTCTATATTATATCCTTTGATGATTGGTGCATAAAGCTTAATATTAGTGATGTTGACTGGATTCCTTTTATGAGGATACTTATTATCATAGAAAACAATGCACTTTGTGATAGATCTTGAAATGATCCTTTGACAATGAATTTGATGCAATTTCTCTTGAATTTGATATTCCCAGCACAGGAAACCATGTGATCTTTGGATTCAAATTATCCACTTCTAGCCCATATCACATCGCTATTGCCTAAGATACTGATTTTTATGCTGTAAGTTTCATTTCATTTAACTTTCAATTTTCCTAAATTTATATGTTTTAAGTCCCAATAAGTATCAGATTCTTACAACTGTTCCTTCATATTTTGAGTTGTGTTCCATCAGCAAATTAAGGTCCCAAAAGCTTTACCTGATCCATGTGATTATGGCTAAGTGTACTTTGAGAAGGCAGCTCTTCCTCAGTCGCATGTTGAGTGCTTTCTGTCCTTTGAGGATCATATTCAAGCACTATGTTTTCTGATATTCTACTGCTATTCAGAGGAGATTTAGGAGTTAAAATCTCACCAGGGGACTGTCTATTCTTTCAGTCAGTTATAAGTTTTGAAGCTCTGAGGAAACCCATTAACTTTGAGTGATTCCGTTGATATTTGAAATACTAGTGGCATAGCTTCCAGTATCATAGCAACATGCACACTATCACAGTATGAAAACCTGCCAGGTAAATGGGGAAAGTGGGAAAAGAACATAAAATTTGCATTTGTTCATTTTATATTATCATTTAATTTTCCATACCAAACTATGTTATTCCAAGATGTTTGTATATTATGTCAAACCTATAGGATAATTGATTATCACTCAAATTATGGCACCTAAATTCCAGAGCTCAAACTGCAGTGAACAGAAGATAAGATTTTTCTGACAAATACAATCGGGTCTATTATATGTGTTATTCTTTTTTATATGTGTGTTTTTCTAACTAAAATTGCTCTATATAATCTTGGAGTCATTCATTCTGGGTCAGAAAATTGATGAAATGACTCACAGTTCGGCATTCACTTCATGAGAAATGGTTTTACAGCTTTCTCCATGGAAGGAGAGCCTCCTCGAATCAAAAACCATGTGCATTTACTGCTTCCAAGACAGGGATTTTTTTTTTCAGGAAAATGTGACAATAAATGTATGCACAGCAATTAGAATGGAAAGCTCATCAGTTTATTTTGGTCATTGTCTCCCCTCCTCCCTTTTAGGCACTGCTCAGTGAGGTTCCCCACCCCCCTGCATTTTCCGTTTCTTTCTTTTTAATTTTTAAGTAATTTTATTGAGGGCTCATACAATTCTTATCACAATCAATACATGCATCCATCCATTGTATGCAAACCACTTTTGTACTCTTGTTGTTCTCATCATTCTCATAACATCCTCCCTCTACCTAGGCCCTTGGCATCAGCCCCCCCATATTTCCCCTCCCTCTACATACCCCTACCCCATAAACCCTTAATCATTTATAAATTATCATTATTTTGTCATATCATACACTGTCTGATATGACCTTTCACCCACTTCCCTGCTGTCATTAAACCTGGAAGGAGGCCACATGTAGATCCCTGCGAGTGATACCCCCTCTCTACTCTACATTCCCTTTACCCTCCGGGTATCCCCACTCTCACCACTGGTCCCAAAGGGATAATCTGTCCTGAATTCCCCATGTTTCCAGCTCTTATCTGTACCAATGTGCATCCCCTGATCTAGCCAGATTTGTAAAGTAGAATTGAGATCATGATAGTGGGTGAGAGGAAGCATTTAAGAACTAGAGGAAAGTTGTATATTTCATTGTTGCTACACTGTACCCTGACTGGGTTGTCTTATCCCTGTGACCCCTCTGTAAGGGGATGTTGCTTCACCTATTGATGAACTTTGGGTCCCCAATGTGCACTCCCCCGAATTTATAATGCTGAAATTTTTATTTCTTTGATGTCTGCTACCTGATCCTTTCAACACCTCATGATCAGGTTCTTCCATGTGGGTTTCATTGCTTCAGAGCTAAATGGCCGCTTATTTACTTTCAAGCCTTTAAGACCCCTAATACTATATCTTTGGTAGCCAGACACCATCACTCAGTGAGTGTAATGGACAATCTTACAAGCTGTCTCTTGGTATGTGATAGATGAACATACACTTTTTAATATATTTCACTTCTACACGTGTTTAATATTGGACAAAATATGTAGGAGGTAAAACAATTGATTAAGAATGCTGTAGAATAAACCAAGCTTTGAGACCATGTGTTTAGGGCATAGAATATATAAGTTATTTGAGAAGGCAAATTTGCTATTGTTATTATATATTTGAACTTAGAAGTAAGTCATTACCACATCCCTAAAACGATGACTTCAATAATTTGGGTACTTGCAATCAGTCTCCAGCAAATATTGCTAGGTTTTATGTTCTGGCAGAAAAGGGAAATGACTTGGAGGATCTGTTTGTTTCCAGATGACTCAGCTCAAAATCACAAGGGTAAGAGAAGGCACTATGAAAATGAGAGGAGTTCCATGCATTTTCAAGAAGCACAGAGTAGTTCCATTGCCAGGGTATTTGAGCAAGAACTTTATGTAATGATTTAATTAGAGTATTGTTTCAGGTTTTTTAAAAATTCAGAGTACAGGAAGTGTTGTAAAACAGCATGCTCAATTAGGCACTTTTCTGGTATAGTCTATAGATTTTTTTATCTAAGCACAGTTTATTTTTGCCATTTGCAATGTGATTCTGGTCTGTCATTGTAGTGTGCCATTCCAAAGGCATGCCTTGTTTCCCTTGTTGGCAGTTGTGGCAGTCATGTGCTTATGTTAATTTTATGATTGAAATGTAGAGGTGGAGTCTAGCCTGTTAATCTGGAGATAGCCCTTGAGCAGCCAATGAGGTCTCTATGTGGGCAAGGCTTTCTCCTGAGACTTCTGGGAGATCTCGTGATATTTCTCTCATGAAGAAGAGAAGCTATCTTTCCCAGTTGTCGGGAGTTAGTCTCAGAGATGATGAATCACAGACAAGACAAGATGTCATCATCCAAGAAGCTGGAGGAGCTAGAGGAGAGGCCACATGGCTTTGCCCTGATGGAGCCAGATCTCTGAAGCTGGGGTGGCCACATGGAAATCTCTGTCAGCGATGAGTTACTTCTGTTGATGGACCCTGAACCTTAGAAGCGAGGAGCCATGTGGAGATCTCTGCCAGTGCCGGGATTCTGTGCCTACTGACCTGTGACTTCGTGAGTCAGAAGGTGATTTTATAGACTGATTTCAGGCATATGGGTGAATATCGGACTTATGACTTTGAACTGAACTGGGCTCAAAGTCCTGTTCCTCTTGTATATAACCCTTTTCCCTATATCTATATGCGTGTCTATGAAGTTTGTTCCTCTAGCCTATCAGGATTCACACAGCTGTGGGGGTGGGGGGAGATATTCAATGGTGAATTTTTACATTTAACCATTTCAAAAAAGCAAATACAGGAAAAAAATTAAAAGAAGAGCAAAACATTGTAAGGAGATAAATACTTTGCTGGAGGCGGGATACCTGCCCAGTTCCTGTGAGACATTCTTGCTGACAAGTCACAGAGACAGACTGATGACTGCCAGAACCTCAGAGCTGGAGAAGCTACATGGAGACCGCTGCCAGTGCTAACATGCTTATGCCGCCCCTGAATCCAGAAGACTTTCCACCCGCTGGCATGAGATCTTCCTGCGTTTGGCATCATTGAATGCGTTTCATGAGTCAGAAGAGGAATTTATAGATTGTTATCAGACAGATAGGTTAATTCCAGAATTATGAACTCGATTTGGACTAAGCTGGGGTGTTTTCTCAATATTCAACTGCTCTTATATATAAAGCTCTTCCTTATACACATCAGTGTTTATGAATTTGCTTCTCTAGTCAACCCAGACTATCAGACAGTTTGTCAGTCTTCTGAATTTAAAGTGAGCCATTGAGAAGCAGGAGCACAGAATCTCCCAGTCAAGAGAGTGGATCCCAATGTATATTACTGAAATTAGTGGCAGCAGCACAATACAAAGCAGTGGGCTTCCTAGCCCACAGGATGGCCCAAACTGAATTCTTTTAGACAGGAGACTCGCCACAGAGCGCGGTTACCTTGGGAACTAACGGCGCTCTGAAGTTTGTGTCTGAGCAGGGTAGAGGCTCAGGGTCTGCAGGCCTGAGTCTGAGGACAAAAGAGAAAGAGAATGAGATGCGCCTGCCAATGTGGGCCTAGAAGAGGCACCGCTGTAGACAAAAGTGTAACCTTTATATTGTCTAATCCCGACTTATAATCATGAGCACTGTCTGTGAGCTCCATGTGACCACTGAAAGAGATCATAAAATGCAGCGAAGAAGTAGAATGTCAGAATAAGACACATTTAGGAACTGGAGACATGACTGGGCAGTTTCGTAGAAGTCAGCATTGGGCTGTGGTAGAGATGGATTCTCCTTACCCATAGTGTAGCCGGATACGCTCAGATGTGGTCTCTGCACCATTTCTGTGCTCTGCCTGTGAATGAACCTGTAGCACGATTTTAATTGATCGTATGAAACTCAAAAAATATGAGTGGGACATGTCACCTGCCCCAACAAAAATGCAAAAATCCTCTGAAAAATAGTATGAACCCATTGGAGACAAAGAGGTTGGACAGACAGAGAAGTTAGACAAGAAATAACCTTCCTCACCCTCATAAAAATTTACTTCAAGGAGTAACAGCTTCACTGAAATTGCTGTACATATCAATATTCACTCAAATATTCATTTTGATATTCATTTTAAAATATCAAATTTTAAGATTTTATGTATCAGCTTATTCACAGGTTGTACAACCATTCTCACAGTCAATTTTAGAACATTTCCATCAACCCCAAAACACCCTGTACTAGCTAACTATCACCTTTCTGCCTTCTTTCCCCCCCTATCTCCCTAGTTTTAAGGAACCACAAATCTGCTTTATGTCTCTATAAATTTGTTTATAATAAACAGTTCAGATAAATGAATTCAGGGATTATATAGTCTCTCAATTAGTAAATTTTTCAAGATCCCTGTGGTAGCATATATCATTTCTCATTAACTTCAATAAAAATGTTATTCCCTCCTCTCCAAAAAAAAGAAAACAGGAAAGTTTGTATATTTAAACATATGTATATTATTACATATAACAACTTAATACCAATTCAGAATTATCTGTTTTAGCCTGAAGAATGTACATAACGTTATCAATGGCTGTGCCTGTTACTTATAAATATTAAACAATAAATTTCAAAGGAAAGGAAACTTACAAAAAAATCAGACTGTACCTTAGGGAGCTGACTTCTGGCCTTCAATGATCACTCTTCTTTTTTACAGAATCGAGCCCAGTTTGGGCTTCAGATTTGGCCTCTGATGGTAATAGTTAGGGCAAGTCTATGTAGTGATTACAAGGTCAGCCTCAGGGTCATAGCAGCAACTATCATTCCTGACACCATAGCTGCTTTTATTGAACTCATTGGGTAAATGCCATATTCCAGGGGAGGAGTAGAATGGCTTAAAAAAAGTGGGCTATTTTTCACATTTTATAAGGATAATCTCTGGTAGCCTAGTGGTTATGAATTGGATTACTAATCGTAAGGTCAGCAGTTTGCTCCTTGGGAAAAAGAGGAGGTGTTCTGCTCCCATAAAGTGTGTAAGTTTCAGAATCTCACAGGCACAGTTCTATCCTAAAAATCAGTGCCGATTCAATGATAGTGAGTTTTTGATATTATTATGAATAGGCCAATATATTAATATAGTCAGCTATCTGCAACAGGAAAAAATTTTATGTTAGAAATAGATACCGTCACACATTTGCTCAAATTGAAGGATATAGTCTGAAATTTCCTATAAGACTGCTTGTATATCCTCTAATTTTATTTTTCCAGATTTGTAACTAGTTCACAAAATTATGCTGTAAATCAAACTGCATATTCATATACTTTTAAGTCTCTTTCCTGTGGCAAACAAATAACAGAATTTTCTCCTTGTTGTTTTGTTCATTTGGAAGAATGCATCTTCATTACTTTAGATGAAAACTCTTGGATATGACTACAATGCAGACTAATCTTCCTTTACAGCAGTTGTTCTCAACCTTTGTAATGTCATGACCCTTTATTGCAGTCCCTCATGTTGTTGTGACCCCTCAATATTCATTACTACTTCATTACTCTAATTTTGCTACTGCTAGGAATTGGGTAACCCCTGTGAAAGGGTTGTTCAACCCCCAAAGGGGTAGTGATGCCCAAGTTGAGACCCACTGCCAGCAGAATAGCATCAGTTGATTAGTCAGTTGTTGTGTCAGTCTAGGTTGACTAAAGACACAAATTCATAGACATGCATCTATGTATAAGAAAGAGCTTTATATCACAGAATTGTATATTATAGTTCAGAAAAAGTATGTCCAATATTAGTTCATGTCTCCAGTCTATAACTTCCTCTTCAGACTCACACAATACAGGCAATGATGTCAAATGCAGGAAGATCACAGGCCTGTGGTTGTAAAGTCTTGTGGATCCAGTGGTGGTAGAAACATCTCAGTGATGGAAACATCACAGCACTGGCATGGATGTCCAGGTGGCTTCTCCAGCACCAGGGCTCTGGTTATACCCTTATAGCTCCATGTGGCTTAGTAACAAGAATGTCCAGCAGAGTGTGTGTGTGTGTGTGTGTGTGTGTGTGTGTGTGTGTTCTCCCTCCAGAGGGCAAGGTGAGAGTTTCTAGAATTCTCAGTAGAAGTCCATGCCCACCCAGAGGCCTCATTGGCCAATTGACACTCCATCCCATTTGCTTAAGTTGACAGGAGATTTTTTAGCTGCCGCAGTTGAGTTCAGATAGAGAGAACAAAAAAGTGTCAGTAGTTACTCCAGAATAATTGTGCAAAGTTCATGACATATTGCTTGGGTTCTATAGTCACTTTGTATCTCATGATTAGGCATTAGTGTTCTCTACCCAGTGAGAGAAATGAGGCTTTCCACATCTGTAAACAATTACATCCTTGGAAACCCCCAAGGGAAATTAGACCCTGTCTTACGTGGTGGCAATGAGGAAAAATCACCATGATAAGAATGAGTTTGAAGTTGATACCAGGACTCAGAGGCAGTCTCGAAACTTCTTCAAAGTGGAAATAGTTATTATAGGAAGGAGGTATCATCTTCCTTATAAAGCCCAAAAAAGTACTTTTGTTTTCACACTGAAACATTTACAAACAGTTTTTCAGGCTTCCAGGGTCACTTCAACTTTTAAAGTTCTGTGTGGTAAACATATGAGTATCCTTGTTTATAATTGTACAGAGCTAACTCTTGCTCTGCTAGATGCAAAACTATTTCCTGTAATACTTCTCAGATAAATAAAATGGGACATAACACTAGAAAGTCTTATTTGGATCATACCATCCCAGAGGTACCTAGTGAGCACATCTCAGTGTGAAAATTAAAAATAAAATCCTCATTTATGTCATCTTCCCTTATGATTTACTCCTATTTATTCTCTGATTCAGTATTAAACTGGAAACTAGTGTGAAAGTGATTTACTACTCTTTATTGTCAGATTCACAGTAAAATTGTAAAGCAGAGAGAAAGCATCAGGTAGTTCCCAGAAAGGAGAGTCGATGTCCCAGGATGGGGCAACAAAGAATAAAAGGGGTGAGAATCTGGTGGAAGAAATGGAAAACAACCTGTGTAATGTGCCTAAAGAGGCTGGGATGGAAAATGATTTCTAAAAAGGAATGAAGCTGTAGATTCAAAATGTCTTTTCCTTTTCTTACACCTTGTGCACAAGCAGTGATGAATAAATTTTTACGGAGCCATTGATAAATAAAAGTGTTATTTTTATTGGGATATTGACTCAAAATTTGCATTTTGGTATACTTGGTATAGTTTTCTTAACTACACCTTATTTTTCAAATAGAATAAATTTAAAAGGGAAAAGCAAAGTCTTTACTTGTTTACTGTATATGTTCAAGGGAAGTGAGCATAGTACGGTTAAGGGTAGCAACAATTTTAAGGAATTAAAATGTCTATATTTCCCATTTTGCCCACCCCCCCTCCACACACACAAAAAAGAAAACATGCTATCATACCACTCTTGTGTTCTTTTCAATATAGCAGAATCTGTCCACATTGTGGAAGGATCAAACATGTAACAAGGATATGCCATGATAATACTACCAGTTTTTTTTTACCAAATTTTATACTCCTTGTTAAAAGATTTGCAGAAGATATTACCTGCCTTATCTAGTTGGCAACCATTATATCTCTATTATTTTCAAAACTTTCCATGGAGTTTCATGTTTAAGTATAAAAGCAACTTTATGTTTACAATCTCCTCTCTTGAATCACACTGTAGTGGCTTCTCCATTCTATTGGCTAAAATATCCTTAGACTATGTCACCTCTTTTTATATAGTATGTTAAAAGAAAATATTTTGCTTACCTTATATCTCATTCTCCATTATCTTATTCTAAATTCACAGCCACACATTATGAACTTTTGATGCAGAAGCATTACTTTTTTGGTAAATATCTATGTGTGTATAAATAATTTTATATATGGACATATATAATATAGATTATGAGTTATAATACAGCAGGAAACACACACAACCCAAGTGTCTTAAAGAACAAATATTAATGTTCAACAGTGTTTTGTCTGATGGGGTGCTAACAGATAAAAGCTGAGAGTGATTGGGCAAAATATTCTTGGCTTTATGTTTAACTATAAGTCTAATTCGGATCTGCTCAGATCTGTGTATTACAGGGTCCAGGCCCAACAGCTAGCATTTCCTTGAGGATCAGCTACTTTCAGTGAATCAAAGTGAAAAAGGTACATGCTCATTCCACCAAGCATACACCTGTCATGCCTCTTCTCCTTTCACATCCACCAACATCCCACGACATATAATCAGATGCAGTCAACCAAACAGGAACAGCATCTTCCCACAGAAGAGAAGAGGAGAAGGAATATTAAAACATGGTCAATCTACCAAATGTTGAAGTCTACAAAGTGAGTTTCTCTTCTACAAAAACAGTAGTTTTTCTTGAACACACTGAGAAATATAGTGTTAAGTTTCTCCACGATCTGGTAATTTCTGCTAGGACTGATCGTTATTTCAAAATATTCCAACATGCCAACATTAGCTATATCCTATACTCCTGTCTCCAAAAATGTGATCTACTTTCCTTCCTTTGTCTCCCACAATGCACATGGCCATGACCACACAGAACTCATACACAATGCTGATGATGATTGTGTTTATCATAGAATATAACAAGTTACAATTCAGGCAGGCATACTCAGGATAGTTATTCACCTTATAAAATCACTTAAGGGCTTCTACAAAATGATCAAAGAGCATGCCACTCCATTATAGGCATCAACCCATGACTCCAATTTTATGAGTCAGAGAATCCAGATTCCCCACGTAAGTGAACAGAGGCATCACACTTCACAATGTAGGCTCCTGTCTCAAAGCATTTAACTTGGGCTTCTTGGGGGCTAGAAATTCCAACAATCCGTGCTGTGCTCTGACTCTTGTGCTCTGACTGCTGCTCCTCTGTCACTTCTTTGCTCAAAGCTGTATTCAAGATCAACGAGGTTCCCTGTGTAGGTATCTCCGCGTCCAAGAGATGTATTCCACTTCTGCTTCTTGTTGATGGTGAAAACCTCCTCCCTATAAAATGGCTCATTTTATGCCCAGCAGAATGAGGCTCATGATTATCCTGTTAGTAAACACTCTCAATTGGATTCTATCATATCTTTCACCAACTTCTCTTACCATGAACCATTAGGAAAAGACCTTTTGGTGGGAGTTTTAGAGACTATGAATAGAAGAGTTATATGAAATAACTATCTGCCTTATGCTTGCACATATTAACCAAACTTACTTCAAGGAGTTGGGTTATTTTTGCTCTGATTTTATCTGCTAAGACTTTCAAAGGAAAATTTTGATTTCTAGTCTCTTTCCTCTTAAATGTCCAATTTTCTATCTTACTACTGAGGTAGTTGACAGTGTTTATTATGACCACATGACCAGTGAAGACATGTGGGATTCATTGAAGGTCTGAAAGATAAACGGCTCAGGTGTGCCTCACCCTTCTTGTCGCTTGTTCTTTGATCATGGGACCAGTGAGTGACTGCCTTGTTGTTCTGTGTCTCAATTTGCAAGCTACACTTCCTGTGGGACACCAACCCCGTGGACTGTGTCGTTGTAATTTGAGGTACCCTGAAGACCTGTTTTGCCATGCTATTGGACTATACCTCTCCTGAGCTAGGGACTGTTGGACTCTGACATCTGGCTGACTGTTGGTGACCTGCCTTCCTGTTTGTGGCCTGATAGCCTGAATTGCTCTACAGAGGACAATCTGACAGCCCTCAAGATTAAAAGGACTGCCGGTGTCTCAGTTTTCTCATTGGAGTGAATTGCGCTGAGCTACTCAGACTGCTTTATAGATTAATTCACTATTTATTTCTCATGTGATCTATCTATATAAATATATATCAAATCATTAGTGTCCTGGTTTTGTTTCTCTAGAGAACCCTAACACACTGCTTTTTCAAAAAATAAACTTATGTTTCTTAGAATCTTATATTGTGTACAATGAACAGCTTTATATTAACAGTTTATAATAATTGTGACTACTAATGAACTTTGCATTAGTTAGCCCCATTGGGTCAAAGGCCATGACTGACTCCTTTATTCCCAGAGGCTGAATACTGGGATGGTAGATAGTACTTAGCCCAGTGTTTAAACCATACAAACAGACAATTTCTCTGAGTCTCCAGAGGGTTTGCACCTGCAAACAGGGAAATCTATGGAAGGCACTCATTAAATGAATGTTTAATTTTTTGTAAAAAAAGCGATGCTGTATGTATCATGTCATCCCAACCAGGAGCAAAACTTATATAAACAATTCGATGTTTATGTTCCAGGAACTTTTTATTTCCTTTCATTTTCATACCTATAAGAGTGTATATGTTGTTTTGTCAAAGAAAACTGATATTCATAGCTAGATGATTTTTTACAACCATAACTCTTGAAGGTGGAAGAAACAAGAATACAAGAACTTTTGCTCCAAATGTTTAGTCTTTTAAATGCAAATTCTTAGTTATTTACATTTGAACTGTTGTTCCAATGCATTCTGCATGAAATAAAACTTTAGTTTTTGGAGGAAACTATATTTTGAAAGATGCTTTTTTAGAGTGGCAATGTGAGTTGAAGTTTCCAAAAAGTGTTTGGAGATAATGAACTGTGTTATGTAGAAAATTAGGATACTCTTAGACGAAGAGTCTCTAATCACTAAAGTTTCTTCCACACCAGAAGTCAGAAATAGCTTTAATGAAATCTTAAAAACTAAAATTAGCTGTTGTGGTGATCTTATTTTCTAAACGCACTGTTTTCCTTCCGTCTGTTCTCTTCAAAGGCTTACCTACCAGCAATATGCATTATTGATGTGCAACATGTGAGAAGATAATTTAAGTACCTTATCTTATGTATTTAATAATTGAAGTTGTAAGATCTAGTAGCTTAATTAACATTGAAGGCTGTGCTGGCTCCTTTTCTCTTCTTGATCATGTTCACCTGAGTAATTGTTTCATTCTCTGGTCATTTATTTCAAGTGTCCAATAAGATGAGTGGAAGTAAATTCATTGTCTAGCATTCTGATAGCTCCTATTCTGATAAATAAAAGACCATTACTTTTCTTGGAACTACATATTAAAGATGAATCACAAAACCAGCTTTTATTGAGGTATCATATCCTCTCTATTGATGGATACCTGGTGGTTCAGATATCACATTGTGATGCCTACCACAAGGTCAACAGTTCGAAACCACCAATTTTTTCAAGAGAAGCTTTATACTCCTATAAAGAGTTACAGACTCAGAAACGCAGAGGGAAGTTTTACTTTGTTCTATAGGATCAAAATCACATCATTGGCTATTGGTATTCTCTGCATTATAATACTGTTAATGTGATAATTATGTGATGCTCAATAAAATGTAGCTATTATTGATTTTTTTTTAGTTATGGAACAAAATAAACTCACTGCCACTGAGAGGATGTCAACTCATAGCCACTCTGTGCAGGGGGGTAGAACTGCCCCTGTGAATTTCTGAGGCTGTAAATGCAAGTGAGCAGAGAACCCCATATTTATCCCAGTGGTTTCTAACTTCAGACCTTGCAGATAACAGCCCAACAATAACCACTACACTATCAGGCCTTCTCTAACAGTCCAAACCTAACCTTAAAACATTAGCCCCTGTCTAATAACTCACCCCTGACAGTTACACCATCAGGCACCCTCTAAAACAAATAGCTAATCAATAATTGGAAATATATTTAAATTTTAAAGAAATAGTTTATATTTAGTGAATTCTTGGGCATAAAAAGTAAAACTTAAACTCTTCAAATACTATCAAATTTTAAAAATTAATCTGTTTTAACTTTGAAAATAAAAACTACAAGTACTTATATAGATTCCAATATTTAAGTTGTACAACTTTGTTTTTTGTTTTTCTCCTACATGATCATGTTGCTATTACTATTTATTTTGGCAGTCCTTCTTAAATACACAAAAGTCTAGTTCTACCTTGTCTGGAAGTCACACTGAATCTGAAAGAGTTTCATATATATATATATATATATATATATATATATATATATATATATATATATATTTATCACATAGAGTATGTGCATACTTTAGTAAAGTCAGTGTGTATGTCTCAGCAGCTAGCTGATAACTGGGAATTCACTGAATTAACTCTTACATCATAAACATGGTTTATTAAAAGAATAAGTAGCATTCAAATTTAAGCTTACACATTATTTAAAGGCAAAGCTAATCTCACTAAATGAGAGCACAGAATAGATTTTGTTTGTTTTTTGTGGGGAAGGAACATCACTGCCCTTGTGGGAATAGGAAGCCCAGCCTTGTTCTTGGAGAGCTGCTGCTGGATTTGAACCGCCAACCCTGTGGGCTGCAGTCCCGTGCACTACCACTATGCCACTGGGGCTCAGCCCCAGAATAGTTTTTAAGAGAAAGATATTGTATCACTAATAATTGTTATTATTACTTAGTGTTATCATTGCATTGTGAAGAAGGAAACTAGTTTTTGATATTTCTGTTGCTTTAGAATTCTATTCTGAATGCGAACCCAACTTATGCTATGTACTTGGCAGACCACTTTGTTTAATTTTATCATGATTGCATGTAGTGTATTACTCCTCAAGATATTGTTTGAATGAAAATGGGGAGGAGTCAAGAAGCAACAGTTTGAGGAAAATTAATATACAAAAATTATTACTTGCTAATTTGAAAGCTCTATTGGAAATTGGAAAGTTTTATTGGAAACGCAGAAGTAGAAAAGGCAATAGGATAAATTCAACTGGTGCTCAGGGAGGAAATTTTGTCTAGAGATGTAGATTTGAGATCTATCAGTAAATTCAGCATAAGGAAATTTTATGATACAGTGGAGCTACAAATATCAAAAAGTCTGAGTATTTGGCACTGGGATAAGCATAAGTATTTATAACTCTCTTTTTTCATTTAAGATAAGAAAGAACAGGCAAAGAAGAATGAAAAGTATTAGAGAAATGTGTCAAAAGTGTCCTCCCAATAAAATGGTTTTGAAAAAACCAAAAGGTATCCTAGAAAACTAAAAGAAGAGGCAATATCTATTATGTCAAATATTGTTGTGAGTGACTGGCATTATAATTGAAAACTGTGGCAGCTATATAATCTCCTGTCAATTTGTGAAGGGGTGGAGACTAGTCTGTCAATCAGATCACAGCTTGATGACATCATTTGGAGGTGCAGCATAGATAAATAGCTCCCAAGAGGACAAACACAAACTCTATTTAACATTCCTGTTGACAAGTCATATGGAGACAGGCTGCAGTAGCCAGAACCTAGAGTTTGAATAGCCATCTGAAGACCCTTGCCAGTGCTCAGATGCTTCCATCACCACTAGATTCACAAGACTTTCCACCCATTGGCCTGTGATATTCCTGCATTTGGTATCTTTTCATGTGTTGTCAGAGTCTGAAGAGGAATTTATGGATTAGTATCAGACTTATGTGCTAATATCTGACTTATGGACTTTATCTAAACTGGGCTGGGATGTTTCTCTAAAACAATTGCTCTTTATAAAACTCTTTCATTCCTATATATTTCTCCCTGGTTTTGTTTTCTGGTCTACCAAGACTAATACTAAGTTATCTAAGAACTTTGTTAATATAATTTTCATAATAGATTTTAATAAGCCCAATTGAAATAAGTTGAAAGAATGTGTTGTGAAGTAGACATGCTGCGTGTTTTGAGCTATAAGATAATTTGACATACTAAAATATGGATAATTGGGAATGTATGAGGATTTTTAAAAATCACATTTGTGTCTATAAAAGTTGAGATAAGTGTTAGAAGTTATTTATATAGGCGAGAGAGCTAATGATCCCAGAAGAGTAGTCCATAAGTAAACAGGAAGCAATTCTAGACCCCAGCAGCGAAAGCAAGAAGAAATGACTCCTACAATGTTACACAGAATTCAATGAGCTTGAAAGTCAGATAGAATTTATGAATGATTGAACCTTAAAGTGTAATATAAAATATAAAAATAGATTTCAAAAATATTACATACAACTATGAAAAATGCTTTTAAAACAAAAATATAAGGGAAGATTCATTCACTATTTTATTCAGTGTTGATGAATGTAGGTATAAATATTTTCCTCCAGAATTGGAAACATATGTTACTCTTTTCAATTCTTCTGCAGAGCGATCTTGCCAAGCTATTTAAAAAATTATGAGCATGATAAAACTGATTAAATAATTTATTACCCTTTAAGTGAAATTTAATTGTTGTCAAAGTGTGATTGGCACATAAACCAGTGAATTTCATAGCAGGAGAAAATTATGAATACATCAATAACACTTGTAGCAACATAGAATACTTATTTTAATGTTTGTGTTCATTTAAACCACACTATATATGGAATTTCTTCCTCAAACTGAAATATAAATATTAAATTCAAGAATATGCATTTCTACCATTTTCAATATTTTTCCTTTTTTCCCATGAAAGATGTTTTCATTCTTTAATGTATTATTTAGCTTATATAAAAGAAGCCAATTTTAGAATATATTTATTTTATTTTCATTGTACCAGTGTTTCAGCCAGTCTAATTTATCTTAAACTTGCCATTCAATTTCTTGCAGCATTTTGTTTATTTTGTAAATTGTTTAGTCGATATGAATTATCTGCTATACATAAAGACCTTTAGTGCAAAGTGGAAATTTTAATAAAAATAAGTATCTAGTTTTATTCTTTCTTAAAAAAGTTTTCTATATGATGGATGGCCACTGTAGCTGCAACAACAGGCTCAAATATAGGAACAATTGTAAGGATGACACAGGGTCAAGGTAGTGTTTCATTCTTGTCTTTAGGTTCATTCTTGTATGTAGGTTCACTATGGGTTAGAATTGACTGGGCAATACCTACATCAACAATTTGAAATTTGTCGGTGACATCTTAGTTTTAAGGAACTCTAATGCAATGGATATGCACCCATTGCTACTCAAACTCCCCATAGGTTGGCAGTTAGAGTCCACCAAGCACCGTGGACTTTAGTGCTGGCAGTCTGATTTTGTAACTATTAGATCCTAGGGAATCTTATGATGGAGTTCTCGCTATCCTATAGGTTGCTATGAATCAAAATCATCCTAGCACACAAAAATATCCACATAATTTTGTTTGTCTCTTTTTCTTAATGGCTATGACCTGTGGAGTAACAAATATTATGTATAATAAACATTGTAGTACAATTTGGATTTATTGCTAGACATATACCTCTCAATTTTTCTTAAATTGAAGTAAATTATGTTTTTAAAAATTATCCCCCCAAAGTCAGATCAATTTTCATTAATTTCTTTGAAAGATTTAAAGGGGATACATTGGATTCCTATTTTAAGTGAACGATTTTGGGAGACATCTAGATACCAGCCACCATTCTTATATAGAAGTATTTTTCTATGTATTTCAAAAAGTATGATTGCAGATTTTAAATTCAATTGCTTCTTTCTCAAGTGGAAGCCCAAGGAAGGAAGAAAGAAAGAAAGGAAGGAAGAAAGAAAGAAAGAAAGAAAGAAAGAAAGAAAGAAAGAAAGAAAGAAAGAAAGACTACTACCAGTCTATTCCCCTTATAAATATTATGATGACAAATTTCTGACAAACACATTAATGACAAGTACTAATGAGGAGACTCTTAGCTATTGAATGCTTTCACAGATGATATCTATTATATACATATATGTGACTGACTATGATAAATTAATGTGGAATGTATAGATTTATGTGGCATGTATTTCTACAGAATGTTACTTAAGTTATGAAATCAACAGAGGGTGAAATTTCTCATTATAGCAATCATTGCCTTCTCCATAAATAATATTCTGCTTGTAACATTTACAAAGATCCATAATTAAATTTTAGTCTAGAGAATATCCTGTGTGTCACGGCGGAGCAAGGATTGATGGTACTTGCTTGATCTGAGCCTTACCGCGATTTAAATCATTGTAGCATTTGACATTGTGTACATTTTCTGAAACAGACGAGCTTCTCTGGTTTGTCTAGCAAAACCAGGACAGTGTGATGAACAAAGAGAGAAAAGTAAGGTAAAAATATATGGTAGAGGATAACCTAAAGTCATACATGTATGTTCTATGCCATCATTAAGTAAATGAAAAATTAAAACACAGGAAGCATATAGTGTTTTTTTTAATTACAAAGAAAAACGAACAAATATGTACAAATAAACTTAAATATATGTATACATATAGACACATACATATACAAAAATTATGTCAAAACACTGCTATAAAGTAGAAGCCTTGATTAAACAAACATAAAACTAGACCTCCATGTAGGTATATAAATTTCTGAAGAAAGGATTTTCATCTTTCTTGCCTTTCCCCAAGAATTCTGTGCAGTTGTATTGACACCATATCAAAACGACACTTTTGGCATCTTGAATGATTCAAAGCATGTTCCTTTTAGAGGTTATTTGAGTTTGGGTAACAACAAAAATAGTCTCCAGGGGCAAGGTGAATGATTTAGGGGAGAGGGAGTAAAGTCTCCCAAAGAAACTCTGATGGAACAGCCTTTGCTGTCAACAGTGAAGGAGCACAACTTGCCTGGTCTTTTTTTTTTTTTTTCCTCAAAACCTCTTCAAAACAAGACCAAACAAAAGATGATCTTGCTATGCTCTTCAAGAAGACCTATTAATACTACTCTCTGGTGTTCTAACAATAGCAACCATAACCATCACTCTGCCTTGAACTGCATCAGCAGATTCCTTGGAGTGACACTGGTTTGATTGAACCTAAACTCATCATGCATATGTCAACTCCCAAAGCAGTACTTTTTTACTTATCCATGTAAATATGAAAATAACACTGAAAGGTTTCAATAATTACCAGCTTATTTTTAACACTTTATCTTTTCAGGAATCTCTGAAAACCACATTTCACAAGTTCACCAATTTATCCCAAAAATCTTTTGTTCTGCATCAGTGTCAAAAGGCTTTCTGTAGGGACTGCTCAGGATAGCCATTGTTGAAGACTGCTGTTTAATAATATAAAACCAGATTGCTCATGGGGAATAAGAGTCCACATTCAGAAGACCTGAGTGGAATCATCATTTGCTATTCTCTTTCTTCAAAAATGAAGTTTAGGAAATACAATAAAAATTTAACAATACTTGAGTAATATATGCCATCTACAATAAATTAAATGAATTACAAATTCATAGAAAAAAAATTTTAAACTAAATTTTGAGAAAGGGAACTTACTTTCTTAGAATACATTGAGTAATTATATCTTATTTGCTCAATTTTCTAATTTTTCACTTTTTTTTTTGGCATCACTGCTCTCCGGTGGTGGGTGTAGGAGGCCCAGCCCCACTGCTGGAATTGAACCTCTGTCCCAGTGGGCTGCAGTCCTGCACACAACCACTATGCCTCCGGGGCTCAGCCCTTTATTTGCTCAATTAATATTGTGATTGAAATTTAAGGAATAATTTTTGTTTATATGGTCCAATATGAATTCCTCTTTTTTGAATACACACAACTTAACTTACATAAAATTCTGGAATTCTTTATATTTCACAACTGAATACATTATCCTCAATATACTAAATCTATGACAAATTTATTCATAAATTTTCATGTTATCAGCTACCCACAACTTTTAGTGCTTCATTGCAGTCATCAATGTCCTTTATATGTAATTATATGTAAAATGTATACTCATTAAAAAAAGTGTGTATATGTGCAGTTGTTGATGTTGGTAGTGATGTTTGTGTGACTATAAATCTATTGGGTTTTGAAGACATTTATTTTTAGATCTTTCTGTAACTAAAATATATGAGACAAGGTTTTGACAGACTGTCTTGTGTTTCACAGACAAGTACTAGAAACAAGATTGCTTTTGAAAGCATTTTGTGACAGACCTATTATAACTGGGGGGGGGGAGGGTAAGAGATAAGATAATAAGAAATTATTTATTTCCAGGAATTGTCTTCATTGAATGACACCTAAACTCAGGGCATATGGCTCCATTCTTCCACAATAAGATGAATCAAGTTACTCAACACAATTTTTCTAAGTCAACCAGTCTTTATCTAGTCTCCATATGCTTAATGACTGGTGCTTAAGGTAAGAATAAAGTCTTAGCATGTTAATTAGGGGTCATTAAGACAGACACATGGAAACCCTATATATAACAGAAGGAGACACTGTCCCTTCTTGTAAATCTTTCCAATTGTCTTGTTTGAACCCATCGTTTCACCCACTGTTGAAAATCTACCTGTGTTTCCTCTGCTCTTTTAGTTTACTGAACACGATATTCTTTTTCCCAGGACTGGCCATAATGTCTAAAGTGTGTGAGATGAAGTCTCACCATCTTTGCTTCTGAGGAGCATTCTGGCTTTACCTCTTCCAAGACAAATTTATCTGTCCTTTTGTCAATCCATGCTACCTTTCATATTCTTTGTGAGTACCAGAGTACCATAATTCAAATACATGTATTCTTTCATTTTTTTTTATTCAATGTGCAGCTATCCCATGCAGATGAGACAATGGAAAATGTCATGGTTTGTGTCAGGCACATCTAAATCCTCAAAGTAAATCTGAGCTTTTCAACACTTTAAAGATGTTTTCTGCAACAGATTTACCCGATGCAGTGTGTTATTTTATCTCTTGACTGCTGCTTTCTTGAGCATTGATTGTGCATCTAAACAAGATGAAATCATTGATAACTTGAAATATGTTTTCTCTGTCAATATGTTACCTACTGGTCCAGTTTGAGGATTTTTGCTTTCTTTTCATTGGACTGTAATCCACATTGAAGGTTGCAGTTCTTGATTTCACAAGAAACTGCCTCAAGTCTTCGTCATTTCAGCAAGCAAAGTAGTTTCATCTACATGTCACAGGTTATTAAAAGTCTTCTGCAAATCCTGGTTGCTGCATTCTTTTCATAAAGTCTAGCTTGTCTGATTATTGCACAGCACACAAATTAAGCAAATGTAGCTAGAGGATACTACCCAGAAAAGCACCATTTCTTATTTTAGACTACTCAAAATACCTTTCTTCTATTCACACAACTGTCTTTTAATTATGACTTCATTTATAGTTATCAATTTAAAATTGAAATCATCATGAATTGCTACTTGACCTAGAACAAATCATTTAATCTTTTTTCTGCCTGGTACCTATTTATATCTTCAATATTTCAATGAAAGATAATTTATTATTATTAACTGCCATTGATTTATTTCTGACACATGGGAACCCCATGATCCACAGATAAATTATTTCTGGATACTGCACCATATCCACATATCCTAAGTCCTTTGTGTGTGCTACTGCATATTTTGAATGCCTTTCAATATAGGAGACTCAATTTTCAGAACTGCTTTGGACTATTCTTTGATAATCCATACAGCATACATTGAGAAATTTTTTGAAGTAAACATCCAGTTGTTTTTTCCTTGTCTGTCTTTGGTAGAACCTCCACATAAACATGGCCTCCAAGGGCTTCTTTGCTTGTTTATAAATGATGATGACACAGCTTCCAGCATCACAATGCTCTGTGTGTTAGTCTCGATAGAGGATAGAGGAACAAATTCATAAACACACAAGTATATGAGAAAGTTTAATATAAAAGGCAATTGTACATTAAGAAAGCATTCCAACCCAGTCCAGTGTGAGCCCCCAAGTCTGATATTAGTCCATATGTCTGATACTAGTCTATAAAGTCTTCTTCAGACTCACAAAACATATGCAATAATGCTGAATACAGAATGATCACAAGTCAGATGGGTAGAATGCCTTTGGATCCAGTGGGGTTGTAAACATCTCAGCACTGGCAGGCATCTCCAAGTGACTCCTCTAGCTTTAGAGGTCTGGCTGCATCCATGTGGCTTGTCTGGTTCAGGGAACTAGGGAAGCTCCATGAGCCTTCTCCTCAGGGATGTCTTGTAGGAAGTTGTCAGTAGAGAGTCTCAACATGAATGAGAGAGTGTCTCCTGCTTCCAAGAAGGAAGTATCAGATTTCCCAAAATTCTCAGAGGAGAACATCTTGCCCACACAGAGGTCTCATTGGCTATCTCCAGATTGACAGGTTAGATTCCACTCCTACACTCTTAATCCTTAAATTAAAGCCAGATTAGGTGACTGCCACAGTAAGGTACCATCATACAGCAACGGATAGACCAGCAGTGAGTTAAATGATCACAAACTTTCATATTTATCTTAATTCTGCTGCTTTCATGCTTTCCTTTTTTTTTTTTTTTTTGGTAAAACTCTATTGGTATACATGTCTATAAAACTAATAGGATTTCTATACTGGATATTGTAAAAAAATAAAATGTAATTTCAAAATAAAGCTATGGAAATGACATTTTTCCTATCTTGAGCTTTAAAATGGAGGAAGGACAGTTTCATATTATTTTTTAATTTCATATTTTTATGTACATCTAAAGGTAGGATTTTAGAATTATATTAAAGTCTACTTTTAAAGAGTTGCTATACTCCTTGTAAGAGTTAAGTAAGCAATGTAAATCAATCACCTCATTAAACAGTGAAGTCAGAAGATAAAGCAAATTGTAGTATGGCATTAAAGACAGCATATATAAAAAAAGAAAGAAAGGTCATTAAAATATAGGAAGTAGAAAAGTCTAAGTAGCATCTCAGAAAAGATTCAGAAGCACAGGTTAGCTTAAGTGACCAGAAGAAATGATGAAGTAATGGAGGTGAAGATTGGTTTCAAAGGATAGTTCAAGAGACAGAATAAAGTAGCCTACTGAAATGTGAAAAGACATGATGTTAGAAACCAAAAAGAATAGAAATTCACAAACTGAAAAAAAACGAGAAAAAAAATGTCTCAGTTTGGAGTCTTGAAGAATTCTGTGTGCAAGATGTTGAATGATTCAGGAAGCATCAAGCAAAGATTGAGGAAATACACAGAGCCATTTTATCACAAGGAGTTTGTTAATTGAATCATGTCCTAAGATAGCAAGAAAAGTACAAACTTCATTGAAGGCATCAGAATGTTACAAGTATCACGCAAAATCTGTGAGTATTGAATTTCAATTTCTAATCTGCCACATGTAATTTCATGGAATCTATATGTAGATTTGTATGGCCCTGATATAGATATTTTAGAAGAGCTTTATTTCCTCCCATCAATATTTATGAAAATTAAGGAAAAATAGCACAAATACAAAGATATTATTAAAAGGCATCATGAAATGATCTGTAGATAGCTTCAGTTGTTAGAACTTCAAAATAAAATAGATATTATGAGAACTAACAAAGCATTGTTATAAAAGCTCCTGTTCATACTTGCAGCCATGGGTTTATTCCTAATAAAATATGTTTACTTATGTGCCTGACGTCAGTGAGTGGCAGCAGACAAGTCCTCCCAGTAGAACATTTGTTTATGGTGCCTTAAAAAGAAGAGAAGAAAAGGTCCAATGAAGTCAGTGGCAGCCAATGGAATCTGCTTGCAACTCTGCTTACAAGGGTTCAGCTCAGAAGATGATGGCAAAGAAATGTGTTATTCCAAATGGGTAACATTGATAGAGTCTCTTGAAGAACATGGGATGATCAGGAGGGCTTATTGTGTAGAAGTTTTAAGAAAACTGAATTAGTGAAATAAAAAGGTAGGAGCCTTGCAGAAAGGAAATTTTTACCATCATGATAATGCACCTGTTTATTCATCATGTTTCACAAGGCCTTCTCTAAGAGAATTTATTTGAGAAACTTTACATCATCTGTCTTACAGTCATAATATTTTGCTTCTTCCTTTTGTTTCCCAAATTCAAAGAACACTTAAAGTAACATGACTTGAGTCACTCACGAAGGATGACAGAATTGCCATTCTGAAACTAGTGAATTAAAAATAAAGTGTAATCTTTATGGAAGTGTTAGAGACATGAAAACTCTTCTTTCAGAAGTCTGTTGTCCTAGATGTAGGATATTATGCTGTGAAATAATATTTTGGCACTTTTACATTTTGTTTAATAATGGTTTCTGTCATTTTGTAGCAATAGCATTGACTTTTTGTCTTAAACTTATATAGGGTGTGTGTTTGTGTGTGTGTGTGTGTATAAGCATGATAATGCATACTGGAAAAATATAAATATCAACCATAATAACTACCTGGTTAAAACAACATTAATATCATCTCTCTTCATAAAGAGGAAAGTCCAGAATTTTATCCTTATATTTATAAAAATGATTTGTGTGTACTTTCACAATGATTGATTAAAAGCAAAAAGTAATGTTATGCCTACAGCTATTTGCTGCCCTGCTGAAAAGAGCCTGTCACCCAGCAAGAGTCATATGTCAGGCCCTTGCCATCAAAATCAAGATAGAATTTTTAAAAGATGTCTACAGCTAACAAATGGAGTCATTAACATTTTGTACAAAATTAATTGTTATATAATGACTTTCTTCTTTGGCTAAAATCTCAACCCATTGTCAGAAAACTTTAAATTTAGACATTCCTTATTTTAGAGTTTTGAGTTTTGGGTAGTTGATTCTTACAAATTGTCCAGAAAGACAGCTCTCACCTCTGTAACATTTTAATAATAATTTTCACACCATGTGTTTTAGACCAGGCTGTGTAGAGAAACAAATCCAGAGCCACACATATATACATAAGAGATGATTTTATATTAAGAAGTAATTATACATAAATAAAACATCGCAGCCCAGTCAACATAAAATCATAGTCATAAGTTCAATATTAGCCTATATATCAAATGATAGTTTACAAATTCCTCTTCAGACTCATTCAGCACATGCAATGATGCCAAATTCAGGAAGATCACAGAACAGTAGATTAAAAAAAAATCTTGTGGGTCCAGTGACAGTAGAAGCATCTTAGTGCTGAAGCAGGTCACCTTATAGTTTTTCCAGTTTCCTAAGTGTGGTTCCTCAATGGCGGTTCCATGTAGCTTGTTAATAGTAGGGAAGGAGGGAGAGAGGGAGGGGGACCCACTTCTAGGAGTAAAGAGAGGAAGATCTGAGAATCTTTACGAGAAGGTCATGCCCACAAAGTAGGTGTGATTTTCATCAAGCTATGACCTGATTGCCAAACTAAACTCCACCTCTTCACTGTATTTATCAAGTTGACATGAAATCATGTAACCACCACAGACTACCACTTATCAACTGGACACTTTTACATAATTTTTAGCCATACATAGTTTTTCAAAGACAATAGTAAAATCATATTAATACCCAACAAGATAAAATTAGAATGCATACAATTTAAAATGTGTCAGCCTCATTTAAACCTAATACTTTAAAAGAGAGAAAATAAAAATATCTTGTGCTTTGCAATTGCAGTTATGTGAACACCTACACCATAATCCTACAATCCTATGAAGATATTTTCCCACCAATAAAAGTTTTAAGCCACCACTTCAGGGCTTTACCTCCCCAATTGTTGTATCCAATGTCTATACCACTCACATTTCAACATAGTGATCTGAGGAGACAAGGATGTTCTATGATGTAAAAGATCGTCATTTCAGATGGAACCTGGTGAGTCCACATCCATAAGAAAACTCACTTCAGAACTGGCAATCCATAAAGTCAGCAACAATATGCACCAATTCATAGGCTAAAAAAAAATCTTCTCTTCATCTGGTCAGGTTCTAGTCAATTGAATGAGGGTTTCCTTGCTGAGCTTCACCAGGGTGCCCATTGGCCGCCTTTTCTTTAGACCATGGACATCAGAAAAGCCAAGATAAAGCATGCAACTTCTCACCTCTGGGGTGACCATGATCTCAGCAGTCAGACCTGTGCAGAGAAAGAGAGAGAGAAAGAGAATATATTTCCACTCAAGGTTCCAATCAGGGGATGTGCACCCTCCCCACCCCAATTACATCGTAACAGGAAGGGGTTGTACAATAGGCAGGCGTGCAACATGAGGGGTATGAGCTAGAGGTGTATATGCAATTGGAAGGGGAAGTACTAGGGGCATACATGTCACAAGATGGGCGGACCCTAAGTCCAGATGGCAGACTCACCTTGGTCCTCCCTGAGTTGCCCTGACTTTATCTTTGGGCTCTCCTTTAGGAAAACAATCCATTATCCTTATCAGAACAGAGTGAGCCCAACTTGGAGTGGGACCAACTGTGGGGTCTGATTGCTGTAGATGGCTGATAACTCTCAGGGAGACACACTTTAAGCAGTTGACCTCTAAGTGTCATGTGTTTGCAGGGAGATAACTCTTAGGGAGACACCCATCAAGCCTTGCAAACACCTTTGTGTTTGCAAGGGGCACCTTTGGTTTGGAATCAAATATGGGGGGAAACCATAACCTTTCTGTTTTCCACAATATATTCAACCCAGAATTGATGAACCTATAGAGACAGTAACTAGGATAGTGTTTATGGGGAGTAAAATAGGGGTGGCAGGTGATGTCAAGGAGTCCTCTTTTGAAACTGATTGTGGTAGCAATTGTACAATTCTGATTGATTTGATTGAACTATGGAATGATATGTTATCTGTAGTAGCTTCCAGTAAAATAGTTTTGAAAGAAAAATAACAGATAAAATAAAACCAGAGATCTAAAAGCAGGAAGAATTTAGAATCCAAAAAAAAAGGAAACAGGTATTCTATTGAAATCCAGAGAGTGCAATGGAAAATGCAGCCTGTGATAGGTAGTTTTGTTGTGTCATCTTGGCCAATTGACACATGTGAGATGAATTGAACCTGGAGAGAGAAATGGCTTGGTAAGCTTCACCTTTCTCTCTCTTGCTCTTGGATTATTGTGGAGAACAGGACAATTTCTCCCAAGTTGTCTCCCCCAGATATATGCCAAACTTAGGTGCTTGCTACATGTGGCCAATGACTATACACTTGGAGGTCAACCGAAGTAGGTCAAGGGCTATTCTCCCTAAGGGTTATCAGTCATCTAGAGCAATCAGGCTGTAGAGTCTGTCCCACCCTAAATGGGTCCGCTGCCACCCAAGGATGATCAAGGTGAGGCTACCATCATGAATGTAGGATCTGCCTTTTCTATTAGTCTCTCCCCTTCCTATTACGTGTAAGTGACCAGATTTTAAGCGGGACACCGTTGACGGAGGGAAGAGGGGTTCTTGATTAAAAATTTGGTGTATATGAGCAATAAAAATGTTCATAGAATGCAAAAATAGCATTGTAATGTATTTCTTTAATTTGAATTTATTTAATTTTAAAACGCCACGGGAAGTGGGACAAATTGTTAAAAAGCAGGACATCTGGTCACCCCAAGCTCACCCCCTTTCTGTCGCTCTATATCCCCTTCCTGTGATGTGGATGCCTATCGGATAGCTCCTTCTTGTAATGTGTGGTTACCTGTGACCATGCCCCCAAAGTCGATTTTAATTGGTTAGCAATAAACTTCCTTCCAGTTTGATCCTTCTGGCTAATTCCCTCCGGACCTCTCTGGCCCTGACTTCTTGCCAGCACTGTGCATGAAGCTGGCTATTGAGACGATAGCCATCTGGGAAGGGAGCATGCTACCATGAAATATGTCTGACCTGTCATAATGTCTATGGCTTTATTATGATCTTTACTTGTTATCAGTGGACAATTGGACCTACGGGACCCGTGATGATGTGTTTGAGGCTGGTGCTCTGACAGATCATTGTACTATTTTGCAGCTGGCTCACTTGCTTGATCTGTGCTACCATTTGCAAGTTATACTACTTGTGGGAATTTTATCCATAGATTGTATCTGTCATTGTAATTTGAGGATCCTTCATGTCCTGCTTCACCACACTACTGGAAAATACTTCTCTGGAGCTGGGAACTGTCTGACTCCGTCATCTATCTGACCTACCTGCCTTGCTGTTTGTTGCCTGTGGTGGGCCAGATAGCCTGAATTGCTCTATAGAAGACTACCCAGCAGCCCTCAAGATTTAAAGGACTGTCAGTGTATTAATAGTTTCACAGAAGTGGGTTGCACCAAGCCATTTATACTGCTTTATAGAATAATTGTTTATTTCTAATGCTAGATATCGATCTATATGATTAGATATATCTATATAGTTAGAGATATCTATATAATTAGGTATATCTATATAATGTTCTATAAATATATCTATATAATTAGATATGTAATTAGATATATCTATATAATTATTAGGGTCCTGATTTTGTTTCTCTGGAGAACCTTGTCTAAAATCCAGCCAATCTCATGGAATATTTTATATTCAAACTTCTGAATTGAAAATTATCTTATACTATAATTTTCACCTAAAATACAATAATTGTTTTTTTTTGTTATTTTGTGTTTTCAATTAAGTTTTTGAAAGTAATACTCAAGATGTTGATTTCCTAAAAGAAAAGCACCCTTAAAAATACTACTTTGAAATTTGTCTGATTCTGAAAGAACACTTTATATTTATTTACATGTTTGTAAAAAATAAAATGTAAAATCTTGATAATTTATGAACAAATTACTATTATGATGTGAGTTGTATTCATCATTTTCTTTAAGCTTCTTCAAAGTGGCTTACAGTCTAATAGCTACTTTTATGCCTTATGGTGACCATTTGTTATTTAGTGATGACTCAGTTCTGATTGTTTAAACTGTGATTCATTTTGCAATTAGAGAGTGGCCTGAAATCACATGAAAACACATCCCTCTATAATCATTTTTGTATCACTGCTTTAAATATTACATGAGATTATTTTGCTTCATGATTAAAATTGCTGACGATGTCCAGGCATCTGTAGATATGTCCTTATTTTATCTTAATAACATTCTCAGTTGATGGTAGCTAGATGAGGGAAGTTATATTAAGAAAAATTTCATATTTCAATATCACTTAGCATATAAAGACCACTCTTTCAAAAACAAAAACAATACAAAAATCTCACTGCCATCCAGTGGATTCCAAGTCATAGCTACCTTAACGAACTAAACGCAAAAATGAAAATCACTGCTATCAAGTCAATTCAGAAGTATATGTTTTTCCTTAATGTATTTTTAAATATAATGACATCCTATGTAAACTAAGCCAGAGATTGCTGAACTTATTTAACATATGAAACAATTGAAATTCACTGAGGTTTGCATGGTAATAATTAAAATGATAAGGATAACATATCAAACTCTGAATAATTAACTGATTATCAGAAACTTCATGATGATTAGTGGTAATTACCAAAGATTTAGTGAAAGCATATGTGTAGAGTATTTACTCTGGAGATATATAACTATATCCAAATATCAATTCTACTTTTTCACAAATTACTGTAAGAGATAATTTACATAATTAAAGGTTTCTGAATTTATAATCATTATCTGTTTAATATTAATATTTATTTATTTGTTCTTATATGTATAAAAGATATATCTAATTTTACTTTGAACTACTTGAGTGTAAAATTGTATAAGTAGGGAAATCATTTTCTCTTCAGGCAATATGAGTTTATTATTACCCAAAGTTGACATTCTTCCTGATATATAAAAAGAATATTAGAAAGCAGTTAAATTCTTAAGGATAATGTATAAATGTGATTTTTAAGATATATGAAATTAACCTCTAAAACTTTTATAACTGAGATACTTTGATGTAAAGATGCACAATCATCTTTTATGTATTATTTACTAATTGTATTCTATTTGAATATTCATACATACCTAGGTTAGACAGGGTTTATTAGAGAAACAAAACCAGGATAGTTATTGTTTTGTTTATAATTAGAGAGATAGGTATATACAATATAAGAAACAAACAACTAATTAGTCTGTAGAGCAGAGCAGATGTCTCAGTACAACTCACTTCTGTGAGAAAGCTAATACACTGATAGTCTCTTCAAGTCTTGAGAGCCTCTAGTATAAGTCAAGGAAGCAGACAGCAGAGTCCCCAATAGGGAAATTTAGGAAATCTTGTATAGGCAGCATAAAACAGGACAGGTCACCAACAGTCAGTCAGATGACAGGGTCTGACAGTCCCCTGTCATATATAATTACATAATATATACTCCAGTAGCATGAAAGAGCAGATCTTGAGGGAATCTCAAATTATAGCAACACAATCCTTGGGTTGGGTGTCCCACTGGTAGTGTAGCTTACAATTTGAAGCAGAGAACCAGCTAAAGTACCTGCACACTGGTCTGATACAAAAAGAACAAGAGGCCAGAGAGACAAGGCTTACTGAGCCATTTATCACTCCACCCTTCAATTAATCCAACATGTATTCACTGGCCAGGTTGGCACAATGAACCTACTTATCACAGGGTCTAAATCCAAAAGCTGAGAATAAGTTTGCGAGGACACAAATAATTTTCTCTTGGTAAATTAATAATGTGAGGAAATGAATATAAGCTTAGTAATAGACAATGCTAAAATTATCATATCATAATTGTTTTCTAAGACAAGGGCAATTGTGCTAAAGAAACAAATGCACATTCCAGTTTTGGAGACTCTGCCATGGCTATCTAATTTTGCAATGCTGGTAAAATAATTTTGCACTCAAAAATAAAATAAAATGCCCAGGTCACTCTGAACTTTATTCTTTTCATTTCTAAGTAGGCAACAATAATGACCTTTGTATTTTTGTTTTAAGGTTTGAATCAGTTAATACATGCAAATTTTTAATAACTGTGACTTGTAAAACCCATTTCTATTTCCAAGTAGCCTCGCTACTGTAAGAGAAAAGACATTACTTCTGTAAAAATGGATCTGGAACTTATTAACCATGACTGATTGCTTTTTCTGACTAATGAAATTTCTAGTTTTTCCCATCATTAATTTCTAAATTATTATGCCAGAATGTATTATATCAATTTCTTATGTTCAAAATTACATTGCCAAACCATATCCCTTGAGTTGCTTCATGTTAACAAACAGAAAAACGAATCCATTGCCAAAAAGTCTATTCCTAGCCAGTCTCTGTACTCACTGCTTTGGATGTTTACTCATAAAGACCCCCTGTGAGTTTCCCAGACTCTAAATGTTTATGAGCTTGGAAAGCCCAGTCTTCCTCCTGCCGAGTTCCTGTTGGTATTGATCTGCTAACCATGTAGATTGCGGCCCAACCTGTCACCATTATACCACTAGGCTTCTGCTAGAGTTTCTCTAGTAAAGAGTAGAATTGCTCCCTAGGCTCGTTCTTCTGTCAGAGCAATTGATAGATTTGTCCTTTAGTTTAGTAGTCTAACACATTATCCTTTAACCCAAGAATATGTTAGAAAATAAAAGTGTGTTAAAAAAATAAAAATACTATTGGGTATAACAGTTAGATTTTATGTCAGATTGATGGTACCTGAGCAGAGGTAGGGCCAGAGACCATGAATGCCTTGGTCAAATAATTGGTAGAAAGGCTACACATTTTTGAGGGTTTAGCCTTTTGTATAAGGGTGAGAGACATTGGGAACTACTTTCTCTTTGTCCCATTCCCTTCCTGCTGGCTGAGACTCGGTGCCTGCCTCCATGGGTGATGCTGTATGGGCTACCTGACCCTGAGAGCTATGTGTCCTGCCATGTTCCCACTGATCATTGATCCATGAGACTTGTTCCACACCAGCCTGTTACCTCCTTGCTTCTCAAACTCCATATGTATTTCCTTCATCCCCAAAAGTCTGAGGCTGACAACCTCTCTGTTACCCAAATGGCAGTAAATGGGAAATATATGGATGCTTAGACATATACAGATGAAGGATGAGACTTGCTTATTAGATAGGAATATTGAGAACTCCTCACTAAATGTGAGAAAATGGAGCACCAGTAGAGGAAAGGATTGATGTACAAAAAGCAGTGAGAAATTAGAAATGCTTAAGAAAGTCTTTTGTCTGTGTACCTCATCATTGTTATATTGCAAACTCTACCTTACAACCACTTTCTTTTAAACAGAATTGCCCCCACTGAGTTGATTCTGACCCATAATATCTTTCTCTGACACAATAGAACTGCCCCATTGGGTTTCTTGTGGGAGCACATTGCCAAGCCATCTCTCCTGTCTTCAGCTTAGTGTTTTAAACATTGTACCACCCAGTTTCCCTTTGCAAACTCTAGTCATCAGGAATTCTTCAGATCTTCATCTTCATCTTCATAACTCAGATAATCAGCTAGGCTCTCTCTGGCTTTCCAAACCCTACCTCTGAGCCTGAAAACATTTCCAGGGCCTAACTTGGGAACTCCTCGTGTTCAATCCATTGTTTTTCATTTCTCAGAAATCACATTCTTTCCTTGTTTGACATCATCAATTTTGATTTTTTAAGTTGCTACTTTTATAATTAATTAGAAAGGATTGATAGGAATGACCAAGTTGGAAGAAAGTGTTTACCATAAATGCTCATGAAAGCTGTCCTGGTGGCAGTGGGAAAGAGCAAAGGATGAATATCATAAGAAAATTCAGTAGGATTATTAAAGTAATATGAAGGTGATGAAAAGTCACAGATATAAGTTTAAGAGTTAATTCTTTGGACAAGGTAGCAACTGTCACCTTAAGCAAAATTGTGGAATTAAAGATATTGTATGAATAGGTGGTTTTTGAATGGGCAAGTCTGTAGGTAAATATCTGTTCTAGGTTGAATTATGTCAATATGTGACTGCCAGGTACTATGCAATCACTTTCCATTTTCTTATCTGATGTAACTATCATATGGATTTTGAATCTTAATTTTCATGGTGTTTATAAAGCAATATTAGAGGCAATTATGTTTATGAAGCAAGATACAATCAATCTGATTATGTGTATTTTGAGTCAACCTCCTTTGAGGTATAGAAGATAATAAACAAGGAGTCAAATTTGAAGAAACTCCTACCACTAAAAAAGAGTCAAGAATGGAGGATGTACTATGGAGCTGGGATTCATGATCTGAGAAACTCCTGGACTCAGGAGAAGACTGATGCTGAATCCTAAGCAAATCTCTAAGGAAGGCTGGGCCAACACCTACTGAAAGGAGACAAAGATCTCTCTCCAGAATTGACAAAGAAAGTCTTCTTCTGTAGCAAGTGCCTTGAATCTAGATTTTTATCCTCCTCAATTGAGAGAGGATACATTATGTTATAGGAATAAGAGGTATCCAAGACAATGTGGAAAACTATTCTTATAGAATTCCAGAATTAAAAGATTACTATAAAGGAGATTTTTTTCACTGTAGTTATTCAATCTCTATGGGGAGCAAATAATCAAATAATATGAAATGATGAAGCATTTGGCATCAGGATTGGAGGAAAGCTTATTAACAGTATATTAATGGGCAGATATCACAACCTTGATTGCTGAAAATGAGAAGGTGAAACACTTACTGCACAAGAGGTAATATGGCAAGTTCAGAAAAGATTGAGGTTATCAAGGATTTTAGCTTGATCCACAAACAATGTTCATGGAAGGACGAGATTAAGGGATCAAAAGACATGTTGCACTTTAGAGTGTTGGAAAAAAGATGTTTCTTTTGAAAACCAAATTGCTCCTGACCCAAGTCCTGGTATTTTTAATTACCTCATATGCATGTGAAAGTTAGGCATTGAATAAGAAAGATCATCGAAGAACTGGTGCCTTGGCATTCTGGTACTGGCAAAGGCTCGTGAAATTACCATACACTGCCCAAATAAAAAACAAATCTCTCCTGGAAGAAGTAAGTTCAGAATGCACACTATAGGCAAGGATGGCAAGACTTCATTTTACTTTAACCAGTCCCTGGAAAAGGATTTTACACTTGATAAAGTAAAGAGGAAGACACTCCACAAGATGGCCTGACCCAGTGGCTACCACAGTGGACTCATACACAGGAAAAATTGTCAGAACGGCACAGGATCAAAAAGTGTTTCCTTCTGTTGTCCATATGGTCCCTGTGGGTCAGAATCAAAGAGATGCTACCTAACAATAGCAACAAAGGACAATCTCATAGCAAAACCTAACGAGTCAGAAGAAAATAAGTGGAAGATTTACTCTGACTAGAATGACTGCGTCCCACTGACAAAGCATTCAGATTTAAAAGGTCTCTTTTCAGTAGTACTTCAAGACTCTTAGAGCCCTACAATGTGGACATTCATTAGCAAAGATAGCTCGATTTAACGTATAAACAAGGAAGTAAGGACCAGGTTTGTGGACCACTTGGCAATATTTCTAAAAGTTAAATTGCTAATGCAAATTTTGGAGCAAAAACTACAGGTATATAGTTCAGAAACTTACATTTTGAACATACAATCCAGGAAAATCCTGTAGAGATAAAAGTTTGCAACACTGTGATAAGTATTTCTTAAATTTTTATTTAATAGACAATGTGGAGACAGACTTTAGAGAATGAGAATACCCTGACTGACCACAGTAATGATTTCAGTATTACCCGGAGGATATCTTGGAATCCCTGATTGAGGTCAGTATTGCTAATGCTTTTATATTTAATAATATTTAAGGAATTTTATAATAATATTTATCATTGGATATGGCTAGCTAGAAAAGTGTGAGTTCCCTGGTAGGATAAAATAGGCCATAAAAGACGATTGTTCAGTTTTTGAAATCTCAAGAATAATAGATTCTTTAGCCAAATTGCATAGCCTGAGAATTAGATCTTCAAGCAATAGATAAGTTGGATTGAATTTATTAGGTTTGGAACATTTCATTGTGTTTAAATGTGCACTTTGTGCTTAGACAAGCATTCTGGCATACTGAATTCTCAATTGTTCAGGAGTCAGCTAATTTAGTATGAAAATAGTCAATTATTGGTGCAAAATATAAAATTGCAGACAAACTCCAAATGAACTTTGGAAAGTTTAGGCTGGCAACAAAGTTATTTTAAATAATTTTTTGGTCATTTTTCACTTAGATTAAGAAAATGTCCTATACTCCAGCTAACACGATATTTATTTTTATCAGAACTTCAAAGGATTACTCAGAATTTAAAGGTTAAAGAGAAATTATCATGTTTTCATGTAGCAATACACCCACCCATTGCCACTGAGTTCATTCCAGCTCGTAGCACCCAATAGAGTGTCTGAGGATCTCCATTTCTATGAAGTCTTCCTACCCCCACAGATCAGTTGGTGGATTCAGACCTGTACCTTTGCAGTGAGTTGTCCAATATTTGCTGTCAACACTTTCTGAACCACAGGCAACACGATGAAGGGCCTTCAAACAAGTCCTTTAAATGTTCCTCACTAAACTGCCTCTGCCGTTGAGTTAATCCGAGCAATGTTGGCCCTGGAAGACCTAGCGGAGCCGGAAAAATATCATTTCATTCCATTCTTCTCATAATTTTTTGAAGCTCCCTCAGATTCGGACATGAATTCCTTCTGAGTGAAGTATATAAAACAGTTGATGCCTATTTGGTGAACCTAGTCTTCTAAAGATGCTGTGCCATCACTGCACTTCAATCCGTTGGGGATTCAAATGCTTAGGGCACGTCCCTAGGCACTATCTAAATAGAACCCCAAATCTTTATTGGCACTAAAGTATGAAATGATTCAGCTTTTTTTATTATTCAGCTTCATAGTATACAGCAGGACTTAAAAATACTCAGGTTGAAGGTTGTTATAGATTTAAAAGCTCAGGTAGAATATCAAACTTGAGGGAGGGGATATGGGAGTGCACTCATCAAGTTTGTATAATTTGTACATTTGAAAATTTTCCCCATTAATTTTTTTTTTTTTTTGGTGGACATCACTGCCTCTGGTGGTCGTGGATGCTACCCAGTGCCACTCCTGAGAACTGCCGCTGGATTTGAAGCGCCAAGCCCACAGGCTGCAGTTCCGCACTCAACCACTTAGGCCACTGGGGCTTAGCCCACTATTAAATAATTTTTAAAGTAAAAATAGTCCAATAGGGGTGTCAATGATCAGTTAAGAGTTCAAATGCTGGGTTGTGACAGCCTTCCTGACAGTAGTAGCCAGGCACAATCACTCTGAGCCTCTCTGAGAGGACAAGGCTTATAGTTCCCTCTGACCACTACACCCACTCTCCCTGTTTCAGTTCTGCTTTTAGCTCTAATTGTCCAATTTTACACCATGTTTGCCTTGTAAGCTTCTCCAAATCATTCTGATTTAGAGAAAATGAGTTTTAAATCCAAAATAAATTCATTCATAAATACAAATTATATTTGAAATGGAAAGTGAGTAAAGCTTCACATTTCCCCAAATTGTTAAGCAGAGAAGCATCTTCTGAATTGTGAAATGGTATTGAGGTGGGAATGCTAATGAGGTATGGAGACACAGCAATATGTATTCCCTCTTTGCTATAGAATTGGGATTCTCCTTCTGGCTGAATGCAGTGCTGTCTAATGTATTAAAGCACAAAATAAATTTCTATTTCTATATCCATGTTTTGAAATGCCAACAAGCTAAAGAACATTTTTTTAAAAAATATTTTTTACAACTAAAAAGTTTTTGTAGAGACTGCACACAGTAGAACATATATACCAATTGGACAACTTCTATATGTATGCTTCTATACATATATCTTTAAGTTGTGTAACAGTACTTGCCTGTCTTTCCAAAATTGTTCTCCCATCATTATCACAATCCTAATGTTACTATAAAAGGTACACATGGAATATAACTTGCTTTTTACTTTGTTGCTTTATTTTTAATTGGCCTTCTTTTTAATTGGCCTTAACTGTCTTTAGAAAAGTGTCCTTCATTCTGACCCACCAAACCCCAAGGACAATATTCCTGCTCAGAGTAGACAATGCACAGAGACAACCATAGGGCCTGCCCCACCAAGAGACACGATGTCCCTCACTAATTCATAGTGCTGCAGGGGACAGCACTTTAAATGAGGAGGGGGGCGGTTATAGTGAATCTTGTTATTGATTTAAAGTTTAAAGTTTAAAGGAGTAATAGAAGAGGTTGATTATTTTATAGAAAGTTAAGATTGAAACCGAATCTGCTCTAATACTATGAATATTTTATGGATTCAATTACTTTGTTTTGGTTTTTTGTTTTTTGGGGCATCACTGCCCTCTGGTGGTCATGGGAGCTACCCAGCCTTGCTCCTGGAGAGCCGCCGCAGGATTTGAACCACCAATCCCATGGACCACAATCCTGCACTCAACCACTACACCACCGGGGCTCAGCCCTCAATTACTTTATTTTAATGTTGAATACCACCTCACTTCTCCCTGCACAGGATTTGAACCTATAAGTACTTCTTGAACATTTATGTGTGAAATAGTTATTCTAAATATTAATGAAATCATTACAACTATTACACTAACAGAAACTTTACTTTTATCACTTTTTGTTTGTTTTTTGTTTGTTTTCTGGGGGCATCACTGCTCTCTGGTGGACATGGGAGCTACCCAGCCCTGCTTCTGAGAGCCGCCGCTGGATTTGAACCACCAAGCCCGCAGGTCGTGGTCCCACTCTCAACCACTTACGCCACTGGGGCTCAGCCCAGAAATTTTACTTTTAATACTATATTAGAGTGGGACAGGTGATGAGGAGAGAGCATCCTGGAGAAGGACATCATGATTGGTAAAGTAAAGGTCAAAAAGAGGACATCATGATTGGTAATGTAGAGGTCAAAAAGAGGACAGCATGATTGGTAAAGTAGAGGTCAACAAGAGGACATCATGATTGGTAAAGTAGAGGTCAAAGAGAGGAAGGCCCTTGACAAAATGCATTTACAGTTTGGCTGCAACATTGAGCCCAAGCACTATAGCAGTGGTGGGGATGGCGGACTTCTTATGTGTTTAGTTTTGTTGTGGAGTATATAAATTCACCGTGTGTCAGAACTGGCTTCATGGCACCAAATGAGCTGAGAGTGAAAAATAATACACAAGACCAGATTTACAGCTGGGCTGCCTGGCTTGCTGCTTGTGTCTTGATTCTGGTCTGTATTTTACTGGCAGTTACCTCTTGAACCTCTCCAGGGGACAAGCCCTGCTGGTGCTGTTGGGTAAACGTCAGATCGCTGTCTACAAGGTCAGTGATGCAATCCCATGAGCTTCCCTGCTTGGGAAAGCTCGGGTTGTCTGTTCATGGGAGTTTTACAGCCTGCAGTATCCTATGTAGGAATGTCTTCAGTTGGAAATGACTCCACGGCAGTGAATTTGACATTTTTTGTTTTGTTTCGTTTTATGCCTTGTAATTACTTATTACTCTACAATTACTCTACATGCGCTTCTACTGTGGCTATAATATCTTCACTAAAGTACTTTAGAATTATTATCAGTAACACTTTTCTTCTTAGTAAAATATAGTGTAGACAAAATAGATTACCTAAGGAGAGTCTTTGAGCACCTGTGTTCTCAGAAACTTTTCAGTTGAGTTTAGCAGCTCAGACCTACAGAGTAGAATCTTAGCATAGAATTCACATTTTACTCTGAGTCCTTGCATACAGGGCAGATTTTGTGGCTTGATTGAACCATAACATTAGCCCAATCTGCATTCAATATGGGATAATGGTCACGAGTTGGGCTATAATCCATATGACTGGCAACTTGAAACCACCTGCACTTTCTCAGGATAGAGCTTGGACTTTCTACTCCTTAAACAATTACATTCTTGGACACATACTGAGGGCTGCTTTGTGTCATCATTGTTTGTTTGTGTGAGTTGGCCATTAAATATTGTTGAATCTATCTCACAGAAGTTGTCTCTAAAAGACAACTATGAGAGTTTATAAAAAGACAACTAGAAATTGTGTTTACAAGATGATGCTGTATAGCTGTTGAATGTCCATTTGTATGCAGCTACATTTTGCCAATAAATTTTTCTCTGAGCAGAATTCAAACTGAGACTTCAATTTAGCAAAAACCATACCATGTGGTTGTTGGAGGGATGGAGGCTTAAAAACAAAGGACGGCCTATCAATAATATTAATTAGGCCTGGCCCCGGTGGCGTAAGTGGTTGAATGCGGGACTGCAGCCCGCGGGCTTGGCGGTTCAAGTCCAGCAGCGGCTCTCAGGAGCAGCACTGGGTAGTGCCCATGACCACCAGAGGCAGTGATGCAAAAAAAAAATAATAATAATAATAATTAACCAATAATTCTAAAAGAGAGAAAGGAAAAATATCAAGGAAGAAAGAACCCAATAACTATGTAGGTTCAATTTGTATTCATCTTTTCAAAACAATGATGGAAATAATCATCTGTATTAAAAGTTGTGATAACTTAGGCATTGCTCTGAACACCTTATTGGCATTGTCACTTATATATGGTACAACCCACAAAACAAAAAACTAAAGCTTTATGTCACATAATTAATTAATCCTAAACCACACACCCCAAAAGAACCAAGCTGCTTGCCATCGACTCAATAATAATGTCAAGTGATAATAAAATGTTCTTATAAGGTAGCATATAACTTTCCTGTGAGTTTCTAAAACTATAACTCTTTAAATGAGTAGGAAATCTCATCTTTTTTCTGGGGAGCAATTTGGTGGTTTTGAACCTCAGATCTTGAGGTTAGCAATTCAATATGTAACCAATACCCACATATATACAAAATTACCCATATCTTTGCAGTTATAATCATTGTCTAAATATAGGTGCAAATTTATCTTATTATTTCACTTCTTTCAAAATTTTATATTATCTATTTAATTCCAATTATAACCATAACTTAAAATTTTGTTGGTCAGTCATGTTATCTAGTGTTCATTATAATTAATTGTTTTAGTAATATTAATAATCTAAACTATATTGAAATGCATTACAAATTTAATTAGTTAATATTTTATTTTGTTTTATAATATATTCTTCAATGGTTATTTCTAAAATTTTAAATGTTGGCTATAACATTTTTAGTTTATTGCTATAATATTGGAATAAATTCTCTGTACTTAGATTATGAGGTCAGAGTATGAAAAAGTTGATATAATCATTACCACCTGTCACATTGTTAATACTAATAAGAGCTAAATTTAAAATTTAAAAAAATACTCATATTTTTCTATTTTTAAAATTTAGTTTAGTAATTTCCATATTTACTAGTGTTTATAGTGGAAGTATGATGCATCAAGTTTAATTAAATATGCATATTTAATTACTCAAGTGAGTGGATTTTTTTCTTTCACATTTATTATCTGCTCCTCTTATTATGTTAATTTATCTCCTTACATTCACTTAGCATTTCAAAATTCAACACCCAAAGCAGAAAAGAACATAAGGCATTTTATCTGTTCATATTTATCACTTGCTTGAAAGAGTAATCAAAAAGGGGGACTTAATTTGCCATTTCCATTTGCTAAGATGTTATACATGTGAAGATTAATGACTCAACCACATGATATGATATTTGACAGATGTTTAGGGTAGATGGAGGATAAAGCTTGAAAATTTTTAGAACTTTTTTGAGTCTTATGTACTTTTGCATATCCCTTAATTGAATATACTTAAAATGATTAAAGAGCAAAAAAATGAAAAATAAATTTATATTTTAGATAACATCTTGAAAGCAGTCATAAAAGCAAGTGCATTACATTCTCATGCAATGACATCTTAAAAATAGTACAATGTAGTTAATATAGATGTGAATGTAATGCATAATTAGTTACAATTTTACATGGAACTATATATCGAGTGTTGAGCAAAAGATGAATAAATATACAAAAGAAAGAATAATAATAAAATGATAGCATGAGCATGCTGAAGAGGAGCTAGTGAATTGTTAAAGAAATTGCCATATCGGGCTGAGCCCCAGTAGCGTAGTGGTTGTGCGCGGGACTGCGGCCCACTGGGATGGAGGTTCAATTCCGGCTCCCAGGAGCAAAGGCTGGGCCTCCTACTCCCACCACCTGAGGGCAGTGATGCCTAAAAAAATATAAAAAATAAAAAAATAAATAAATAAAATAAATTGCCATATCAACTATCTATTTACATTTCAAATTATTATTTTGGGGAGTAGGGGCATCACTGCCCTTTGGTGGGAGTGGGAGGCCCAGCCTTGCTCCTGGAGAGCTGCTGCTGGATTTGAACCACCATGCCAGTGGGCTGCAGTCCTGCACTCGACCACTATGCCACCGGGGCTGAGCCCTCAAATTATTTTTTTACAAATGAGATCATTACACTGATGCTCTAGACCAATTTGGAAGGAATTTTCCCCGGATATGATCCCTGTAAAATATGTTTTAAGTATAATTAAATATGTCTCTTTCTCAAACTTATAACGTAAGATGCTCAATAAGAGGTAAAGAAAGGTTTCGAAGCAGCAGCAATCTTCCTTATAGGTGATAGCTCCCTTTTAATTCGAGAAAAGAAGTGTTGCACAGTTCACTTTGATGCTTACACCTATTGGATGTCGTCTTTGCCATTCTAGTCTTTCTTCCATTTCAAATTTGTCAGATCCGAGGGTTAGTTTAAATGATATGCAACTATAAAAGATAGGTAGGAAGATGAGTGAATACATGACCAGGAAATTTATGAGTCATAACAGAAACTAGACAAAGTGGATTCAGTGTCCAGACTTTCAAGCTACAGAGGTCAAATAGAACCTAACTGACATCCAAGCACAAGTTCATAGCCATTTCCCTAATAAAAATACTTATAAAATACTACCTTGCATGATAATACCCTGCGTATTGATGTTAGGTGCTCATGAGTCATTCCTGACTCACAGTGATCTGATGTACAAATAATGGCAGGAAATGGCATGGTCCTGCGCTGTCCTCTCCTCATAATTGTTCTTATGTTTGAGCCTACTGTGCAGCCACCATGTCTGTGGCAGCCATGTACTTGTCAATTTCATGATTGGGAGTCTGGGCATGGAGTCAAGCTTGTCAATCTGCAGATAGCCAATGAGTAGTCAATGAGGTCTCTGTGTGGGCATGACTTTCTCCTGAGATTTCTGGTAAATCTCATAGTATTTCCCAATTGGAGAATGGAAACTGGACTCAGTCTCTGAGACAACGAACTACAGACAAGATGAGATGCCAGCATGCTGATCAATCCTGATTCCTGAAGAATGGAGGAGCTGGAGGAGAGGCCACATGGGCTTGTTCTCATGGAACCAATCCTCTGGGGCCAGAGAAGCCACATGGAGACTTCTGTCAGTGCTGAGATGTTTGGGAGGCTACGGGGAGACCCCTGCAAGCACTGAAATGTTTCTGCTGCCACCAGCCACACAAGACTCTGCACCCACTTGCCTGTGATTGTCCTGGTGTATCACACGTGCTTCGTGTCAGAAAGAGAATTTATAGACTGGTATTGGACATATGGGCTAATATTGGGTTTATGACTTTAGACTGGACTGCATTGGGATGCTTTCTCAATGTTCCATTCCTCTTGTATATAAACCTTTCCTTGTTATCCATATGCATGTCTATGAATTTGTTTCTCTAGTCTACCCAGACTAACACAGTGTCCATCCAGCTTGTGCTGTCTTCCTCTTTTGTCCACTGCCCCCCTACTTTACCAAGCATGACATCCTGTTTCAAGGACTAGTCTCTCCTTATAAGATGTTCAAAGCTTGTTTATATGAGATTAAATCTCACTCTCCTTTCATGCTCCACACTGCTTCCATGAGAGGTTTTTGTGTGTTTCGGGCAGTCCATGATACTTTCAATATTCTTCCCCAGCAAATGTAATTCAACTCATTGATTCTTCTTTAACCTTTTTGGTAAGAAACTAATAAATAACCTGGTTCCTATAAAGAAAAAAAACAAAGTAAAACACATTGCTATCTAATTTATTTTAAACCATGGCAAACATTTAGGTTTTGTGAGGTGTTAATTCTTTATGAACGTGAATATTGTCAATTTTCTTTCAAGGAGTAACTCTTCTTTTGAAAAACTGACCTTGTGGTTAGTAGCCCAATGCCTAACCCAAAGTGCCATCAGCTAAATTATTTGGGCCCCTTCTATATTTCATTTTTATTGTAGATGATGCTGTTAATGGAAGGCATGGTGTGCTCTAGGAAAATAGTTGATGTTTATCTATGAGAAATCAAATAGCATCTAAAAACCCCTTACTCATATAAATCTTCCCAAGATTCATATTATCTTGGGAAATAAATGAGCCATTCAGATCTATCCTCTATCTGAATAGATGAAAGAACTCAAGATGAGGGAGAGATTAGAAGTTGACAAAGCTATTCAAAGAGACCACATTGGAACTGAATTTACATTCTAGTTTCTCTGTTTCTTTTGGTATACATGTGCCTCTTTGAAACTCCTTTTTTGATTTGTCCATGGTACTTTAAATGGTCCTTAAGTGGATCATGTCCTTAACTTAAGTTCTTTCATCCTGGGCAAATATATAAATTTCAATCCATATTGACTATAGAAATTCATCTATATTTGCAAAGTTGCTTTTTGCTTCTGTTTGTATTGTGGTTCATACACAGAATGAGTGTTTTTATATATATACATGTGTCACCATTGTTCTATTATTTTAAATACTCTTTGAAATATCTTTTTATGGCTGTGGAATGTAATATCTTAAGACATATCCCATGTTTTTTTGTTTTGTTTTGTTTTTGTGGGCATCACTGCCCTCTGGTGGGAGTAGGAGGCCCAGCCTTGCTCCTGGAGAGCTCCTGTTGGACTTGAACCACCGACCCAGTGAACTGTAGTCCTGCACTCCCTACACCACCGGGGCTCAGCGAAATATATCTTTTGTTAACAATCCGTTCACTAATTTTTTTCTGTTTTCTGTGTTTCACATTCAAATAACAGCTGGATAAATATTACTGTGATAAACTTAAGTAATCTTTGCATGCTCCCTTAGAACAGACTGCTAGAAGTAAAATTATTGTTTCTATGTGAGCAATTGCATGAAGGATCTTGACAGATGTTGCCAAATTGCTTTCTATTAAACATATGAGAAATACATTTTCCATACTGCATTTAGAGTGACTTTTCAATATAATTTAGAGTAAATTATATTATGTCACTTCCAAGCATCATAACCTATTCAGTAGATTTCCATTACTCTCAGAAAACTACTAACCACACGTCCATCCAGTATTTTTGAATCTATTATACAAAAAAAGGTCCACAGTATTTGTTTACCTGGACTTTGCTATTTGAAATATCATAATTAATGACTTCCAATGGGAAGGAAGTGGTACAGTATGGTATTCCAAAACTACAGAGAATAAAATACAGTAAGAATGAATGCCTAAGAAAATATTATATACACATTAGTTTTTGCAAAGAAAAGTTGCTTGTAATAACTAACTATGCCCAATGACCTGTGATGTAAAAGCTAGCCAAGCGTGAACCCCAAAGTATGCCTTATTCAGTTTTATTTCTCTATGCCGGTCCTCATGATTAAGGTCTAGGAAAAAGTGGGAACAGATCCAGAGTCCCTGGATCGCTTAGTTACCAGGGTGAGCAGCTCACTAACATTGGGAGTTTTGAATTCACCCAAGGGCTTCTCAGGAACAGAAATCCTGGCCGTCTCTTTCTAAGGAGTCCTGGGGGCGCAGTAGTTAAGTATTTGACGGCAAACCAAGTTATTCACAATTTTAACCCAGGGGCCACTACACAGGAGAAAGATGAAACAATCTGTTTGCATAAATATTTATGCCTTACAAATCCTGAGGGGGCAGTTCTATTCTGTCTTATAGAGCCCCTTATAAGCTGAATCAGCTTAAGAGCAAAACATAAAGGGATCGACTCCGGAAAAGCAGGCCATCAAGATCCCCACAGGGCACTTCTAAGTCCGTTCCAACATCTATGGCACCTATGGGGGTCATCAAGGGCTCAGGGACAACCGGTGCAAATCCCAAGTGACTGTCATCTCGTCAATTCTGACACATATCGACCCTACAGCGCAGCATTTTCAGATACTATATTTTCATAGAAGCAGAAAGTCTTACTTTTCTCATGAGAAATAGTTGCTGGGTTCCATGAGCTGATCTTGTAAGTATCGACACAATGCTTAACCAAATGCATCACAGGTGTTACAAAACCAAGAAACCAACCCCCTGCCATTCAGTCCACTGGGAGTCAGATCTACCCTAGAGGACAGAGAAGAACAGTCGTTGTGGGTTTCTGAAACGAATTCTTTGCACCGATGCTGCCATCATCATTTTCAAAGCATTCTCTTCCAACTTGAGTCCCTGATATCAGCTCCCCATTTCTTCCACCATCCTCCCCATTCACCCTCCTTCACAAACCCTTGGTGAGTTATTGATTATTTTTCCCACATCTTGCATCATCTTTCTGCCTTCAATATTTACTCCTGATAAACCCTTTCCCTCCCTATCACTCACCCCCCACCTACCATCCCTATATCCCTTTGTATTAGTTATTATCATTATGCATTCACCCCTCCTATAGTTCGTTCACAGGAGGGAGACCAATGATAAATAAAATCAGCCTAAGGTGGTAAGGATAAAGTCATAATGGTACAAAGACAAAAGCACAAATCATGTTTAAGAAGGAAGAATTTTGTAGTAGGCAGATACAGAGCGTGTGGTGATTGTATGGAAATGAATGTAATATTTATTACACTTACGCTCATCAATTATATCTTATAAATCAGCCAAAATTGAATTATCATTGAAAAATAACTAAATATATTATTTTAAAGAGAAATCTATGTTCTCATTTTCAAATATAATTTTTGGACAACAGTTTCTAACATTTAGGACTAGTAGCATTAATAAAAAATTTAGAAAACTCACTTGTTTGCTGGTTGCAATTAGATTCCCATATTAGATTAGATTAGATTAGATTCTTATATTTCCTATAGGTAAGACAGTAGTTAAAATTTCTTTTATAAATATTAAGAAAATGAAGAAAAAGGTCCTCACATTAAATTACAGATGATATTTTAAAAACTAGATGGGGGCTGAGCCCCGGTGGTGGAGTGGTTTTGTGCAGGACTGCGGCCCACAGGGTTGGTGGTTCAAATCCAGCAGCAGCTCCCTAGGAGCAAAGTAGGCTTCCTACTCCCACCAGGGCAGTGATGCACTCCCCCTGTCACCCCCCCAAAAACTGGATGGATAGTTTTTGAAGGCAGTGGAAACATCAATCGCCTTAAAGTTTTAAAATTGGCCTAATTTGGCCTTTGCTCTGGGCTTTGGGCAGCTCATTTTATTTGTAGTTTCTCCCTCTAGGCAAGTTCAATGGATTATCTCACATCTGCTTTCTTTTGTGCACTAGTCTGAAATCAACATAGTCACCAAGGAGAGACATTGCTGCTCACATTTTATCCACATGAGAAGACAGAGAATGACCCACAATTGTAAAGAAAAATTTTATTCTTAAAATTTATTACCATTAGCCCCTTGATACATCTTAAATGTCTTGAATAAGTGAATGAGAGAACTGAGGTCCCACTAAAATTATGTTATGTGGTCAGGAAGAAAGTTAAATACCCAAAGAGATAATTCAAAAGCCCTTGAAAAGACCTTTGAAGCATTACACTTCTCAATGTCTTCATATGAACTCTTTGTCATAAGTTTACCTTTATTCATGAATTCTTTTCTTGAATATTCACAGTTTACTCCCAAAATTCCTTTGGGTTTTTGCTCAAATGTCACCTTTTTCATGAAGACATTATTAGCACTTGTACATATAGATGGTGACCACAACACACTTATCTATATTCTCTATTCTGTTTTTCCCCCAAACCATGAACCTTTAATATACTATACAGTTAAATTATTTTTATGGCTTCTCATATTACAAGATTATAAGCTTTTTAATTATAATAATATTTGTTCTGAATCCCTTCTTGAATCTTTTGTTCATTAAAGTGTCTCAAACACCTAAGAAATATGAGAACAATAATAATTATTCAATTTGTATTTTCCTTTTTTGCAATCTGTATTTTCTAAATGAACAGATGATTGGATGGATGAGTAAAGAAGTAGTCTTTCTTTGGAACAGTAGAAAACAAACACATTGCTGTCTGATTGAGTTCTATTCTGCTAGTAAATCACTCAAAACTGATAGCTGTGACTGATTCTACAGGCATCACTGAGAGGAATATTTAAGAATGTTACATTTGTGGCCTATAAGAATAAGACTAGATTGTGTCACAATGAGTTTGTTAAGGCTTGGAGACAAGTTGTACTAAGTTCAATTTAATGAGTAGATATTGCTTCCATAGAAAAATTGGGGAAAGTAAAATTTATTTTATTAAATTTATTCACAAAAATATGGAGAATTTTTGGGAAACAAGATAGACAACAGAATATGAATATTCTCTGATAGTTAGCAGTATAGAAATTCATTTTATGTTACCAAAAAAGAAATACTTAGACCAAACAGTCCATGCACATATGCACTTTTATACAAGTTCATGTTGCAAAGATATGAACCGATAGATGCTATTTCACCAAAATTATTTTCTAAAATAATTTAAAATTAAGCATGCTCATTTCAAAAATGTAATGTCCATCATCTCAAATCTATAAAAACAAAATCAACACTTGAGTAACTAAAAATCTGGAAAAATCCTTTGTGTCAAAGCAATAAACTTACTTATTTTGTGAAGGACTATCAGTTGATATATGGCAATTATCTCAATTTGTCAAACTGTGGTGGCTGTTATGCTGTTGTGATGCTGGAGTATATGCCATTAGCACTGCAGTTACCAGCAAGATGACTCAAAGAGTACAGATCTCACCATATTTTCCACATTAAAACTTAATAGAAACAAACTTCCATTTAAAATTATCTGAATGATAGCAATATATTACTTAGAATGGTTCAGAAATATGAGCCCTTCAGGTTGGGCATCACAACAAATGCACCCAGGAAGCTGCCTTCTGGGAATATAACTTTAACCTGAAAGGAGTAAAGTTGTTGGGACATTCATTGGCTGGTGTGGTACAGTTCAACAGGGAAAGAACACCATATTAACCTGGGAATTCAACAGGGAAATTAGCACCGTAGTTAGGGGTAGGTAGGGTTTGATGAGTGATGTAAACTTTTGAAAGAAAGATGAAGGTCACAAAGCAAGAAGAAATAAGGAAAAGATGACAATGGATGACAGAAAAGACTCTAAAAATTGATCTTGGAGAGAGAAACTAAAAGGAATAGGAGAAATGCTAACTTTAAAGGGTGGAAAAATACCTCAGAGTGTTTTAGCAAAAGAAAGTAAAATATGGTAGTGAAAATTAGAAAGGAAAATTGTCTTGATATTGTTCAAGAAAGAACTGGAAAAAAAATCAAGCCCCAAGTTAGAATGTTGAAGTGTATGTGGGAAAAACCCTGCATGACCAAAATGAAGATTACATGAAGAAGATTGAGAACATAGGTAGAAATGAGCAATATTCACTTATTTCAGAAGATAACATATGATGAATAACATACTATGGAAGTGAGATGTTTAGTTATTAATAAAAAACATGATTCCAAGAATGAGGAAATAACAACTGGGATATTTCAACAGATTGATGAAAAATTGGGAGCACTCACTTATCTTAGTTAAGTAATTTGGTTGAGAGCTACCTGTCAATCAACTGGAAGAATTTCATTGGCCTCCTACTCCCACCACCAGGGGCAGTGATGCCCCCAAAACAAAAAACAAACAAAAAGAAACAAAAAAAAGGGTATTAAAAAAAATAATTGCAGAAGTACATTGACAAGCTAAGAACTGCCAAAAATTCAAGGTGAATGCAGAAGAAAAGATGAAATTAAAGATAGCAGGTAGGGCTGAGCCCCAGTGACGTAGTGGTTGTGTGCAAGACTGCAGCCCACAGGGTTGGCAGTTCAAATCCAGCATCAGTTCTCCAGGAGCAAGGCTGGGCCCATTACTTCCATCAGAGGGTAGCGATGGGCCCTAAAAAATAAAAAAAAGATAGCAGGTGGTACATGGATTAAAGCAGAGAACACAATAATGATTTTTATGTTTTATTGACTACGCAAAGACATTGAATTGTGTGAATGATAACAATCATAAATGATATCGTGAAAAACGGAATTCAGATACACTCAATTGTAATCATGTGGAACCTCCATAGAGACCAAAAAGCATGGTCCAATAGTGTGTGGTTTACAATAAGGAAACCTGTGCAAAGTTGTTGTATTCTTTTGCCATACTTAGTCAGCCTACTTGATAAACAAATAATCTACTCTGAGAACCCAGTCTGTATGAAAAACATAGCCTCAGAATTGGTGAAAGTCTCATTAACAGCCTGTAATATGCTGATGATTCAACCAACTGTGCTTCTGAAAGTGAGGAGAACTAGAAGCACTTACTGAGGAAATGCAAACTATTTAATATAACTATATCTCAACATAACAGAGAAATGTTCAGAATGGAACCAGTAAGTAATGTTATAAATTGAGAAAAGTTTGATGTTGCTAAGGATTTCATTTGACTTCAAATCCCTTTTTACACTCACGAAAGCAGCAATCAAGAAATCAAGCAACATATTGCACTGGGAAAATCTGCCACAGTCTACTCTTCGAAGTATGTAGCAAAGATGTTGCTTACCTTGAAGACTAAAGACTCTTTGACTCCAGTCATGGCATCTTCATTGTCTCATTGTCATGGGTTATCTGGACAACAAGTAAAGATATCAGTAGACTAGACCCCTTTGAATCATGGTGGTTGTAAAAAGTATTGAATATACTATGGATTTCCAGAAGAAGAAACGTATTTATCTTGAAAGAAACATATTTCTCCTTCATATTTCTCTTTAGAATGATGATGAATCTTCATCCTTATTTCTCCTTAGAATGATGATGAATCTTCATGTAATATATATTAGACATGTTATTGGAAGAGATGAAACCCTGGAGAAGTACCTTATGTGGAATTCCCCCAGTGAGATGATTTAACACCGTGACTACAGCATAGCAATTATTGTGACGATGGTGCCAGACCAGGTTGTGGTTTGCTACAGTGCACATAGGTTACCTATGCAACATAACAGACTCAAAGGCACTTACAGACAACAGCAACAGCTGTAGGCTGAGGACCAGTTTAACATTATGACTAACTCAGCTTCCACCAACCTATCTGGATACTCATGTTGTGGATTAGTCCACTTCCTCTAGAATCTGTAGTTTTTAAACAAAAGGAGTCTATTTTTCCTTTACTTGTAAAGTTTGTACATTCTTAAAATTCATGCTCAGGGATTACCTTCTTTTCAGTATTGTCCGGGAAAAAATATAATGTTCACAGCCATTAATTCACTTTTTTCTGTTGCAAACTTTCTATAGTTTGTGAATATCAGCATATAAGAGTTTGTGTCTTTTTTTAAAGTGGATAATTATAGTTTCATTTGGAACTAAAAAGTTCTATCATTGTCTATAATATATTGAATAATCTTTCAGGAGATATATAATTCTTGGAACCTGCAAATATTAACTTATTAGTTTTTTTAATTATTAGATATGCTTAAGACATCTTCCTATAGATTGATTATTTTAAATGACTGATTTTTTTACAGAGTAGACACCTAGACTTTTCTCCACAGCCTCTTGGGGTGGAACCTTTTGGTCAGCAGGCAAGTCGTTTTCCATTTGCACCACCCAAGGACCACTTAGATTGATTATTTTGGATTATCCTAAATCTAAATTTAATATAAACATGTTCTTATCATGGAAAGTCAGAGGAAATTTTGAGAATAGAAGGGATCATTTGAAAATAGTGATAGCGATGTGAGGATGGAACTAAAGATAAACATGAAAATTGTATGCTACCAACTTTTTTTTTAAAGTAAGGAATTACACGCTAATTAAGTCAAGAAATGCATCTCTATATTTAGGAGAATGCCTGTGGAGTTGCCCTCAAGCTACTGATTCCTTAGTTTCAGAATAGTCACACTCATTTAAGGCTATTTTTTCTAACCTCCTGAACCAGTAAAGAATAAATTTGAATTGTCCCACATCACTAAGATTATGATTTTAGATAAAAATAGAAATACTTTCTCTATTTCAGTCATATAGCTAATATTTATAAATATAAGATTTCAGTTTTTTGTTTATTTGTTTTTTTTAGGCATCACTGCCCTGGTGGTGGGAGTAGGAGGCCCAGCCTTTGCTCCTGTGAGCGGGAATTGAACCTCATCCCAGTGGGCCGCAGTCCTGCGCATAACCACTACGGCACTGGGGCTCAGCGATTTCAGTTTTTTCTAACAAAGACGTTACAATTTTTTGAAAGAAATGAATGTGTGTATAAAGAGGATTACAATTCAAGGACTAATAATAATGGATGAAAATTATGATTTTGATAATGATAGCTGAGCATCATTTTGCATTTATCATTTTGGTAGTCAGTGTTCTAGACATTTTTCATAAAATTGCATTAACATTTTTTCTAGAAATTCTTTGAGAGTATCCTTATTTTAATGTGGCAAGCGGAGATGAGAGAGGCTGCATAAATTCATAGTAAGTGATGGATGAAGTCAACATTTCGTTCCAAATCTATCTATCTGCAAAGAAAGCAAACAAAGGGAAAAAAATAACCTTTAAGTTGTATCACATCTTCTGGTATCTATGACTAAGAATATTCCCTCAAAAAGACTGAACCTGAGTTGTTATTGTTAAGTGCCATGCATTAGCTCTGACTTATTACAATCTAGACCCAACAGAATGAAACACTGCTTAGCCATGTACCACCTTCCCACTTGTTTCTATGACTGAGCCCATTGATGCAGCCACTGCATCAGTCTGACTTCTTGAGGGCCTTCCTCTCTTTCAAAACTTCAACACTTTATGAAGCACAATGTCCTACCCCAGGAAGTAATCTCTTCTGAGAACATTTCCATTGTAAGTAAGCCAAAGTTTTGCCATCTTTGCCTCTAAGGAACACTCTGGCAGTGCTTTTTTCAGTACACACCAGTTGGTCTTTTGAGCAGTCCATGGTACTATCAATATTCTTCCCTAGCACCAAATCCAATGGATCAATTCTTTGGTCTTCTCTCTTCGATGCTCAAACTTCACATGCATAGGAGGCAATTGAAAATCCCATGTTCTGCGTCCAGGCGCACCTTAGTAACATCCTTGATTTATGATCCTCTTAAGAAGACTTGTGCTGTAGATTTACCCACTAGAATACCTCCTTTGTTGTCTTGGCTTATGGTTCTATTAGCATTGATCATGGATCTAAACCAGACAAAACCCTTGAAAACTTCCCTCTTTTCATCATTTAGCATGTGTGACCTATTGGTTCATTAGTAAAGGTTTGGATCTTCTTTAAATTATATTGCAATCTAAATTAAAGGTACAATCCTTGATTTCATCAGCAAGTACTTAAAATCCTCCACCCTTTCAGCAAGCAAGGTTCTGACCCTTCCGTAGTGTAAGCTATTAATAGACCCCATCAACAGATGCCGTCAATTTCCTATGTATTCCGCCTTCGAGTGATCACCATTGATAATATTGAAAGGGTATTTTCAAAGATTAAGCTCTTGCTTGTTGTTGTTGTTGTCAGGCGCCTTTCAGGTGGTTCCAACACACAGAGAGCCTAGACACTAGAGAACAAAACACTGCGTGCACCTGTGACATTTTCACGTTTGCTCTCCTGCGTCAGCCTATGGTATATCAATCCATCTCCTTGAAGGCCTTACTTCTTACACTGCCACTTCACTTTACCAAACATGACAGCCTTCTCCGGGGACTGCTCTTTTCTGATCATATGTTCTAAATGTGTAAGAGAAAACCAGAATTCTACCCTGTGGTCTTTCAGGGTTGTTTCCAACACCAAGAGAATATTTTCCAAAGATGAACCCTTTCATTTGTTTCTAACTTCCATATTCTAATTATCCATAATTATCTGTGCATTTTCATTACATAATTGTTCAATTTCAAGATAGAGAAATGTACTTTTAATAAATGTATATATTTTTTCATCTTTGGTATTACTATTTGGTGGATTCTTTGGAACAACAATCATATCAATTAATATTCACCTATTAAATGATCCTTTTGATCATGTATGCAGTGTCATCACTCTTCAATTTGCCATGCAGTGGATATAGTAGATAATATCCTGATTAAAATGGCCTTTTTAGTCTCTTTCAGTTGAAAGAGGCATTCCCAAGAGATCAATGCCTAGGAGATCCATCTTTATGTATTTCTCTTTATTTTTTATTCAATCCCATTTTCTTAGATTAATAGTTGGTATATTCCTCAGTATTCTACAATCTCATTTCTAATGTTTATTTTAGGCTGTTACTTTTTGTGTGTGTGGCATCACTGCCCTGGTGGCAGTGGGCTCTTACTTTTCATTTTGAGTTGTTTCACATCAGAAAATGAAGATATGGAAGTTTTGCTTTATCCGTGTCATTAAGATACACTCATTTTTGAGGATGCTATGCTTCTTCAGTTGTATGTTGTATGCCTTCCAGCCTGTGGGAGTCACATTTTTGCACCATGCCAGAAAAAAATTACACTACTAATCATAGTGTTTTCACTGGGCACTGTTTGCAGAAGTAGATATAAGATCCATTTTATTCAGTTTGTCACAATCTGGAAAGTACTCAGAAACCTGCCCAACATGGACAATTTTGCTAGTATTTGACTTATTGATTTCCATTATAACGCCACCCAAGATAGCAAAATACAAAAATTGACAAGATAAACCATTGACAAGGATTTTCCTTTTCGGAAGTTTTATGTTTTAATGAATATGACCAGGAGAACTAAATACTTTTTAGTTTTTAGAGCAAAAACATTCCAGTTTACAAAGAAAACTGAACCATTAAAAATAGAAAGGGAATTGGGTAGTATATCTTAAGTAAGACTATGATATGCTATAATTTAGTCAAAGATCAGTATGATACAAATGGGCATTGAGTAGACTGAACAGTATACCTAAAACTAAAGCATAATATCTATTAAATGGCCCAGAAATTATGAAAAAAATCTATGGTCCATACTATTTCTTCTCCCTACTTTTGAAGATGAATAAATAAGTCCATAACAGTGACAGTGCCTTTACCTGTGTCATATAAAATATGTAAAATAATTAGAATAATTTTTCTATTAATTATTACTTCATAAATCACCATTCAGTATGCAGGAAGTGCTGGACATTCTTCTGGGGACTACAAATATAAAGGCAAGAAGTGCAAATTTTAAAGGTAAATTTTTTAAAAAGTTTTTTAAATAGGGCTGATATTTTTGAAGTGTGAGGCAAGCACTAAGAATAAGCAATATAGCACTAAGAGGAAACACATGCTCAAAAATAAATATTGTAGGAAAATAACCCTGCAGTGCAGGATGAAGAGAATATATTCATTAGTGTTATCTATTCCTCTGTGCATGAAATTGTACACCTGGAAATATCCACAAAAGCATCATAACTGGTGTTTGGGTTAGGACAGGCCACTCTAGAGTGGTAAAATGTGAACCTTACATAATCATGAAGGGTGTCAAGAGGACAAGAGTTCTTGGCAAAAATTGGCTGGCAATTTTCAAAAAATGTGTAAGATTAGCACAGGTTTAATAAAGCTAGTCCAAATTAGTAAGTTAGGAAAGTAGAATACAGTGAGATATATGATTAAAAAAGAAACAGTCATTGAATCAAAGCCATCAATTGCTAAGACTCTAGTCTATTATAACTAGGGGGTGAAATTGTCTAAATTGTTTTAAATTTTTGTAAAATGTGGAGGTGATATAATATGTGATAATTCAAGGTTTTTCATGTGAATAAGTCTTCCTGTCTTTCCTCTTACACTCCACTGCCCTGTTGCTGTCTTTCATTGAATACAATCTAAAGACAGAGAATAAAGGACTCTCAAAGATCATACTTCTAAGACACTCCAGGACTGCAGGGAGGTAGAAATGAATAAAACAAATCAAGAAGAATAAAGAGAATATATTCATTAGTGTTATCTATTCCTCTGTCATTGAAATTGTACACCTGGAAATATCCACAAAAGTATGTGCTAGCCTGTTAATTCTATATGATGAAGTTTTAATGTAAACATGAGAAAACAAATCATCTAGTCTCAAAATTTGAAATTTAAAATGTAAACACCACAATTGAAACATCACACAAATGGATATTTTATATCCACCTTGATTGAGTTGTTCTATAAAGTGATAAGTACTCTTTGGAGCCATTAATCAAGGAAGCTGTTTTGTTCCTTTTTCCTTAAAAAAGATTCAGGGAAGGCAGATTCTAAAATTACACCAATCACTGAAATTTCTATGACTTTAGTAACTCTTACATAGGCAGCGATATTAAATAAACTCTCAGCTACAACACTCCATAAAGCCTCACATTATGCCATTCTTTTCATTGCTATTTAGAATTTGAGACAATAGAGATAAAACAAATTGTTTTGAGAAGTAAAGCATCTTAGAAAAATACGTTTTTGTACACTATTGATTATGATCATTTGGTTGGAAAGACAATCTCAAGGAGTTTCCAAACCCAGTAAGGGGAAAATAAATGACAGCGTATGTAGCTTTTTAAAATGTGCATCATATATGTGTCAAAATTTTAGCCTTTTTGTAGGGCAGGAATATGACTATGCTTCTCTTTTAAGGACTAATTAATTGTCTTTAATCATGTTAAATAGAAAACTTAAACTTTTTCCCAAGGAACTTGTGTGCATTTTGGAAGTATGTACAGGAAAGTTCGAAGTGTAAGCAGGAAAGTGTGCAGTTGGTATTCTCACTTACAAATAAGATAGTCTACTGTAATTAGTTCAAAGAGGTAGTTATTAAAAGAGACTGGGCAGCTCATTCATCTCTTAGTGAGAAACAAAGATTAGTAAATTTAGGTTAAGCAAGCAAAGAAAACATTAAACTACAATGTAGTGTTATTTTTAAAACAATTACAAATGTTGAATGCTGGTACAGCATCAGTTTATGCTGCTAGTATAGAAATCCAGACTTATGCCATCATGTTCCCAAAGCCTTTGCTACCATCCTCATAGGAAAAATGAATTTCCTTATATATTTGCTTCTTTATCTTGTCATTTTCTGAACAAATATTCCATGCACATACGTCTGATTGAGACACATGCTTACACTCAGTCTTCCAGGGAATGGAGAAGACACGTTTCTGACATCCACCTTTGGGAAAGAAGACATAGATGATAACAAATTCTCCAGGCATGAGAACAGGTTAGTCACAATGTATTATCTAAGTCTTCATTTCTGTCTACCCTTATTTTTCCTTTTCTCACCTCTCAACATCAGGAAAAAGTAATTTGTATCAGATCTTGGATTTTTTGTTATTTTTAGGTGTCATAGGGAAGGATCTCACTCATAAGAACACTATGCAAAACATAGCTATGGACATATGTAAATTTATTAATTCACAAAAATAGAGTTATTGGCCTATGTACGTATATTTTTATGGCAGTACACTGAGGAACTGGACAATCTTTGGGTCTCTGTTCAAGCCCTCCCTCAACGCCAGAAAATTTTTTTCTAGCAACATGGAGTTCTGTGATGCTCACCCTCTCAACAATTTGCTGAAGACAAAATGTGTGCATAACCAAATGCAAAGAAGACCTGTAACTAATTAACTAGCTAATTAACAAGCAAGCATATTGTTGAGAACAAAGGGGTTTGGAGCAGGGACCTGAAACCACTCTGTAAACAACAGGACATCCGCTCACAGAAGGGTCACAAGGAAGGGATGAGTCAACCGAGGTCTAGGATAGCACCAATGAATCACACAAAATGTCTCTGTTTTTAGAGACTTCCTCACCTCCAATTATCATGACCTGAGTCCTGCTTTTCAATTTCTTGCTAGACCAGGATATGTTCCCTGGTACAAAAGAGGTTATGATACACAGAATCCATGTCAGATAAACTCCTCAGGAACAAAAATGTGAGTAGCAATACCAAGAGGAAAGGAAATAGGGGAAAATGGGAAGAGGAGAGAGTAAGAAGGAATCAATCACAAGGATTGAAGCATAATTCCTACCTCCCCAGGGGGATGAACAACAGGAATATGGATGCAAGGAGACAGTGCTTGGTGTAAAATATGAAAGCAATAATAATTTATAATTTACCAAGAGGCTATAAATGGGGGGTAGAAGAAGAAAAAAGGAGGAGCTGATATCAAAGGCTCAAGTAGAAAGTAAATGTTTAGAAAATGAAGATGGCAACATATATCCAAATATGCTTGAGGCAGTTAGTGTATGGAATGTTCAAAGCTGTTAGAGCCCCGATAAATATTTCTAAAAATAATACAGAAATCCCATCTGAGCTACTTTGGCAATACAAGGGACAAGGAAAATCCCACATCACATAGCCTGAGAACAGGTTTTATGAAACAGTGATCAGCGATACCTCCATCCTCCAAGCTTCGCTATCTCACTCTGAAGCCACCTGCCCTTCCCAGCCATTTCTCTCCTCTGTTGATTTTCTTAATACTCTGTAAAAGCCCCACCAAATGTAATGGCAATAATCATGCTTATTGTGTTCATTATAGATGCCAGCAAGTTAAATATAATTCAGTCTAATATGTGCTCCTCTTTGACTCTTAATCTCTTAGCTGCTTGACCACTAGGCCTCTTCCCTACTCTGACAAATAAATGCCCAGAGGCACCCCATTCAACAAGCCAGACTTACTTAGAGGCACTGCCTTCACATGTTCTGTTGTCTGGAAGTATGCTGCCCTACCTCATGCTCTCAGTGCTATTTTGTAAGCTGTCACCTCTGCTGTTGTTTCCTCTTCATGAAGGACCCTCTAGGTCCGAAGATATGTTCCCTTCATAACTTTTCTTGATCATGATTATGCGATCACTGTTTCTACTTCTGAGATGGCTCACTGTATAACCAACAGAATAGAAAAAAACCTGAATAATCCCCTGAATAAAACCTGAAAAAAAACTGAATATTAGAGTATGATGCATTCTACATGTTTATGCCTACCCAGTCATTCAATGGGAGTTTCAATGATTATGGCTAGAAAGAGCCAGGCCAGGTTAATTAGTCTCTGTACAACTTGGAGCCAAAGTGCTAAAAAGAATAAACTTATGCTTGGGAAATCAGAAAGGAAATATGGAATTGTGATACTACTTGATTTTTATTTTTATTTTATTTTCAAGTTACCTTCTGACTTTTGTATTTAGTGCTCTTGAAAGAATTTAAAAGACAATTAAAATTAGTTCCTTTAAATTTCTTTTTTCAGTTCTACATAGGTCCAAAAGTGTTTGAATGGGCATTCATATGATATCATCTAACTATTCAGGATAGCTAACACAGATTTTTTTCCTATTTATAACTTCAAGTGGAATTCAGATTGTTCTATCATAAATAAAGTATATCTATTTGGGGGGAAAGTTTATTTAATCAGTGTCCTTGTGTTAGACTAGAGAAATTCAAGGACACTTATATATGTATAAGAAAGAGTAATTGTATATTTAGACAGTCTCTAGCTCAGTCCAGATCAAGTCTGTAAGTCCAATATTAGTCCATAAGTCCCATACTAATTCTCAAAACCTTCTTCAAACTTAGACAGTCACATACAATAATGAAAGATTCAGAGAGCTCACAGGCTAATGGATGCAAAATCTTGTGGTTCCAATGGTTACTAAAAGCATCTCAGCCCTAGTGCAGGTCTCCACATGGCTCCTTCAGCTCTCTGAGTTTGGCTCTTAAGCAGGAAGGTTAAGCAGATCTCAGCAAATGTCTGTGTGGCATGTGGACAGGAAAACAAAGGCAGGGAGAGACGCCCACAAGGAGGAATCATCAGGCTGTGACCTTATTGCAAGCTAGCCTCCACACCTACACCTATGTGTCAAGTTGACATGAAGTTATGTAACTACCATGCTCTTCTTAGTCTGAGCATAACTATTGGTCATCACATGTTGTGTCAGAGAGGGTTCTCTAGAGGAATAAAACAAGGACACTAGTAATTTTTATATACATTTATATAGAAAGAAGAGTATATGAGATAAGAAAGAGTTAAGTAATCTATACATTAGTACAAATTGCTCCGTGCAACTCACTTGCATGAGACAGCTAGAAGACTGGAAGTCCTTCAAGTCTTGAGGGCCACTGAGTAGTCCTCTGTAGAGCAATTCAGGCTATCTGGTCACAGGCAGCAAACAGCAAAGCAGGTCACCAACAGTCAGCCAGATGACAGAGTCCAACAGTCACCAGCTCAAGAGATGTGTATCTCAGGAGCGTGGCGAAGCAGGGCTTGAAGAAACCTCAATTCACAGCTCCACAGTCCATGATTAGGTGTCCCATAGGTAGTGTTGCTTGCAGGTTGAGGCACAGGATGAACAAAGCAGCTGTCTGGTTCGAAGATCAGAGAGAGAAAGCGGGACTCGCTGAGCCCTTCCTATCTCTGCCCTTCAATTCATGCCGTGTATTCATTGGCCGTGCCATCACAACAGACCTACCAATCTTCTGTGGCCATGTTAGCATAACAAACCTGCCCAATCACACACGTTTTGGTACATTTTGGGGACATTGGCAATCTCTGTACATGTAAATAATATATCTCTGTTAGAATTGGTTCAGTGAGCTTATTTTAAGCTTTAGGGCATCTCACTTAAAGAATTTAATTTTTTTCACTCCTTTAAAATTAATTTATAGATGTGTATTGGGATTCTGTTGGATCCGTTTAGTTAATGGTCCATACTCAATTTCATTTTAAACTTCATGACATTTAAAAAAATGTTTTTGTTGTGAATTGGGTGAATATTTATAGGACAGACCACCACTTTCAATTCAGTAATTCATGCACATTGTCTTCCCTATTCATGGTCAGCCCCTCTGTGAAACATCACCCTTCCCACTTCTCCTCTGTCTTCCTGTTTCAGTTCCTCTGTCTTCCTCAATCCTTCTGAATTTTGTCTTTGGGTAAATGTTGTCCCTGGTTCCTCAAAAATAAGTTATTTTAAGTTGTTCACACAATAACTGTGCTCTTTTTCCTCTTACAAACCTGTCTACTGTTTGCTTGAAGATTGGATCACATGGGTGAATTCGGTTTCAAACTAGAAGAAAGCAAGAGGACAAAAGTTTCAGGGTTCACATAGCTCTATCCAACCCTTAAGACGAGCTCTTTCATGATTTTGACTTTTATTCCATATCTTTCTCTCTCTCTCTAGAATTTTCTAACGTGGTCCCATTCAGAGAATTTAGTAGTGGTGGCTAATTAGCATCTAATTATTTTCACTTCAAAATGATAGAGATTGATGCTTGTCTGATCTATTAGTGCATCGTGAACAGGATTCCAAGTGTAATTGTTTTACTTTATGAAATTCTTACGCAAAAGCGCTTTGAGAGGTCTCAAAAATCCTTATTAGGTTGAGAGAGCAAAACAAATCTCATTTTAAGATGTATGGCATTTGTATTTTGCAAACATCTCCAACTTGCCTTCAACAGTGAGCAATGAAGTGCTACACCTGTAAATGTAAGTGGACTATGCAACATGAAAACTATTGGAAAATGTATTTGTGAGACCAGTTCTCCAATATTTCCCTAATGTAAACCTTGAAGCTTTGACTGCAGATACTTGACCAAATTGCAGTTAGGTGTATTCTGTTTGAGGAACATTGGATGTGACTTGCGAAAGAAATTGCAAGTGAAGAGAGGGAATTTCATCTTATGAAATGTTTAGTGCAATTGAAGAGTAACATTAGTAGAATGTATTCAACTGCATAACTGAAAAATAATGTTGCATGAAGCTCAAAACATAAGCTTAATCAAGTACGTGAGAAGGGGCTTGAGGAGAAGTCAATTAGGTAGAGTTAGTCAGAAAAAGAATGCGTGAATGCTCCTTCAAGGCGAGGTCTTTGACAAGATGCAACTTCTCAGTGGCTGCAACTGAGGGTGCGAACCTGAGAAGGGTTATGAATGTTGTGCAGGCCTGGAGGGTGTTTTCGTCTATGTTTTTTCTACATAAGGTTTCCGTGAGTTAGAACTAATATGCTAACACCTCTCAGCAACAATAAGAAAGAAAAAAACCACCTTCTTAGGAGAAGCGCATATTTACTAAAAGTTACAGTCAGGAGAATTACTCTGTCAACTAGTGCTTTCTAGTGAGGAAATATTGGTAGAGATAGATATGTATATTGATTTCTATCTATCTGTTCATATATATGTATGCATACAAAGGAAGTGACGTAAACAAAGTGTAGTTACTGATGGTATTCTTGCAAAGTGCTTTACTGCCACAGTTACAGTTGCTTCAACAATCTGATTAAGTAAGTATAGTCATTAATCACATTTTAATGGTTAGGTTATTAACCTAGAGAAATTAAGTAATTTAGAAGAGGTCGAATACCTGATTAATTTGGGGGTCAGGGTTTGGAACCTTTTATATTATTCTTTAACAGATTGTATTCTGAAGTTTGAATTTAATCACAACTAGGAGGACATTAGATTATCTTTTTCCATCTATGAAAAACAGGTTTGTTTTTGTAAGTTTTCTTTCAAACATTATTAAATAAATGTATATTTTATTTAATTATAATTATTAGAGTACTTCTTTTTAATACTTGTATTTGATAGCAAAATATTATATATATCATATCTATATACTATTATATTTTTTTCTGGGCATCACTGCCTCTGGTAGTCATGGGTGCTGCCCAGTGCCACTCCTGAGAGCCACCGCTGGATTTGAACCTCCAAGCCCGCGGGCCTCAGTCCCACACTCAACACTTACGCCACCGGGGCTCAGCCCGAGATACTTTATATTTTTTATCAAGTGCCATAATTTGGATCCTTGACTGATTAAAAATATCCACAAGATATCTCTTAAATATAACATCCAAGAAGACAATGTCTATGTAAGTTAATCATAAGCAAGGCCCACAGTTCATATCTACCATATATTCCATAAAGATTGATACACTATCTGCTCTCATAAAGATTGACATTCTCAAAACCCTATACTGGTGGCTATGAGTAGAAATTCATTTGATAAGGGTGGGCTTGGTTTGATGAGTATAAGACAAAACATTTTTACAAAATTAAGAATAGGTTCAATTATTTCTCCCATCAATATATTCTCTATGTTTCAAGCCCCTAGAAATAACAAATGAACAACAAAATAAAACCATATATAAAGCTTTTGGTCTAGGCATATACATGAATAGAAGCACCTCAGAACATTTGTTATAAGAAAACACACAATTTCATATACCTATGTAAAAGCACAGTGTATATTTTTCTATATCTGTTATATAAAGAAAGTAAAGTAGATGGATATTAGATTCTGGATACCTCTGAAAAAGCCAACAGAATTTGTTAGGGATTTGATTAAGTTTGTTTTGCTTCATTTTTACTGGATATAATGACCTTTTCCTGAAAGACAATTTTGTCCTTAATTATAAAGGAAGATGTAATTGGTGTGGCTGGAGGGGAAAAAACACACATGCTTATTTGGGAGCTACTACATTTGAGATTTTAAAATCTTAGTAGAGATTTGAGTTTGGGAGGTATAATTTAGAAAACTCTTGATGTGAGTGATCCTTTAAGTGTATGCCCCAAATGGAAATACTAAAAATAAAAATAGAGAAGTAAATTCCAACACTGAAAATGCCAACATAAAAAATATTGGAAAAGGAACTGAAAAGTGGTCTCTGAGGACAGAGGATGGAAGAAATAAAATTATGATCAAATTTCATCAAAAAGAACAAAAACCCACAAGCACATTTATATGCAGGATGTCAGATGCTCAGTAAAATGTAAGGGTGGGAATCATTAACCACATAAGCTTCTATTGTCAGGATGAAAGCTGTCAAAAATTGGCCAGCTGGGAGAAGCAGAAAGATGGAGCCAAGATGCAGTTCCCTGCCACAAACTTCGCTTGTGTGGCATAGAGTTCAATAGGGGAGTAGACCAATTTAGGAAATGAGATGTGGGACCTCGACTTGCAGCACTCCAAGATATTTTAGACCTCCATCTCCAATTTTTGTTTATGAAGACTGCTCACTGAAGTCTCCCCTTTTCCTTATCTTAGCATTGTCAATGGGGCGATAAGTGTTAGAATCTTTCCTTAGCTCCTAGTTCTATGACTTAGTAGGATAGGGTATCAGTTTCCTACACCCCCGTATGTCACCAGGAAACCTGGATACTGGAACTCATGGTAGCATATAAAACAGAGGCTACACCCTCTTCATGGATCCCTCTCCTCTCCTTGGAAGGGTACTGCTCTAATGACCACTAGAGAAAAACCTCCAGCTGATTTGAAATGGATCTGGTCCCTCTCTGTAAAATAGGAGCATAATTTGAACCCTCTGAGGGCTTCAAGAGTACATTAGATATTTTTCCTATTTTCTTTTGCAAGGGGAAAACTGAAAAACACCTTTTCCTGCCAGAAGAACCAGAACCCAGATTCCTAGTTTCCTTAGTGTCTCCTCCTCCCCTGCCTAGGTGGCTGGTTGACCCTGTAACTTAGCAGAGTGGCCTCCTGATTGAAAGATCCCCTTGTCTCCTTGGGCCTCTACTTCTATAGCCATTTTCCCCCCTGGCACTACACTCAAAGAGCAGATAGTTCTGAATTGTACAGAAACTTATAATAAAAGGGCTTTCTCAGCCTAGTGTGATGGTGGGACAGGAGGAAGGTTAAAAGAAAGGGAAGAATGACCTAGGTAGCAAAGTTATGGTTAGAGTTATACAAATAACTCTATATAAATATATTCATTCATAAAATAGAGTTTTTTACCTATGTGTGTATACATATACATATATATACATATATATTTGTATGGTAATACACTAAGGAAGTAAACAGGATTTGGATCTCTGCTGAAGTCCTCACTGAACATGAGAACACTTTGTTCTAACAACCTGATAATCTGTGATGGTCACCCTCTCGACAAAATTTCTGGAGATAAAAAGGGTGCATAAGTAAATATGGGGAAGGAAGCTGGTGGTGCCTGGCTATGGAAAGATATATCATCTGGTATCTTAAAGGTTTGAAGTTAAACAAGTGATCATCTGACAGAGAAGGAACAGTCCACATGGAAGAAGCATGCCAGTCTGCAGGATCATGAGGTGTTGACGGTATCAGCTAAAGGCATCAGAAGACCCCCAAAAAAACCAACTAAAAAGCATATTGTTGAGAACAAGGCGTCTCAAAGCAGAGATCCCAACCCCATCTGTAGGCAATAGGACATACCCTCACAGAAGGGTCATAAGGAAGGGATCAGTCAACCAGAGCACAGTATAGCACCAATGAACCACATAATACTCTTCTGGTTCCTTGAGGCATCCTCACCCTCCACTATCATGATTCCAATTTCCATTTCAGTTATGGCTAGGCTGAAACATGTACACTGGTACAGATAAGAGCTCATGACAAATGGAATCCACTTTAGCTAAACCCCTAAGGAACAGAAATGTGAGTACTGATACCAGGAAGGTAGGGGATAGGGAAAAGTGGGGGGATGAGGGAAGAAAGGGGGAACCAATGGAAATGAGTGATGCATAAACCCCTACTTCCCAAGGTGGAAGAACAACAGAAATGTGGGTGAAGGGATATAGCAGTCTGGTGTAAGATATGGAAATAATTTAAAATTTACCAAAGGTTGGGAGGTGGAGTGTGAGGGGAAAAAGGAGAAGTTGATACTAAATACATACAGATATGCTGGATACTATTGATATGTGGATTGTTATGAGCTCTAAGAGTACCCAATAAAATGATCATTTAAACAAACAAACAAACAAATAAATAATCCTCTGTTATATAAACAAAGTTACACAAGGACTGCACTTTTCTTAGATAGGACACAAGGTTGATAAGTGACTGTGATAGATTTCACAATATTTACCTCACCTCCCCAGTCACCATTACCTCAAGAACCCATTCCGTCCTCCTTAGTAACACACACTCTCTTATAACCTACCAAGTAATAATATATCTCTTATAACAGTCCTTCCAACTCATCAAGAATAACTGCACTTAACAGGAAGGTATCCTATGATGACTATCACCACTTAAAACCTACTTCTGAGCACTTATATCCTATTCCTCCTACCACCCAACTGTCACATTCCTCATCTCCACACCATATGACTTCCAGGTTATATCAGATTCTCCTCTAAACCTAAAGAATGCGCCCTTCACACCTAAATAATCCAGAAGCCAGCTCATCTCATCACCTCCAGCTCAATTACTACGTGGCCCAAACAACAGCCATCAGCAGCTATGACAAAAAAATTAAGAGAAACAAAAACCAACAACTGCAACCTACCCAACTTAATGGAATACACAGAAAAAGAAACCCTTGAACTGTTAGAGAATACAAGAAACTTTTGCACAGGACCCTACAACAGATTAGTGGGTCAATCCTGAAAACAGATGGAAAAACAAAGCTACTAGAAATGTCACACCAAAAGAAAATTCAGGAACTCAGTACTGTCTTAACAGAAATAAAAAAAAACATGGTAATGATTCTGACCAATAAAATAGAAGAATTGGAAAAGTGATTCAATGAACAATAAAAACAACCAGAATTCAGCAGATAAGAGAAAGAAAAGTCAAACAGTGGCAAAAGAATCTGAAGAAAACCTGACGATGATGTGGGACAGCATGGAGTGAAATAATATTTGAAATTTCAGAGTGCCTTAACAGGAAGAAACAAGTAAATCTATAATTAAAATAGTAAAGGAATTCTTGGAAGAAATTTTCCCAATACCACAAAGAAGGTGACAATAATCATTCAGGAAGCAGAGAGAACACCAAAGATATTAAAACCTCACACAATACATCAAGACTTATAGTAGTCCAATTATCCAACTTGAAGGAAAAGGAGTGAATCAAGATATCACTAGAAGTAAAAAAGCAATCACATATAAAAAAGTAAACAGATAAGAATAAGTTCAGACTTCTCCACAGAGACTACGCAGGAAAGAAGCAATTGGATTAATATATACTGAAAGATGAGAGACAACAATAGCAATCCAAGAATCCTCTATCCAGCAGTGCTTTCCATCAATTTTGAAGGAGATATAAAAGTTTTCTCATATAAGGGAATATTTAGAGAATCCATTTGTAATAGGTAGGTTTATTGTGCCATCCTGGCAATAGGAGCATGTGGGATTAATCACGTCCCAGTTTGATTGGGGGGTAAAGAGATAAATCACTTGGCAAGGCCCACCCCTCTCTTTCTCTTGCTCTGTGGTGATGGGACCAGTGTATGGCTGCTTTAACTTAGTGGTTCTCAACCTTCCTGATGTTGCAAACCTTTAATATAGTTCCTCATGTTATGATGATCCCCCAACCATAAAATTATTTGTATCACTTCAGGACTATAACTTTGATACTATTATGAATCAGGTGACACCTGTAAAAGGGTCATTTGATCCTGAAAGGGGTCAGGACACACAGGTTTAGAACTGTAGCTAGTTCCTTGAATAAGTGAGCTACACTACCTCTGTAACAAGCCAACATGTAGAATCATGTCACTGAAGCTTGATGTTCCTTTAAGACCTCCTGGGCCACACTGCTGGTGCGTACATTGCTTGAGTTTGAGACTGGTGAATCCTATTGCCTTGCACTGTTTGAGTTCAATATCCCATCTGAACTAGTTTCAATTTGCTCACTGCTGGTGGCCCACCCTGTTGTTTGCTATCTTTGGGCGGACTCTGCTTGCATTGCCAGAGTGAAGACTCATCTGTCTTCTTCCTTGACCTGGGACCTGGGGAGCCCTCATGGGCCACCAGTATTTTAAATGTTCCATGGTAATGAGTTCACTGGAACCCTCTATACTACTGTGTGGAATAATTAACTATTATATTTCATATCCTGACAGACATATACACACACATATATATGTATACAAACATAAATAAAAGGATATCCTTTATTTACATATATGTATATATTTAAAATGATAAGGAATATAACAGCTAATTATATATAAACATAAGTGCCCTGGCTTTGTTTCTTTAGAGAATCCTGAATAACATGCCATAGAAATAAAACTAGCATTAGGAAAACAAAGTACTCTGTAGTTATTTCTTGGCAGAAAACCAACAACCATCATTCAAACCTTAGACCACCACAGGGTGCAAAACCACCCTGAAAGCAACTCATTAAAAATGGAATGCATAGCTTTATAGATGAGAAGCAAAGACATAGATAACCACACACACACACACACACACACACACACACCTTTCCATAAATATCAAGCAAATAATATGGGATATCAACAACTAATCTAATTTTAGCTTTAATTATACTGAATGTCAATGGACTAATCACCTCGATAAATAGACAAAGAGTATGACTAAATAAGACTACAAGATACATCTCAAACTCATAGACAAAAGTAGACTGAGGGCCAAAGACAGCAAAACATTTACCAAGCTAATGGCCATAAAAAAAGAGCAAAACAAAACAGGATGGCAATAGTAATCTTCATTAAAATAGACTTCAAAGTCTATGACACAATGAGACATAAGAATAGACAGTACATAATGTTCATGGACCAATAGACAAAGAACACAAAAGCATCAAAAATGTCTGGCTCCAATGGACGACCCTCAAAATTCATCAACCGACTTCACAAAGAGATGAAAAGAAAAATCACCAAAACATCAATAATAGCATGAGACTTCAATCCACCATGCTCAAAGAAAGATTGATCAATAAGAAAATCAATAAAGAAACTGAAGATCTGAACAACATACTTGAAAAACTCAACCTCCTAGATGAGGAGTGCTCAAACTTTTTCAGCATATGAGTTATTTATAAAATGATCAAGTCAAAATGTTATACCAACTACAAAACTGCAAAACACATTTATTTGTTACAATTATTCACAAGTTCATTGAGAATTCTATATATGTACAATGTATGTTTATACACTTTTCATAACCTCATGAGTCATATTGCACCACACAGAACAATTAACTATATATTTCTTTGTCATGACCTGATTTTACTCTGATGATTTGCATTGAATGGAATGAGCAAGGGATGCATAGTCCAGACAGTAGCTGCTGACAGCCAGCCTTAAGCACTTCCAAATGATCATCAGCCATGGTAGAACGGTATTTGGACTGGGTGAACTTTATGTGGGAAAAGCCTGACTCACATAAATAAGTAAAGCTGAATAATGCAGTCAAGGAGGTAGCACATTCTCTCATGTTTGTGTACTTTCCCCCTGTGAGCAAGTTCCAGAACTGTTAATATGTTCCAGACTTTCATATGTTCCAACATTCATCTGAATGTTGATTTATAGTGTCAAAATCTGCCACTCTATATAAAAGTGATCCATTTTTTTCTTCCTACTTTGTCCAACTTCCCCACTCATTTTAATGCCCTTCCTTATGTTTATTGGAAAGAAAAACAAGGTCTAAAATTCACGAGCAATAACTTAGCTTGTCAGTATTGCTGCACTTAGCACAGTTGTCTGTGCATGTTTGACACCTAAAACTGCATCTGATTGGCTGTGCAATATATCAATTAAGTGACCAGATTGATAATAGACTTATGTCTATTTTTTTAATGCCATGCAATCTACCCACACACTAGTTGATTTGCAATCAACTAGTTGATTGTGATCAATGTATTGAGGATCCTTGAACTAGATCTTTACAGAAATCTCCATTAATGGAAAAATAATACACATTCTTCTACAATTCATATGGCTCATATTTAAAAATTGACCATATGCTGGGACACAAAGCAAGCCTGAGAAAATTCAAACACATAGAGATCATTCAAACCATTTTCTGTGAACACAGTGCCATAATGCTGGAAATCAACAATAGAAAGATTAAAAAAAGACACAAACATTTGAAGACTAAGGCACTAAATAAGAGATGGAATTAGGAACTCTTAGAACTGAGAATGATAACATAATATATCCTAAACATGGGATATAGCAGACTGTGAACAGAGATCACCTTATAGCAACATGGCACACTAGAAAAAGGAGGTGAGAATCATGATCAGTACCTTAACACAACCCCTCCAACAAAGAAAAGAGTCAACAACACAAATTTTCCATCAGTCAAAAAAAAATCATAAAAACTAGAGCAGGAAAAACTGGAGAACATATAAAAACAATGAGAAAAATCAAAAAAGAGAAAATGGAAGGATCATCAAGATCAATAGATGGCTAGCAAACTTAAAAGGAAAAGAAGACACTATAAATAGGGATGAACCAGGAGAAGTCACAATACACCAAAATGAAATTAAACTATTAATAATGCAGTATTTGAAAGACTATTCCAACAAATTCAATAATTTGGATGACGTGTACAACAACCTAGAAAAACACTCTCTCCTCAAATTAACCCATACAGGCATTACCAAAATGTCTGATGAACAGATGAACCAAATGAACAGATTCATACGAAAAGAAGAAAGAGATGAGGTCAACAAGAAACTTCCAACTAAAAAAAGCCCCAGTCTAGGTGACTTTACAGGGGAATTGTATCAAATATTTAGAGAAGGACTGACACCCATGCTACCTATACTCTTCCACATTATAGAAGGGGTCAGCAAACTCCCAAACTCACTTTATGAAGTCAGGAAAATCCTGATACCCAAACCTGGCAGAGACCCTCAATGATATAGAATTACAGAATGAGAGCCCTCATGAACATAGATGTAAAACTCCTCAACAAAATCTTGTTCAATAGAATCCAAAAACTTATTTAAAAGTAATAAAAGTGCATCTAGACCAAGTGGAATTCATACCAGTGATGCAGGAGTTGTTCAACATTGGAAAAACAATTAACATCACCCACACTAACAAGAAAACGAACAGAACCATATCATTATATCAAGTGACTTAGAAAAAGCATTTGATAATACCTCTACCCATTTCTACTAAAAGCTCTCAAAAAAGATAAGATTAGAAGGAAAAACCCTCAGTACAGGAAAGGCTATGTATGAAAAGCCAATAGCCAATATCACACTCAATGGAGAAAAGCTGGAACATTTCCACTGAATAAGGGAACCTGACAGTTATATCCTTTCTCCCCATTTTTATTTAACAATTTTGTGTAAGTCCAAACCAGTACCATTAGACAGTGATGAGAAATCAAGAGAGTATTATTGGGAAAAGAAGAAGGGAAACTTTCACTTTTACAGACTATATGATTTTATATATTGAAATCTTAACATGTCCACAACCGAATATCTGTAGTAGAGTGGTAGAACTCAAGATTAAGAAGCAGAAGCCAATCGGATACCTATATCCCAGAATGAGAAGACTGAAAAATGTTATTGAGAAAATAATACCATTCATGATAGTTTTACAAAAATTGAAATACCTAAGAATAAACCTTACCAAGAAAGGTCTATACAAAGAACACTACAGAGTATTAGTACCGAAAACCAAGAGCATTACACAAATGGATGAAAATACTATCTTCACGGATCTGAAGACTCAAATTTATGAAAATGCCAATACTGCCTATAGCAATATATAAATTCAATATAATCCTGATCCAAATTCTAACAACCTTCATTAAACAAATGGAAAAACATATCACCAACTTTATATGGAGCGGGAAGAAGCCCAGGATAAGCAAAGAATTCCTCAAAAAGAAGTCTGACCTCAAAACCCACTACACAGCCACAGTTGTCAAAATAGCCCAGCAATGTTATAATAAGAAATACCTGGACCACGGGACCAGGACAGAAAACCCAGAAAGAAAAACATCCACATACAGATTATTTTTTCCTTTCATGAATCATTTTTTTGAGAGCTTATATAATTATCACAATCTATACACCCATCCATTGAGTCCAGCACATTTGTGCATTTGTTGCCATCATCAGTCTTAAAACATTTTCTTTCTACTTGAGCCCTTGATATCAGCTATTCATTTTTCCCCTCTTCACCAACCCCCCATCCTCCCTCAGGAACCTTTGATAATTTATAAATTGTGATTTTTTTATGTCTTAACCCTTGATAATTTATAAATTGTGATTATTTTTTTAATGTCTTCCTTCACACACTTTTCTGCTGTCTGTCCCCAGGGAGAGGGTTATATGTAGATCCTTGTGATTGGTTCCCCCTTTCTAACCCACCTTCCCCTTCCCTTTCTGATATTGCTACTTTCATTATTAGTCCTGAGGGGTTTTTCTGTCCTGATTCCCTGCGTTTCCATGGTCTTATCCATACCAGTGTACATCCTTTGGTCTACTCAGATTCATAAGGTAGAATTGGGATCATGATAGTGAAGTGTTGGACGCATTAAAGAACTACAGGAAAGTTGTATATTTATTAGTGTTATACTGCACCCTGACTGGCTCATCTCCTTCCCGATGCCTTTCTTAAGGGGATGTCCAGTTGCCTACAGATGGGCTTTGGTCCTGACTCTGCACCCCTCCTCATTCATAATGACATGATTTTTTGTTCTTTGAAACCTGATACCTGATCCCACAGACTCTTCATATTCACACAGGCTGGTGTGCTCCTTCCATGTGGGTTTTGTTGCTTCTGAGCTAGATGGCCATTTGTTTATCTCCAAGTCTTTAAGATTCCAGATGCTATATCTTTTTATAGCTGGGCACCATCATCTTTCTTCATCATATTTGCTTATGAATTCATTTTGTACTCAGCAATCTTGTCCGGGAGTTGAAAACCATGGACTTACATACAGAATTTTGACAAAGCATAAAATTTTTATTCTAATCTTTCAACATGCATGAAGTGGAAGGCATATGCCCTTTTTAATAAGTGGTTCTGAAAAAACTCAATATCCACTTGTAGAAGATTGCAACATAATCCATATCTCACTTCATGCAAAAAAGAAAACAAAGCTCTAGGCGGGGTGGATCAAAGATCTAAAATTAAAACCCAAATCTATTAGAATGATCAATGAGAAAATTGGGACAAATCTGAGTGCCCTAGTGCAGGAATTTCATGGGATATAAGAGATAGCAAAATAAACATATTCCATGGAAGACAAAGTAGATGTGTGGGGCCTATTAAAAATAAAAAAATTGTATACATCAAAAGAATTCATTAAATGAGTAACAAGAGGGTCCACAGACTGAGAAGAGACATTTAGTAATGACAAAGGACTATGGGCAGTGGACCTGAACATACGATTCACAAAGGATGACACTCAAATGACTAATTAACACATGTGGGAAATCTTCTGTTCTCTACCCATCTGGGAAATGCAAAACTAAACAACCATGAGATACCGCGTAACACCTACAACTGTAGTCCATTAAAAACTAAACAAAACTGAGACCAACAAATGCTGAGGCGGGTGTGGTGAGACTGGAACTCTCCTCCACTGCTGATGAGTTTACAAATATGTATAGCCACTGTGAAAGGCAATATGGAGATTCCTACAATAGAGGGCAATTGAACTATCTTAACACTCAGCAATACCATTTCTGGGCATGTACCCCAAAGAAGAAAATAACAAATCACAAAGAGATGTGTGCTTCCTCAAGTTAATACCAGCACAGTTCACAGTAGAGGTTGATTAATACTTAAAGTCCTATCAACAGAAGATTGTATTTAAAAAAAAATCTGATCTGTACTCACAATGGAGTATTACATATCTCTAAAAAAAAAGCAGTGTTATAACTATGAAAAAAATTGAGATATGGAGGGATCTTGAAGACATTAGGTGAATGAAATTAGTCAATCACCAAAAAGAAGCCCCAAACTCAAATATCCTACGAGTTGACTCTTGTAGGAACAAGCAGATGAACAGACACAAATGCAGGCTCACGGTGCATCTAGTCTGCTGGGCGAGGGGCAGGCAGCTTGGGAAAGAGTTCTACTGATGCCAATGAACCATACAAAATCTGCTCTAGATAAGTATTTTGATGGTCCCTTGGCCGAAGGGCACCTCTAAAGCAAATGGTCATCAAGGGAAGGAAGGGGATGTTGTCTACTGAGAGGCTGTCATGATGACCCCCCCGCCCCCATGACAGGGAGACGGCTCTCGTTATTTTGTTTTGTTTTGTTTGAAGAGTACCAGTTAAGTTTTGCCTTATATATTTTTCGAAATACACCCACAGTTTTGTTCTTTTCACTGACATGAGTTGGACTTTTAAACAGATTCAAATGAGAGTGACAGTCTACCTGTAATTACAACTCCATATTGCCACATGCATTCTATGTTGGTTTTCATTTTATGAAAAAAAAAAGCTCACTTCAAATCTGTATTAAATTATGTTGAAGACAAAGTCGGACTGAAGGCGACCAGCTGGTCATGCATATGAAACCATTTGTCAGGGGTCTGTTTCTGGATTTAAAATTTGAGCCAGGGGACTTCAATTGGCTTTGTGTTTGCATGCTGCAATGCCAAGGCATAGGAGTGGACTCTGACCACCATTCTCAGTTGTTCTCAAGCTTCTTCAGGAGATTCTTTGATAAGGAAATCAATTCTATAAATTCTCCCTCCCTAGGCTTCAGTTTGGGTCTTATACTTTTGGCATCATCTACATTAATGGTTACCATCATGATGTGTATAATAGTACAGTTTGACAAACCTGGATACAGACACACAACCGGAGAACATTCCACAAAGTCCCCTTTATAACCAGTTTCTTCCTCAAGTTCCTGAAGGGCAACTGATTCTGGGCTTCCGTTGTCATATATGAGATCTTGGTTGGAACTGTTTCAGAAGAGCAACACATTCACAATGAGAGTTCTTTGTAGCATGGGGATAATGGCTACACCATCAGCAGACTATCATCTCCTCATTGTAAATTTCACTATTTCCTAGCTTGACCATTAGGGTCCATGTAGGTTGTGTGGGAGACTAATAATAATTTGTCAATTTGAGGAATCTAGTCTGTCAACAGATCATAGCCAATGAGGTTTCTGTGTGGGCATGGTCTCTTCCTGAGAATTCTGGGAAATCTGGTACTTCCTTGGAGACACTCAACTCATAATGCTGGCTTCCTGTGAGACATCTCTGAGGAGAAGCCACATGGACCTACCCTGATGCAGTCCTGGGAACTGGAGAAGCCATATGGAGACCCCTGCTTACGCCACCACTGGATCCACTGAGATGCTTACAACACCATTGGATCCAAAGACTTTCTACCCACTGACCTGTGACCGTCCAGCATTCAGCATTATTGCATGTGTTTCATGAATCTGAAGAGGCCTTTATAGATTGTTGTCAGGCATATCAGCTAATATTAAACTTAAAGACTTGATCTGGACTGGGCTGGGATGTTCTCTCAATGTTCTATTGTTCTTGTATATACTTATGCATGTTTATGAATTTGTTTCTCTATTCTACCCAGATTAAATTAGGTTGTTTTTACAAGCTTGACCGATTTTCCTTCTGAAATTAACTCCTCTGAAATAACGAACTGTTTGGCAGTTGAAGAATTCTTTGGTTCATGGGTTTTCATTTTTAAACTAATCTTTATGATCCAAAGGTAAGAATTTAATGCTTCTGAGTCACTGAGCTTCTAAGAGGTGAAAAGTACCTTGAATTTCTTTAAATTCCCTTCACGACAGTTCCAGAATCCCTTTTCCAGGACCCCAAACTCTTTTTGTGGCATACATATCTTTTTTCTTTTTCCCTGCAATGTTTATTGAGGAATTTACACATACATATGAGAAAGGCAACCAGGGAGTATGGTTCCCATGATGAAATCATTGAAACAAAATTTTCTTAGCTTTAATTTTCAAATGGGGTGAACAATGTGCGGTCTCTCTGCCTCAGACTCTTGGAAAGGATGGGGGTGAAACAAAACACCCCAGGACTGAGAGGCAGGGAATGGTGGTTGGCAGGATACAAGAGGGGAAAGGAAGAAGAGAATTATAGCTGAGATTCCATTTCTTGAACTATAAGAAGAATCATCAACAGCTCTAAAAGGGAGCCAAAAGCAGATTAAGAACAACCAATTAACTAAGCAAACAAAAACCCCTAGACCCACGAATTCACACTAAATCCTAGGCCCAATTTAACAACATTAGATCTTGCATCATGGCCCTGTTGATACTCACCCTCAGCAAAGGAAGGCAAAAGAGGTGGTGCCATAGCAAGATGTGGTAAAGAAATTAGGTGATGTCTCACTATAAGATAAAAGGGCATCTAGGATTTCAAAGGCTTAAAGATCTTAAAGGCTTATCATCTGAGTGAGATGCTATTATACAAGTCGACATGGAAGGAGCACAACATCACCAGTTATAAAAGGATTGGAAATCATATAATACAAAGCTGAAGGAGGGATTCATAACAGAGCATAAATGGTGAGAGTCCAGTTTGCAGAAAGTGATGGGTGAGAGTGGAAGACCAGGATACTTTTTGTAGGAGCTACATAGGAAGTAATCTTCTTTACCCAGAATTAGTAGATGGGAAGAAAATGATTGCTAAAAAGAGTGCATTGGAGAGATGAATATAGAATACCAAAGTGATAAACCTGACTTGAATAGTTAAAACGTTGTCAGTTGATCCTCCTTCAAAGCACCCCGGAAATGATCTGGTTTTCAATATTGTATGTATTTTTGTTTTTTCATCTTAAGGTTTCTCTCAATGGTGTCATGTCATTAGGGATCACTTCCTTGAAGTGACATTCTCTTACTGTTTTACAGTATATGAAACGCAGTACGGATGAACCTACAAAGACAGCAAGCAGAATAAGGATTCGGGAGGAGAGTGCAGGTAGAGTTACAATAGTGGTGGAGGATGGGAGAAAATGTCAAGGAATCCAGGAAGGAAAAGAAAGTTTGAAAACTGATTGTGGTAGCAGTCGTACAATACTGCTTGAGGTGATTGAACTATAGAATGATATTATATATGAATACATATGTAAAAATTCCCAATTAACAATACATTTTTAAAAGAATTAAAAATTGGTCAATCTATCTAGCAACATATAACTCATGACAAAGTTTCATATCAGTATGAATAATGTTGTACATATCTGTGAAGGAAAATGCTTGGAATCAATCATTGCTTGATTCCATTTTTCTACATACATTTTCTACATACATATATTGCTTAAGGATATATACCTACATAGTTATCTTTTAAAATGTATGTTTATATGGGGATATATATGATATATGATATGTATAAATGTAGACACATGTCAAAATAGATATAAATATATGCATGTGGACATCTTTATTTTTGCAGTAATGCAGATTTTCACATAAAGGTTGTTCTTTGGAACTTAACTGTATTGATAAGTAGGAGTAGCTATACATATCTCATGAAGACAATACACTTATGATGTAGATTTGGCTATATATAACATCTTTGGAAAAATTTATCAAGCTTTGGATGTCCATCAGAACCTCATGGAGAAGGCGGCAGGTGATCAAGCTTCAGCTATGTAGGTCAAAGCAAAGCAAAACATCCTTAACAATAATTTCAGGTGAATTAACCAACCTTTCCTAATTATTTCAAAGCATGTTTACTTCATCAAGCTATTGCTAGAACTATAAGTTATATCTTGAATCACAATTCTTTGCTATTGCACCATTTTTTTTGACGTGAGAAAACTAAACATATGAGGACAAAAAGACATGGTCACATTTAATTAATTGATTACTTACCTTTTGGACATGGAATGCTAGCCTTTTGTTCTTTTTAATTAAGAGCATCTGTAGATAAATCTGTCTTGGACAAACTTCAGCCAGAATGCCCTGGGAACAGAGGAAAATGAAACTTTGTATCACCTACTTTGAAAATGCTATTAGGAAAGACCACTCCTTTAACAAGAGGATCATGGCGAAGGAAGAGGACCAGCAAAAAAGAGGAAGATCTTTGCTGAGAGCCAAGATCCATGACACAGTGTTGCAGCAACAGGCCTACAGATGAGAAAAACATTGAGGATGACTGGACGTGTCTCCTTTCACGTAGTGTCACTGGGAGTTAGAAAAGACTCAACTTCACCTGAAGACATGAATCTTTCAGTGTATTTCCTCACTTACTATCTGCATTTTATCTAAGATGCTGACTTACCAACACCTTCCCAGAATTAAAAAGGGAAATATATGAAAACATAATTCTTAAAAACTGTCCTGCTATGAGAAACATTAAACATAAAAAACAACTCTTAAAGAACTGATGAAGTAAAGTATTTCCATTTAAATAATCAATATATACTATAATTTTTAAATGTTACTTTCTGCCTGTGCTCTAATTCATTATTTGCAAATTTGCGTGTTTATAGAAGACATTTTTGGGTTTTAAAGAGAAGACGCTTCACACAGACGGTCTTTATTTTTTATCAGAATGTAGATGTTTTTCTACACCTAGGCTGGATATTTTGCAGGTGTTTTTGTTAAATACATTTACACAGAATAAATCCAATGACAAGTTTTCAGTTGTGTGAGGGCAATGATAAAATTTCATGTAGAAGCAAAAATAATATGATGTGTGCAAATTTTAAAAATCCATTTATTGGGGGCTCATACAACTCATCACAATCCATACATAAGTCCATTGTGTATCAAGCACATTTGTACATCCATTGCCATCGTCATCCTCAAAACTTTTTATTTCTATTTAAGGACTTGACATCAGCTCCTCATTTTCCCCTTCCTCACTGCTCCCCCTTCATAATTTATAAATTATCTTTACTTTGTTTTATCTTACTCTATCCGATGTCTCCCTTCACAAACTTCCCCATTGTTGATACCCCATGGAAGAGGTTATATGTAGATCCTTAATATCAGCTCCCCTTTTCTACCCCACCTTCCCTCCACCCTCCCAGGATCACCAGTCTCATCACTGGTCCTGAAGGGATCATCTGTCCTGAATTTCCTAAGTTTCTGGTTCCTATTTGTACTAGTGTACATCCACTAGTCTGGAAGAATTTGCAAGGTAGAAATGGGATCATTATTTTTATTATATATAATCTACATAATCAAAGTGGTTTGAATTTTGCCACTACAATCTCTCAGTTAACATCAATTCTCTTTAAAATTTCTAAAATATTTTAATTCTGTTTCGTGAAGTTGGCTGTACCCTAGGATGTTTATTTCCAGTCTTGGTTCCCAGACTTTATCACAATTATCCCCAAAATTGATAAACAAACCTGAATAATACAAAGCCTGAAGGACTAGCACAAACTGAAGGCAGATAGAAATATTTTACTTTGAGGTTCTTACACAGCACAAAGAATTGCTTACTAAAATCATGTTAACTCATTTATATTTTGCAAGCCAGAAACTTTTAGGGAGACTATACATTTAAGTTATAAGCGATGTAATATTTTGGGCTTTGTTTCAAGAGTTAAAGCTAGGTTAAACAACATGATGCATAATAATCATTTTTCAGCAGTACTGCCAGATTGAGTACTTTTTTTGTGGAGAGGGGGGAATATATTAAGGCATTTTACAAAGGCTGAAAAGTATAAAGATACATCTTCAGAAATGCTGTATTAGAGATTCATTTATTTATTTTTGTTATTTTTATTGTTCTTGTGTATGCATTCTTCACACATGTCATATTTACAGGTGCTCCTTAAAGAGTTGTTACAAAAAGGATATGACTTTTGCATCAGATGATAATAACTGGAGGACATTTGCTGTTTTCCTCTTTGTGTGTTAAGAGCATATAAGGAAAGCTTGAGTAATTTGATAGTTGTCTGCCATTTTGATGTAGAATAGAGTTATTGTTATTAAGTGCCATCTATTTTGTTCAGACTCATAAAGACCTGGTGCAAAAGAGAACAAAACTGGCCTGTCCTGTGCCATCTTCAGAACCGCTGTCCTATTTGACCTCATTATTTCAACTCAGCACCAATCAGCATGTTGAGGATTTTCCTTTTGCTTATTCACACCGCACAAAGCACGGTGTCTTTTTCAAGGAACAATGCTTCTTGAGAACAAGTCTAAAGCACAGAAGATGAAATGTCACCATCATGTCTTATAAGGTGCATTCTGACCGTATTCCAGGGAAGTTTTATTCATTTCTCTAGAAACCCAGAGCATATTTGATATTTTTTACTAGCACCATAATTTAGTCATCAATTATTCTTCATTCTTCTTTATCCTTCAAGAAGTTTGTGAATGCATATGATTAAAAATAACATAGCTTGCATAAGATAAGCCTTACTTTTCAAAGTGATATCAGATTCTGAGTACTTTAAAGAGGTCTTTTTGTACCCTATTTGCCCAGTGTAATGTGTCCTTTTAATTATTGACTTCTGCTTTCCAGTGCCTTGATTGTGTATCAATGTGAAACAGAATCCTACAGAAGTTCAATTTATTTCCAATTCATCATATTGCTGCTTATTGTTTCAGTTGTAAGGATTTTTATTTTCTTTATGTAGGTATAATCTACATTAAAGGCAGCTTTATTTTTATCACCAATAATCATGATAATAACTTCAATCTTCTTCCCTTTCAGCAAGCATGGCTATATCATCTACATAATGTAGGTTGTTAATGAGTCTTCTTCCAATCCTAGTGAGTTGCTCTTCTTAGTAAAATTCAGTTTCTCAGATAATTTGCTCTTCATTCAAAATGAGCAAGTCTATTGAAAGAACACAGTCCTGATGCACACCTGTTCTGATTTTAAACCTTGCAGTATTCTCTTTTTCAGTTTGATTGACTACCTCTTGGAATACAAGCGCCCTGTGAGCTCCTGTAAGGGTTCTTGAATTTTCATTGTCCATAACGTTTCTGTGATTAACCCAGTCAAAAGCCTCTGCGTAGCTAGCCATAGCTAAACCTCTTTCTGCTCCGCTTTCAGCCCCGATCTATTTGACCTCAACTGCGATATCTACCTTTCCTCATGCTTTTCTGAATCTGGCTTGCATTTTTGACAGTTGACATCCTGTAACAACTCTTTTCCATTACTTTCGGTAACATTTTACGGCTGTCAGCCTAATTATTTGGAAGAACGATGTGACTTCCTGCCTCGTAAAGAGCTGTGCTCTAAGAAACTCACAGGGGCAGTTCTACCCTGACATGAAAGGTTGCTGCGAGGCAGCACCCGGACTTGATGGCCAGGAGTTTGGTTTGGTGTGGGGAATTACTCAGAAATGAACAGCCTATTCCTTCTTGTAGTCTGCTTTTAGTCTGGAGACTCTGCTGAGCCCTGCTCACTTTGGGGGACACTGCTGCGATTCGTAAAAGCAGTTAAGCTCCCAAAAACCAAAACCAAACAAACAAAATCAAAAACAACAACAAAAAAAAAGAAGTAAAAGCAGTGATGTAGTTTTCAGCCTCTCAGCAGCACACAAGTCACCATAGTACAGCACACTGACAGACAAGGGGCAATACACAAACAGAAAGGCCACATTTGGTGAATCCAAAATCAAAAGAACTTAAGAAAAATTTCGTGTCCAGGGGACAATATTAAAAAATTCTATTGGAAAAATGGTGAATGATACAGAACTTATCAAAAGAAGATGGAAAGAATAGGTCGTTATAGTCCCTTCCCTCCCCTCCCCAAAATAGCTAGTCAACATTCTATCTTTTTGAGAGGTAGCATACATGCAAGAAACAATGGTTCTGAAGAAAGAAAGCTGCACTGTAAGATTTAGGCCAAAACAAGGCTTCAGGAATTGCTGCAATACCAATTGGAATGCAATGGCCTATTATTTGCGCTATTATTAGGGATAGAACTTTCATGTAACAGGTGGCACTAGGAAAGCTAAAAAAATACAACTAAAAATTAATTCAGTGCCATAGGGTCATATCAGCACCTCATGGGTTTCTGAGGCCGTATCTATGGGAGGGAATAGGAGGCTCAGTCTTTCTCCAGTGGGGCCACTGGATGTTTCAAACTGCTAACCATGTGAATCACAGCCCAATCCTTAACCATTGCACCACCGGGGAGCCTCGATATGGCTAAAAGTTTGCAGAATTATAGACAAAGCAAACACATCCCACAGCTCATGCAATTTTCAAGTGCATTGACAAGGCCTTCATAAAAAACAAGAAAACAAGAGATTTGTCCAATTCTCTGAACACAGAGCTTAACTTCAATTCTCTATTAACACAATTTTGTATTTAGTATACATCACATTATTAAAGCATGCCATTATTAATTGAATTTTGGGACATTTTCTTCGTTTGGTTTGACATTTTCCCAAGTTAATCAGCCTGTGGTGTGCGAGTTGCTGAGGCCACATGCTGTAATATTCTTTTTTGCAGTTGTGTTAGTCCTTTAATTCTGTGTGTTCTGGTTACCATTACTTTTGTAAACAGTTTATATAAATTGTGGATATCTTTTGTGGATACACAGCACTATATTCATATCAAAAAGGGGATATTTGATCTATGAGAATGAATGACTGCTGTTTAGAGAAGGAATAAAAACTATACAAATTTTCTAGAAATGTCTGGAGAGATTAAAACCCCTAAGTAAGTGAGCTATCAGATGTTCCTTTGCCTTGATTCAGAAAAAGGGCAAAGACTGCAGGAATCCTGAGGGAACAATTTGCCATCTTGGATGACTGGAGAGTCACCATCCTCCTCCGCGTCACTTGACTTACTGCTGCTGCAACCTAGGCTCAAAACATTTGCTTTGCTCCTAAGAACGACCACGTCAGGAGTCTAACCAAGAGGCTGCCCTGAGTATCATTCAGTGTTCCATCTCAATTGCCCCCCACCCCCCCATAGCTGTTTGTAATTGTGGGAAATTCTGAGCCATATGCTCTCACTCTGAAACTCTAGAAATGACATTTGCCTTCAAGGAAGCATGTTACTTTACTCGATTGCCTAGTATCGAGTACTGAAGTGACTGTGGACATATAAGCATAAAGTTGCACATTTCTAGGTGGCCATACACACATTGAGGTCCAGGCCAGGCCACCTCCTTTATACTAGTTTAGATTTGTTGTCCAATGAATTGCAAGCATTTTCATCTGAAACCCTATGACTTATTCTGGCAATTCATTTTGAATTTTCATGGAATGAACATAGTGAATCTCAGTGAGTTTCTCTTGCTTCAGCTAAAACAAGTAGTTTTATTTGGTTCTGTTCGCTGCAATTGAAACCAACACAGTGTAGTCAGTTGAAAGTTACCACTCCATATAATCTGCAAGGCTCTCTCCAATTCTAAAAAATGCTCTATTTTGCAAAAAGACTCTTAAATATAATGTCCAAATAATCTAGTCACACCCCTTTGGCTAAATGTAAACATAAATCTAAGAAGGTTCAAACAAAACAAGAAAGCCCCCAAATTATAGAGAAATAATTTTTGCAAAATAATGTCACAAAACCAGATACCGTATTTGTCAGATCATAAGAGGCACCTTTTCCCCCAAAGTGGGGGCTGGGGGATGAGGGTGCATCTTATGGCCTGAAGGTGTGGTACCCACAACATTTTTTTATGATCCCATGTGCCTGCTTTCTGTCCGATGCTGATTGCAAGCCTTGGATTACTATGTCTTACGGGGAAGTCCCGCTTCCTGGAGTCTCAATGTTGGTCAGGTCACATGATGAGATGTGCACAGAGCATGTGCCCCTCATTTTTTAATGAAATTGATTATGGTTTTTAACACATTAAAGACTGGATATTTTAAAATCAAGAAGTTAAAAATCAAGCAACCAAGTCAATGTGAACATATTTTAGTATACTGGTACTATTTGGCTCAGACTATTTTTTTCATGTTTTCCTTTTCTAAAAACTGGGTGCGTTTTATGGTCATGTGCGTCTTTTGTCAGAGAAACACATTTTAAAGTTTTTTCACTTAGAAAAGAAAACAAGCAAACAAAAAAGTACAAGGGAACTAAATGTGGATTAAACCCCTGGAGAACCCCCTCTGACCATGGGGCGGAAAGGTGAATAGCCCTACTAACATGCAGAATGCACCGAAAAGTGGATTGTTGCAGATGCAATTAGGTTAAAATTTAGCACCCCATCATTTGATATACCCTGTGATCCATTTACATTTGTTGTAGCTTTTAGTATTTTCTGCTTTCTTTCTTTTCTTTTCTCTCGCTCTCTCTCTCTCTTGAACATGGAGCATTGTTTCTGAGGAACTGCTTTTAAATACTGTTTCTCTTCAGGGGCAAGTATGAGGGAGTCATCTGGTTTGCAAAAATGCAGAGTCCTGGACCCCACTCAGACTACTGCATGATAAATGAGAGTCATGGGCCAGCCCCCACCCCACTCCTGGGGCTGACTGAGGATGTGGTCTCTTACCTGCATGTCTGACTGACAACAGAACTGAGGTGCTCTGAAGGCCAGGGGCGGGTGAAGGTGGCAGGTTGCCCCTACCCTGGTTCCCGAGCTGACACAGCCTGGGTTCCCATATGGCTTGGTCCTTCCTTCTTGGGGGGTGGAAACCTTCTGGAAGGAGCAGGGGCAATGGTCCATGTTGAGGTAGACAGTGGTCACATAAGATATGGGCGCTGGGCAGAGTGAGGTTTGATGATTCTGTGGTTTCTTTTCAGTCAGGTTTGTATCTTTTTTTTTTTTCCAATAAATCAAATGGTGTTTATTTTTTTCTCCTGCCAATCACAACTGGTTTCCAACTACCATTATTTTTGGGGTCAGAAACAGTTGGTCTAATGAAGGAGAAGCTGCAACCTTGAGTTGTGGAACTGGCACGATGGCACTTTCATGTATGTGCCGACGGATAGTGCAGAGCATGCAGGGATGCTGCTCACCACAACTGGCCTTTAGCAGCACGGAGGGGGACAGCTTAGGTTGCCTTCTCCAAAAATGACTTGCAGCACCAACGATACTGCTGGCACCAGTCTCAAAGTCGGTCATCCCCCTACTGGGGATCTTCAATAATAAGTTGTCTGTATGGGTCATAGCTTCCGAGTAGTTCAGTGTGAGCTCTGAAGTTTTTTTTTTTTTTTTTAATTTTATTGGGGGATCTTACAGCTACTACAACATTCAGTATGTCATTTGTATCAAGCACCTTTGCACACATATTTCCACTTGAGCCCTTGATACAGGTTTGTATCTTTTTTACTTTACTATCATTGTTAAATTTTTTTGTATATAAAGTCCAGGAGAAGGGGCTGAGCCCCAGTGGCATAGTGGTTGAGTGTGGCCCCTTGGCTTGGTGGTTCAAATTCAGCAGCAGCTCTCTGGGAGCAAGGTTGGGTAGCTCCCACGACAACCAGAGGGCGGTGATGCCCCCCCCCCAAAAAAAAAAAAACATCCAGGAGAGGTAAATCTATAGCGAAAGTACTGGATTAGTGGTTCCTTGGGTGTATGGAAGCAGAAACTGGGGGGAAATGGAGAGCTAACAGTGATCAGTATAAGAATGAAGAAACTGTGCGGAGACTGATTGTGAAGATTATTTTATGTCTTCTTGATATGATCGAACTATTAAATTGTATGATAAGTGAATTATGCTCCATAAAACTACTGGGGAAGGGCTGAGCACCTGTGGCATAGTGGTTGTGTGCGAGACTGGAGCCCACAGGTTTGATGGTTCAAATCCTGCAGCAGCTCTACAGGAGCAAGGCTGGGCCTTCTATTCCTACCACGGTCCAGTGATGCCAACAACAACAAAACAAAAACAAAAAATTATTGGGGAAAAATGAAAATACAACAAGTAGATGAAGTTTCTGAATTTAATTTTGCAAAGGTAATGTAGATGTGGCATCAATCTACCATATTCCATAGGTTGAGGACCATGTTTTTAGCCAAAAAAAAAATAGTTTTCAAAACAATTTCAACTGAGTATGATATAATTGGGCAGGGAATAGTGAATTTATATCATATGTATATAGAACTGCTTTAAGTTGACTTTATTTTGTCATGTGTAAACACGATTCATAAATTTCTGCTAGGTAACCACTTGATTTAACTGATGATGTAGGTCTGGTTTATGAATGCATTCTCTGTGAGAGGCAGAACAGGTCCAGAGGTGGAAAGAGAAAGCTAGAGAATTTGAGGATCTGAGGGCCTTTATATCTTGGTAAAAAATACTGAGATGTTCATTTTTGACAGTCACATAGACATTTTCAATTTAAAATAAATTGTAGCAATTTATCAATCTATGTACTTAAAATACACAAAAGAAAATGTAAACCTCTAATAGAAATTGTAAAACTAAGCCCAAAGAAGGTCAAGAGTTGATCAGATATTTAGAGACATATTACTATACATGTCAATAATATCCCATAATTTCACTATGATAATTTAGACTAGATATAAGAAATGTGCAACTAATAGGTCAAACCTGGCCTGCTATTTTTGCAATTAAAGTCTTATTGAAAGACATCCATGCCCTTTTTATTTATTTGTTATCTTTTTTTAAATATGGATTTTACTGGGGGTTCTTACAACATTTAATACATCGTTCTTATTCAGTGTATTTGTACACATGTTGCCACATTCATCTACATTATCTATTTGAACCCCTCCAGCATAAGCTCCTCCCCTCTTTCCTCTACTTCTTTATTTTTTTAATTCCAACTTCCCATATTTCCCCTTCCCCCTTCTCTTCCTCCATGAATTTCCAATAACTTACAAATTGTTATTACCCCTTCATATCTTACACTGTCTAATATGTCACTTCACTCATCCCCCCCCCCCGCTTGTTCACACCCCAGAGAGGAAGGAGGTCACATGTAGATCTGAGAAATTTGTTCCCCCTTTCTACTCCACCAGCCCTCCACCCTCCCAGTGTCACCACTCCCTACTAGTCTCAAAGGATTATCTATCCTAAATTTCCACAGTTTTGACTCCAATGTGCATCCTCTGGTCTAGCCAAATCTGTCTGGCAGAATTGAGATAATGATAATCTGTGGGAGGGAGCATTTGAGAACATTTCATTGCTACTACACTGCACCTAGCCTGGCTCATCACCTCGCTACAACTTCTCTGTAAGAGGATGTCTCTTCATTTATTGATGGGTTTTGGATCTCCAATCAGAACTCCCCCTCACTTATAATGATATATTTTTTAGGTCTTTGATTGCTTGATACTGGATCCCTTTGACACCTTGCGCTCATACAGACTGTTGTGCTTCTTCCATGTGGGCTTGCTTCTTAGCTAGATGCTTCTTAGCTTGCTTCTTAGCCACTTATTCACCTTCATGTCTTTAAAACCACAGACACACATAATTTGATAGCCAGGCATCATCAGCTTTCTTCACCACATTTGCTTATGCAAATATATATTGTCAGAGATCATATCAGGAAAGTGAGGCTATAATGTTATGATGATTAGTCCTTAAAACCTGATAATTGATCCCTTTGGTATTTCTTGGTCGCATAAGCTGGTGTACTTTTTCCTTGTGGACTTTGTTGTTTCTGAGCTGGATGGCCAATTGTTTACTTTCAAACCTTTAAGACCCCAGGGGTACATGTTCTGATAGTCAGGCACCATCAGCTTTCGTCACCACATTTGCTTATGCACACATTTGTTTTCTGTGATCGTGTCAGGAAGCTGTGTACCATGGAATGCCAATTTAATAGAACAAAATTTTCCTGCACTGAGGAAATAACTGATGAAGGTTCAATGCCCATCTGGTGTCCTAATTCTAAGCCTATAAGTATATGCATATTGATCTACTTCCCCTTCATCATATCAATATATGTACATATATATGCATGTATTTAACCTCTATAAATGCCCCTTACTCCCCAGTTCTTTTTTCTATTTCCCTATACCTCCTCCCATCCCACCATCACACTCAACCTCCATTTGGGTTTCAATATTCTCTCTCTATTACACTAGTCTTAATCAATCCCTATTGGACCATCCACACCCACCCTGCCACCAATCCCGAACCACACGCTACTCCCCCCAGATCCTCCCCACCTACATCCACCTTGGTATCATCAGTCCTGTCATCCCCACCCCTAGACCGCCTGTCAATCTCACGCCATCCAGATAGACTTGTAGAGAAAATAACATATTCAAAAAAAGGGCATCCTATAATGAAGCAAGCAAAGAAAAGAAAAACAAGGAAAACATCAACAACCCCCCCCCCAATATCAAACATGTAGATATACATGCAAGAATATAATAATAATAACAATATAAAATCCTACAAATAGTTTATTATCTGTTCATTGACCTTCAGGAGTGCCTCTGAGTGTCTCTGATATCTTTATCTTTATTTGTTTTCTTGTGTTCACTTGACTTTGAAAATGAATAGGAACCAACTGTCTGAAAGTGAGTTTGGATTTGGACAGCTTTCTACTACAATAGTAGGGTTGAGTATTATGACAGAAATCTTATGGCCCTGAAAGTGAAACCACTTACTGTATAGTTCTTTGGCAGTTCTCAGGCTACAATATTAATTTCCATTATAATTGAGTTCTGAACCCTACAAAGTTACATATGTTTAATGTATTATCCTATTAAAAAGGCTAGGGCAGGTATGACATCTTTTATAATGTTTTGCACCCAAAATGTGATGTTGATAAACTCTCTGATGTTCCCATTTAAATGCTAATATCATCAATGTGTCTGGTTTCTGCAGGCAAATTATTATCTTCCTGCCAACCAACTCATATGTCTATTTGTGATTTAATTATGTGTTTTACATAGGAAAATTATAAGCCATTTCTAATATATTTGTTTTATTTATTCAATATATTTATTGAATGTGATGTTCACCAGGAGTGTTTTTTGAATATATGCGCATGAAGGGAACATAATTTTGATATTAGAGGGGCTTCCAAACTAGTCAAAAAGACCCAAACAGGAACTGGTGGTACTTCTCTGGGAGAGTACAGTTCGGTGTTGTAAACAGACTGCAGGCTTCTGGAGTGCCAGCTCACGAAGGAGACAGACATGACCTAAATTATCACATGTCATTTGGGGGCAAGTCATCCAGTGAGTGTCCTCAGGAAGCAAGATGCAGACCAAACTAACATACACTTTGAGTGTTTTCAAAAAAGAGTTTTATTATGTCCAACTCTTGTCAAATGAGATAATACAACAAATGAATTAGTTTCTCAAAATCACTGACTTTACAGCTCTTCCTTTAGAATTAGGATCCATCTTCAGTAACTAATTTACTCTGAGCATCATAAACAAGTAGAATATTGTTTCTGACAGTGGGAATAGAGAGGAAAATCAGAACTAGATTAAGCTTTAAATTTGGTGAGGGGATAAGACCTGACTATAAATAGTAGACTCAACAGGAAAACAAATACATTTTTAACTCAACTGGACTGAATAATTATATCCTAATATATTTCTAAAAGTCTTAATGTAGCATTTTTCTAATTTTTTACTAGAATTTAAACTTAGTTTTAAAACTATATTATAGTTTTTAGTTTGAAATTATATTAAAATATCATTCACTAATTTTACTATATTTATAAATAAATTTAACCTCAATTATATTACTAAATCATATAAAATCATAATTTTTTCAACTTAACATTTAATTTTTACACATAGAATTGTTAAATGATCGCATATTGTAAATTGATTTTTTCCACATTTTCACCCCAAATATCATCTTAGTATTTACTAATCTCTGGTACTATCTTATGTACTTTTAACAAGTTTATTGAAACCAGAAGTATGTTCAAGTATGTCCAAATTTTAATTATTTTATTTGATAAGTAGTATGATTAATTAAATACTAAGTTGCTAACCATAAGTTTGGCTGTTCAAATTTCTAGTGGTGATGCTGTCTACTCCCATAAACCTTGATGAGTTGTGACCCTTATATAGTCACTGAGTCACCATCTCAGTGGGGTATATATTTTTTGTTGTTTAATAATTTCTGTTGCAAGTTTATGAAAATAGAATTATAGTGCATATTTCAGTCTTTATTTTTGCTGCCATTTATATTTAAGAATGAAACGGGGCAAATATACAAACGAGGGGAATGGCTGAGTTTGTAGAGAAAATTCACTGAGTCCATTCTGATTGATGATGGTGATCTTAGATATATTAAAAACAGAACCTCCCTCTATAGGATTTTCAATGGTAGTTGTTTGTTTCTTTTTTAAGAAATAAATCACTAGACCGAAGCACTTTTTTCCAACACATCTGTGGGTGGTTTTGATCCTTTATCTTTCAGGAAGCAGTTCAGCACATTACTAGTAGCCAAACCAACTTTGGTCCCAACAAAAACTAAAATCTGAGGATAAATTATTTCAGATCATACTTCTAGTACAGGGGTGCTCACAATTTTCAGGATGTGAGCTACTTATAAAATGATTCAGTCAAAATGATATACCAACTACAACACTGCAAAACATATTTATTTATTAATTACATTTATTCATAAATGCATTGAGAATTCTTTATATGTACAATGTATGTTTATGTACCTTGCATCACCACATGAGTCCCTATTACTCAACACAACACAATTAACTATGTACATTTTTTGTCATTATCTGAGTTTATTCTGATGACTTTCACTCAATGAAATGAGCCAGAGATGCATAATCCAGACAGTCGCTGCTGATAGTCAGCCTCAAGTACACGTCCAAATGATCATCTGTCATGGTGAATTGGTACTTTGGCTTAATGATCTTCATGTGGAAAAAGGTTAACTCAGATAAATAAGTAGAGCCAAATAATGCGGTCAAGGTCTGTGTGTGTTAGTCTGGGTAGACTAGAGGAACAAATTCATAAACACACACATGTTTATAAGGGAGATGTTATATACAAGAGGAACGGAACACTGAGAAAGCATCCCAACCCAATCAGGTCCAAACCCACAAGTCTGAAATTAGCCCATATGCCCGATACCAGTCTATAAAATCATCTTCAGATTCATGAGGCACATGCAATAATACCAGGATAATCACTGGCCAGTGGCTGCAGTCTTGTGTATCCAGTGGTGGTGGAAGCATCTCAGCACTGGCAGGGGCTTCTCTGTAGCTTCTCAACCATCTTAGCACTGGCATGAAACTCTATGTGGTTTTTCCAGCTTCAGAGATCAGGTTCCATCATGGTAAGCCATGTAGCTTCTCTTCCAGCTCTTCCAGTCTCCAGGACTCAGATACTATCAGTATGCTGCCATCTTGTCTTGTCAGTAGAGCATCTTCTATGTACTGAGCTGATAGTCTCTCACCTCCATGGGGCAAATATGGTGAGATTTCCCAGAATTCTCAGAGAAAGCCATGCCCACACAGAGGTCTCATTGGCTATCTCAAGATTGACAGACTAGACCCCTCCCCTACATTCCCAATCATGAAATTGACACCAAAGTACATGACTGCCGCAAGGTGGTAGCACAATTTCTCATATTTTGGTACTTTCTCTTCGTGAGTAAGTCATAGAACTGTTTATGCGCTTTGAACTTCAGCTGAATGTTGGTTTGTAGTGTTAAAATCTGCCATTCCATATGAAAGTGATAAGTTTTTGTCTTCTTACTTGATCCAGCTCCCCCACTCACTGTAATACCCTTCCTTACATTTAAGAGGGAAAAAAACAAAATCTAAAAATCCACAGACGATAACTTAGCTTGTCAGTTTTGCTGCACTTAGTGCAGTGTTTAAGCATGTGTTTGACACCTAAGATTGCATCTGATTGGCTGTGCTGTATATCAGTTAAGTGGCAGGATTAATGATAGGCTTACATTTATGTCTATTTTTTAAAGTTGTGTAATCTACCCACACTACATTTGCAGTCATCTAATAGATTATGATTGATGTATTTATCACCCCTTTTCTAGTCTATTGTGAAGTTTTGGTATCCTGGCAAAATACATATCTATCTATCTATCTATATGATTTAAAGTCAGATCCCCGACAATTACAAAAGGAAATATCTGCATGGACTCGGGAAAATCCACCCACCCTAACCAGGCTTAGTTGCCCCTCCAAAGCATTCAAGTCACTGACGAAAGGCAACGAAAGATGGAACACAATCCTACCACTCTTTTCTCTTTTAACCATTTTCTTCAACTATTTGCATTTTGAGCACAGGGTTGTTCATATGGAGACCTCTTTCTGGTCCCACTATTACAGACTACTTATTAAGAGAAGTGGTTGAGAAGAGACTTGAAGACAGTTTTCCTCTAGTCAGCACTAGAGTCACTAATAGACCTCCCTCTCATGTCTTCCTGACCCAGGAGTCTAAACTCCATACAAGCCAATTGCTAGAAAATGGAAGAGAAAAATTACTCACAGGGATTGGCACTAAGGCCGCGGCAATGGGCTCTGCTCTCAACAGTGATGAAGCAGGAGTCATGATTCTGCCGTATATAAGGTCAGAACCGACTGCATCCGATAGCAATAGCAGAGACTGTATTACCAAAAATGGGAAGACAGTGATTTTTGTTTTCAATCACTGAGTAAGCATCAGATAAGAATGTCACAGATCACAGGAAATCTGACTGCTAAGGAGAATGCCAAGATAGAAAGGATCCTCATCCTTTTCTGGCCAAGTTCAGAGTCAGTTCAGTCACAAGGCCGGCTGGGTTGCAAAGAGCAAAGTTAATTCCTCACCTGGGTGCAGGTGGTATGAGGGAGAGTAGGCTCTCAGTCCAGGCTGAGGCTGTAACATGCAACAGCTCTGAGCTCAGACTCTTTATATACTGTGCAGAAATTAAGGATAAGTTGGCCCCTCTGGGGTAGAAAATACAGCCTGAGATCTTCTTAATTGATCAGTTATGAGAGCTCCAGGTAGTCACTTTTAGAAGTCATCATTTATAGTTCCCTGATATTTTTGTTGTTGTCACTGTTCTTGGTTCATTGGTTTCTGACAAAAGCACATTCTTTCCCATTTATGCAGAAATTTTTTTCCAGAGTCAGCCTTTTAATTTGGATCAATTGTCTCAATCACTTACCCAGGCACCCAACTTTACAGGTTGGGTTCAGGGGCAAACAGGGAAGAAGGAACTTTTGTTTTTAGCAGACTCATTAAGTCTTACAATCCTTAATATGATTAAGTGGATAAAACCTACTACTATTACATTTTCAAGATAAAATTGCTAATTTTCTAATATCTTTATGGCAGGCCACCTTAATTTATAGTTACTCCTTCCAGGAAACTATATGGTAGATTTGATCTCTTTGTTCATCATTGCATCTGAAAAGATGACTCCCAGCTACTTGAGTAAATATTCCATTCCACCTACTTTTCAGAGAGAAAAAACTAGTTACAATTCCCATTTATCAAAAGTGAATTTTGAAAGAAAGGGAAAGAAAAGAGAGCTTCTTATTTTAAACGGATAGAATTGGAACTGGATATTTACTATTTGTTTTTGTCTTGACAGTCGCCATACCTGTGCTGAAATTTACCTGACCTTTGCAAGGTCCTGCTCCAGAGGAAAATATGGAGCTGCATATTCCCTTCTCTGGATATCTCTTTCCCAGATAATCCCAAGAAGCAATTAAAGGGTTGACTGTTTTAATTTGGAGCCATTGTCTCAGTCACTTAACTGGGCGCCTGGCACCTGGAAAAGCAGTGTAACTACAAAACACAATAGATGTTTTCAAGAATGGTATGACATGTTCTAAAAGACTTTCCAATATTTTCTCTGAACACTTCATGCTTATTGGTTTAGAATTATTGAGTAATTTTTTTAAAGGTCAAGAGTTCAGGATAATTCTTTGTTGTTAAATTAGCTTCTGGGCTGCTAAAAATTAGGTCAGATTTCAAACCCACCAGTTGCACTGAGAAAAAAGAGATAATCTCTCCTCAAACAGATTAATAATCTTAGAAATCCTATAAGTATGAATCTATTGGATAATAATCAGTTTGATTTGGGGATCAGATGCTAGAGGAGAGCAGGGAGGAAAGAGCATAAATTGATTAGATTTCTCATAGAATAAAAGATATGACACTGTATAAAAATGAGTGCTTTTGAGGAATAGGACAATTGAAACTAGACAGCATATCAGAGAAATTTTCATATGGTGAGATGTGCTGGAGTGTGAGAGAAGCAAGTATACAGAAATATCCATTTATATATATATTTTATTTGAAAATATTTTGGTGCAGTGACTGGGGGTCTTAAAAGGGCAGTAACAGTCTTGTAAGGTGCAAGAAGAGGGAAGAAAATTGGAAGATACATGGAGAAAATTACGTTATGTGTTTTTCAAATACCATCACTAATTTTTCACTCCACAGGGTTTTAAGGGTGCTCACCAAAGTAGAAGAACAACCTTCACGAACTATGTTATATTAATTGACTTTGCTGTCCCCTAAGACAATGGTCCTGAGTTTCCTAGTTGGTCTGGTTTTCATGAGGTGTTACATAAAGGTGTCCCTCTTTTACAATAAAATCTATGGTTTTTCATGCAGCCTAATCTTTCTTGAGACTCTTGCCTATCCCACCATGCCAGCATGCTGTGAGACAGGCAGGAAGCCATCTGGAGAAGTCACATTTACCTGTGCTGACTGTAGTTCCAACTGAATAGTCAGTTGGCAGCAAATATAAACAAAAAGGCATCTGATTAAAGAAGCACCAGATGAGTCATTCCCCAGCTTTCAAACCCGCCTTCTCTCCTGCTGCTAGCAGTTGGCACAAAGACAACTTGTTCCTGGAAAGCTTTGTCCAAATTGAGGACTCACGACTAAAATAAATATTTTGTTTCTAACAATAAATGCTCAGGTGATAGAATGCAATGAGTTATTTAATATAGCTCTTCATTCGGTAGATTTTGTCACTCCCACCAAATGGCCTTCATTTCCTGATTAGTCTAAGTACAAAGTGGGAGAATATATTTATTGGATTATATGTACTAGATAATTGTGCCATCTCTGATGTAGAAAGGGGAAATTCTACTACAGTGAGATGAATCTGGAATGGAGTATGCCTTTATGATCTCTCTTGGTTGAAACTCCTTCATATCTGGAAAGTCTCCAGAAGATTACTTTAACATTCGAAGAGTGGCAGAATAGCTGCCACAACAGAAATAAGATCCTGAGCTAGACCAGTAGAATGACTGGTTAGACGATACCGAGGCATAATCTCAGTAAGGCTGAGTGTTTTGAGGCAGGATCCTGCTTGTGAGGTGGAATGTCTCTTGGTACAAAATTTAGGCAGTCTCATTTGCTGATCCACATGACTGAAGCTGTCTACTGATTGAAGCTTATCATAGCATAGCATGCTCTTTAGTCATTTAATGGAAGCCCTCAAAGAATAGGGTAGCATTGACCAAGCAGGGCAAAGGCTGGGCCTAGTGTCTGAGAGCCTGTGAGAGGCCTGCCTGAGAGAAGGCAGAGAATTAACAGTACCGAATGAACAACTCTATCCCGACCATTTGTCATACGAATTCTAACCTGTTAACTTCCCTAAAAAGTTCCATGATAATGAGCATTGTCTTTGAGTTGTGTGTGGCCATTGCAAAGGAAGTATAATTTGGAACTGAAAAAAAAAAGTGTTGTTGGAGACAGAAGAAGGCATGTATTCTAGAGGAAAAGATAACCTGAGTATGTTTGGGTGGCTGCAAGAGAGGCGCTGCCAAGTAAAAACCTAAGCTACATGCCCTTACCTTCCTGGATCCCAAGAAGTCAATTAGTTAAAGCTTCAATAAAAATGATAAGATCATCATTAGAAGGTAGAGAATAAGTCAACATGTGCTATCTATATCTAGTGTAAAAACTGGGCACATGCATTATCAACTGGGTGATCTATTCATGAGGTTTCCAAGCAAAGTTAAATGTACTGCCTATATAGATTTTGTTTATGTAAAGAAGAGAGCTTATATTGAGGCAATTTTGTTTCTAATTAAGTGTACTAGAAATCTGCTCCTAAGCAGCACATGAACAAATGTTTGCACAAGCAAAGGTGGTGAAGAAAGCTAATGGTGCCCAGCTTTCAAAAGATATAGCTCCTGGGGTCTTAAAGGCTTAAAAGTAAATATGCGACAATCTATCTGAGAAACAACAAGACTCACATGGAAGAAGCACATCAGCTTGTGTGACCATGAGGTATTAAGGAATCAGGTATCAGACATCAAAGAACTAAAAATTATGTCATTGTAAAACTAAAAATTATATCATTGTAAATGAAGCAGAGTACAGACTGGGAACCCAAAACCCCTTGGTAGGTAACAGGACATTCTGATACAGAAGGGTTGCAGGGAGGAGACAAACCAGTCAGGGTTCAGTGTAGCAATGATGAAACATACAACCTTCCTCTAGTTCTTAAATGCTTCCTCCCAACCCCCACCCCACTATCATGATCCCAATTCTACCTTACAAATCTAGCTATACCAGAGGATGCACACTGGTACAGGTAGGAACCAGACACATAGGAAATTCAGGACAGATGATCCCTTCAAGACCAGTTGTGAGAGTGGCGATACTGGGAGGATAGAGGGAAGGTGGAATAGATAGGAAGAACCAATTATTAGGATCTATATATAACCTCCTCCATGTGGCATGAACAACAGGAAAGTGGGTAAAAGGAGACATCGACAGTGTAAGGTATGACAAACTAATAATAAATAATTAAAAGATCAAGGATTCATGAGGGAGGAGAGAGTGGGGTAGGAGGGAAAAATGAGGAGCTGATACCAAGGGCTTAAATAGAAAGCAAATATTTTGAAAATGATGAGGACAACAAATATACAAATGTGCTTGACATGCAATGGATATATGTTCAGACTGTGAAAAGAGTTGTATGAGCCCCCAATAACCTGATTTTTTTTAAATTGCATTGAAAAGAACAGCATTACAAATTGAGAAGATCCTTCTAAATCCACAAACTTCTGTGTGTAGGAAGCAGCCCGAGAATCCTCTTCAACTGCCAATGGAGATTACCTGTTATCAAAAAGAAAGAATGACTTCAGAGGATGAAACCAAATGTGTTCATGGTACAGCTAAGATTCTGAACAACTCAGAGGCAGCAAGACTGAGATCTGTCACAGTCTTACATTCTTTGGAAGTGAAGCTAGATGAAATGATGGCATATTATAGAATAAGTGCTCTAGATAGCCATATTCAAAACTGAGGGAAATAGTAATTCTAAATTGTGCTTTCATTTTTCATTAGAGGCTTTAATTATGAGTTTGTTTGCCTGATAAAAGGTTACATAAATCTCCTTATTAAATCCATGAAAGTCAATACCAGGAATTGAATTGAATATATTAACATAATTGCAAGTTGACTACTGTCTTGAAACAGAGATCGTAAAAATGGAATTCACATTTTTAACTTGTTTTATCATACTACCCCTGAACAAGTCTCTTTAACCTTTATGGGTCAATTTACAATTTACTAAATGAAAGGAAATCATAGCAATTCCTGGGGATGATGTGATGGTTAAGATAACCTGTGCTTATAAACTGTTTAGCATGAAGCCTTTCCCATAATAAGTAAAAATTAGATTAAAAATATCTCTTTATTTCCAGTTTATTTTATAAATCTTCAATTTAGATTATTAAGAGCTATCAACTGATTCTGATTCATAGTCACTGTCAGGAACAGAAAAAAAATTGCCCAAATGTTTTCCACAGCTGTAAATTCTTCATAAACACATTGATGATTCATATAATAAAGATATTTTTAACTTCTTCCTCCTAGAGGCAAACTCTAGGAAGCAAAGGCATAGACAGGGAGATTAACAGAGGTGTGCACTTTTGTAAATACATTAATGCGTAACAATAGTGCTGTTGGCCTATGTACATATATTTATAAGACAATACACTGAAGCTGCAAATTAATCTTGGGCTACAGCTTATATGTTCCCTCAATACAAGAACACTTTATTCTAGCAAATTGCCTTTCTGTGATGCTCATACCCTGCCCAATCTCCCTTACAGGTTCACTGAAGACAAAATGAGTGCATAACCAGGTGTGGTGAAAACAGAATATGATGCCCAGCTTTTAAAATATATAGTGCCTAGGGTTTTAAAGGCTTGAAATTAAACAAGCAGCCATCCAACAGTGACACAACAAGCCCACATGGAGGAAGCACACCTGCTGGGGCGATTATTGTGAGGTGTCATTGAAACCAGGCAACAGACACCAGAAGATCCACAGCAACCAGTAGCTAAACAAACAAAAATGAATTGGGGAGAATGGAGGGGGGTTAGAGCAGACACTCAAAGCCCATCTATAGATAGTGGGGCATTCCCCCGCAGAGGGAAGGTGTCAATCATGGTGCAGTAGAGCACTAGTGGGTAATGCAATACACCTCTGATCGCTTGAGGCCTCCTCACCCGCTGCTATCATGACCCCAGTGCCACTTCCCAATCTGGGCTAGATGGGAGCATGCACACAGGTATAGGCAACAGAGGAAACTCACAACATATGGAATCCAGGAACAGGAATGGGAATAGAGATACCAAAAGGGTAGGAGAAAGGAGGGGAGAGATATGGAGGGCAGGGGATAGAGATTGCAATGAATGGCACATAACCACACACCCTCATCCAAGGGAAAGAACAACAGGGGAAGGGAGCCAGCGGTCTATATGGTATTTGAAAATAGTTAGCAATGTATACTTTATCAAGGGGCCCTGAGGGTAGAGGGGGAGAGACCAAAAGAGGAGCTGATTCCAAGGGCTCAATAGAAAGCAGATGTCTAGAAAAGAATGATGGAATATATGTACAAATATGTCGAATACAATTGACGTAAGGATTGTAACAAAACCTCCAATCAAATAAACAAAAGAATAAATTAAAGACAGAAGTGCAAAAATATAAAAATAATAAAATAAAATGTTTTCCTCCTATACTTCTATGTTCACAACCAAGTCTAAGTTAAATAAAAACAGTTGAATATACTTATATCTTAAATATAAAGAATACAAATGATATTCACTGAGAACATTTACTTTAATCTAGCTATAATTCACATTCAGACTCAGTGTTATAGGACAGAGTAGAAATGTCCTGTGGGGTTCCTGAGACTATCTTTCTCCCAGAGAATGGCTGGTGAGTTTGAACCACGGACTTTGCAGTTAGTAGTCCAAAATTTACCCCACTGCAATGGGAAGGGTCCCATAGTATCTCATATTTTAAATGATATCAAGATAAATATATATATTTAAAGATAGGAAATTTTGTTTTGCTTCACATTCTGATACATAATTGCTATGTCACCTAGTGACTGTAAGCTTTAATTGGTTTCATATTTCTTAAGTCATTTTAGTTTCTTTGTTTGCTTGCTTTTCCTGTGTGGAATGAATCCACCAAAAATTAAGAACATTTTCATCTCCTCTGTTATTTATCATTTGTTGTATATTTTCCCCTTGCATAAAAGATGAAACACTATGAATCATAAACATTAAATGCACACAAAAGATGAGAGAAATATTCCAATATTGTAAATGCACAATTGGAATGAAAAACAAGGCCCACTGCTACTGAGAAGGTTCAGACTCAGAACAACATTTTAGGACCAAGTAGAATTGCTCTGGTGCGTTTCTGAAGCTAATGCTTTTTGGAAGTAGAAAATCTTGTCTTTGTACTGCAGAGTGGTTTCTAAGTGGGGGCCTACTGGTGATACTATTTGCTCTCAAGAAATTTATAGAAATTGAATAAGAATTTGGGTAAGAACTCACACTCTAGAACAATACAGCTTAAGCTTTATGTTTTGTATTTTAACTTTTCACATGCAAAATTGTCTTTTTCCATATGAAATTCATTGCCATTCTGTTCAAACTTACTCATAGTACTGGTAAAGGACAGATGAGCACTATGTGATCCCTATGATTTCTGAGACTGCAAACCTTTAGGAAAACAGATAATTCCATTTTTCTGAGGTAGAATTTGAATATAGGAATACTGGAAGTTTCCAAAAATGATTAAAATCCATAAAGATAGGTAATCTAGGAGTTAGTGAGCCAAAATGGACTGGTATTGGCCATTTTTAATGGGAAAAATCTACCTTGAAGTAAAGTGCTTTTGGTGATAAAATTATATCTATCCACATTCAAATAAACCCAATTGACAAAAGTATTATTTAAATGTATGCATCAACCACTAAAGTTAGTGATGAATAAATTGAAAATATTTACTGTCTATAGTCTAAATTGGTCAAATGTGCAATTCAGAAATTCTGAAGCATTGATCATTATTGGCAATTGGAATGCAAAAGTAGAAACAAAGCCGAAAGTGTAGTTGTTGGAAAATGGTGAGTTGGTGGTAGAAACTAAGGTGGAAATTGAGGTGTGGCAGTCATGTGCTTATGTTAATTTTATGATGGAAATGTAGGGGTGGAGTCTAGCCTGTTAATCTGGAGATAGTTTACTGGGATGGTGGAGTGGTTAAGACATTGGACTTAAGATCCAATGGGCTAGTGCCCATGGGAGTTCGTACCCCACTCCTGGTACTATAATGAGTTAGTCTCAGAGACGAAGAATCATGGAAGAGACAAGCTGGCAGCATCCAAGAAGCTGGAAGAGCTGGCGCAGAGACCACATAGCCTTGCCCTGATGAAGCCAGACCTCTGAAGCTGGAGTGGCATGCTGTTGATGGACCTGAGCCCTTGAAGCGAGGAGCCATGGGGAGAACCCTGCCAGTGCCAGAATTCTGCACCCACTGACCTGTGACTTTGTGAGTCAGAAGGAGACTTTATAGACTGATTTGGGGCATATGGATTAATATCAGACTTATGACTTTGAACTGGACTAGGCTGGGATGCTTACTCAGGGTTCCATTCATTTTGTATATAAAGCCTTTCCTTATATCCATATGTGTGTCTATGATATTTGTTCCTCTAGTCTACCCGGACTAATACAAATGGTATCATTTTGCAAGATTAATCACTCATTCACAATGATTGTCTTTTTAAAGCAACATAAATCCAACTGTATACATACATGGACTGTTCCAGATGTACTACCCAGAAATCACAATAGCTACATTTGCAGGAAGAGACAATGGAGAAGCTCAATATCAGCACTAATCTTGGACCAGGGTCTGATTGTGGAAGAGACCAGAAATTGCTTATAGATAAGTTCAAGTCAAATCTGAAGAAAATTAAAATAAATCTGCAAGAGTCAAAATATGGTCAAAAGTCAATCCCACCTGAATTTCTAGAAGATCTGAAGAATAGATTTGATGCATTGAACTAGAATGACAGAACATGAAGAGCATCATTCATGAAGGAAGCATAAGGACATTATAAGAATACGAAAGAAAGAAAAGATGCATGTGCATATCAGAAGAGACTAAAATTTGATAAGGTAAATGGCAGAAATGACGAAATAGAAGAGCTGAACAGAAATTTCAAATGGAAACTCATGAAGACAAAGTAGAATGTTAAAATGAAATGTGAAAGACATAGAATCAGAAAACCAAAACAGAACAATATGCTTAGCATATCTTAAACTAAGTCATGAAAAATTCAACCATAAATTTATGATATTAACTGATTCTTTGAGCCAAAATCAGTAAATAGGAAAAAATGCTCTTCTAAAGGATGAAATAGAGCTCTGATAGTCTTTTGTATGGGAGAGTTGACTTTTTTATTGAGCATGATCTTAGAATTTTCCCAGTTCTTGATCTTTTTGACACATCCCTCTCTCTGCCAGAACCATGAGTTTATCTTTTATGCTTCTTCACTGTAAAAATCTGGTGATTTAGCAGATGCAAAAGTCATATATATTTGGGGAATGCCTAAAAATACAAGCCCAGAAATTTCTGAAGTTTAAAATAATCTGCATTCATCCTCCAGCAATGTTATTTCTACTTATTAGATGAGAAGTGGTATGAAAAACAAGATCTAAGATATTTCTAGTGTTTCAGTTGAAAGTCAGTGATGTCATCTTCCGGTAAAAAAACAACAACCAAAAAACAAAATTTATACAATAATGAAACTTCTTTATTAATATTTGCACACCAAACTATCAATCAACTTATTTAAATAATATAAATCATTGAAGCATGTTAAACAAGTGCTGCGATAATAAAGTGCCAAAATGAGTCAAGTACAGTGAAGACCTAAGTAGACCAAATGGCAAGGTTGATTATTTTATTCATAATCACAAAGTCACAAATTATACTAGAGAAGAGTGTGGAACATGCTGCTGTTATGTATAAGTGTCATGTTATGTTATGTGTAAGTGTTTTGTATGTATCTAGAAGGTGAAAGCTATGAATTAGACTGTTTACCTCCTCTCTTTCTTTACTGAGTTTCTCTTCTGTTGATCTGTCTTTCCTTAAGAGTAGTATGTTGAAATCTCCTGTGACTATTAGGCTGTTTGCCTCCTCTGTTTCTTTACTGAGTTTCTCTCCTGTTGACCAGTCTTTCCTTAAGAGTAGTATGTTGAAATCTCCTGTAACTATTGTCAAGCTGTCTCTCTCCATATTCAACTCTATGACAGATTGACTAAAATATATTTTGACTATCTTTCACTGAGTGTGTATGTGTGTGTATGCTTACTACGGTTATGTCTTCTTGCTCCATTAGTCATTTAATCATTGTGGGTTTTCCATTTTTTTTCTCACTATGTTGTCATGAGGAGTATTTTTTTCAGATATTAATATTACCACTTCTACTTTTTATTCCCAATTGTTCTATTTTTAGCCTAGTTTTGTTTCAGAGTATTAGGTGAGCCTATTGTCAGAAGCATATTGATGGTTTTGTTTTATAATCCCATATACTACATTCTAATCTCGTCTCTTGATTGGTGCATATAATCCATTAACATCCATTGATATATGCTGATATGTCGCTGTCATTTTACTGTGCTTTTGTTCTTCTCCCCTCTCCCCATCATGATTTTATTAGTGTCTTGGTTCTTCCTTAATTCTATATTATTTTGACTATTGATTTCACCATATTGATTTTTGCGTGGTGTTGTCCTGCGTGTTGCTCTAAAGTTTGTTTGCTGATGCTAATTTTATGTCCATAGTGATATCATTAATAATTTTGCTGGGCATAGGAATCGTGGTTTGCAGAGTTTTTTCTCTTATACATCATAAACATATAGCTCTATTGTCTTCCTGTCTGCATACTTTCTGCTGAGAAGTCCAAGGTTAGTCTTATCAGTTTTCCTTTGTAGATGACTATTGCTTTTTGTTGTCACCCTCATTCTTCTCTCCTTTCCTTTGATTTTGTAGAATTTGATTATAACATGTTGCCATGTTTTCCTACTTGGGCCTGTCCTGTTTGGAGTTCTCTTAATGTCTCAAATAGCAATTTTCTTCTCTTTTATAATGTCAGGGGAAGTTTCACCCATGGTTTCTTAGACTATTTTCACTGTAGGGTTTTGTTTCTTCTTGCTCTGAGATCTGGATGAAATATAGGTTGTTTCCAGTGATAGTGCCCCACCTCATTTTCAGACATTGTTTAGATTTCTTTGAATTTATGGTTGCTTGTTCCACACATTGGTGTTATAGTCAGAGTAATTATCAACAAACTCACAGATTTAATTTTCCTTTCTTTCCATTCTATCAGCCAAATTGTTTACTGTGTTGTTTAATTGTATTTTCTTATTTATTATATGATATGTCCACTATGGTTTAGAGTTTCTAGTTTTTTTATTCTGGGGTGGTTCTTGTGAGCATTTCCATATCTCTTGGAGGCATCTACATCCTATTCATTTGAATTCTATTTCTGGTAGTTTCTGGGCAACTTTTTCAAACTAACATTTAGGTTTGGCTAATTTTCATTTGTTTAAGTTTGTTTTCCTTGATTTTTATATACTTAGATTGAATTATTTTTTTCATGGTATACCTGTGCAGTTTTAGATGTATGTAGGCAGTGTAAGATAGTAGGCTCTGTTGAATAATGGAGAAGGTATCTCGTAGGAGCTAGGAAACCTATGATGGGGAAGTAGAGACAGAGAGTTTCAGAGATGGGTAAGTGGGGAAGGTGATGTGAGAAGAGAAAGATTAAAAGTCATGATAATAACAATGGAGCATCATCACAACAGACACAAGTTTGCAAAAATGTTGGAAAATATATTTTAAGAGGGATAATAATATTTATCATCATGAGAATATATTTATGTATTAAATATAAAAAGAGAGATTAGAAATTGATGTGGAACAGGAGAAAAATGTAAGCAATCAAATAAGAAGAGAATATATGAGGGGGTACCCCACCCCACCCCTCAAAAAAGAAAAAGGGTCCACTGTGCAGAGCTTTTCATCATGCGCACTTCCCCCACAGACAAACACTGAGCAACTCGCTCTGAGTCAGGGCACCCAGTGGTACACTGGACACATGCTCTCTGGTCACAGTGCATTTTTCATGATAGCAGTTTTCATCCAACCGCTTTTTTTTTTAATGATAGCTGATTTAAGAGAGCAGCATGAGGCTGTGAAATGATTTCTGCTTAGGAAAAATGCCACAGAATATGTTGCAATGTTGGACATCTCTTAGGAAGACAGTGCTATGAGAAAAACTCAAGTATGCGAGTGGTTTTCTTCTTTCAAAAGAGGTAAAATAATCAGTTGATGACAACCTTGTTCTAAAAATCTGTTAACTTACCAAACAGATGAAAATGCTGACAAAATTCATGCACATATTCTCAAATACCAATGATGGACCCCTGCAGACCAAGGGAAGGTATCTGGATTATCTTGGGCTTGCTTCAGCCAAAGTTGACAAATGATTCGGGAATGAAAAGGGTCACTGACAAATGTTTGCATTGGGTTCTGACTAACTAGGGAAAAGATCATGGAGTGGAACCATTCCATGCTTAGAAAGTAGAGCTTCAAGGTGACCCTCACATTTTTTCCAATCTCATTACATGGTAAAATTCTGACTACCCCAAAAGCAAACATCTTTCAATCCAGTGAATGATGCCATCATCCTATCACCCATAAGAAGCTCGTAAGTGATGATCTTCAATTGTTTGTTTGTTAATTTGTTTTTTTTTTATGTGAGGGACATAGTGTATTTGCAGTTCATTCCACCAAGTCAGACTTTGAATCAAATTTTTTATAAGAAGTTCTGAAAATATTGTGCATTGGTGTGCGACAAAGATGGCCTGGTTTGTGGCAAATGGGGGACGTTTTTGCCCCCATGACAATGCACCTGCTCACACAGCTATCTCAGTGCACCAGATTTTGACTAAAAATAGCATGCTGCTGTTGTCCCATGCACATTACTCACCTGCCTGGTGTCATATGAATTCTTTTTGTTTCTAGGAATAGAAAGGGACATCAGGTCATCACAGATCAGAGGTTCTCAACATGTGTCACACATTCAATGCTATGTCACCAGGACTCTTTCCAATGGCAGGGTCCTATGTATCCAGTCATCTTCTTTTGGCCTTATTTCTTCAATATTTTGTCTGTCTTGATTCCTTTTGCTTGGTAGTTCCTTTCCCAGTCTAACTTATTTAAAATGATGTTGTTGTTCAGAGTCCTATTTGACATGTGTTTTCTAACAACCCCACTGATTTGTCCTGGATTTCTTCATCCTATCTTACCTGCTTCCAAATTTAAATTCCCACAGTATATATATATATATATATATATATATATATATATATATGTGTGTGTGTGTGTGTGTGTGTGTATTTAGAGAGACAGAGAGACAGCGCTCAAACTAAAATGCTGCTACAGAGATTTTGCATGACAGACAAATAAGATACTGTAGATAGAAGGCTGAACATCACAGGTAAGCTCCACCAAGAAACATGTGATAAATGTAGAAAATTAGTATCATGATATCAGAGGATCTAGATAATAAATATAAAACATACTAAGAAGGCTCTGTGATGAGATGTTATTTTTTCTGTCTCTTCATTCAAATTGCAACTTATACAGTTTTCTTGTCTATAAAAGAACATCTAATCATTTTTAAATGACTCTAGTTTTTGTATGAAGTGCAGCACAATCCCTAAGGTATATCTAAATTTAGGAATTGTAACAGCAAAAATTGAAAGATAGGAATTGAAAACATTCAGACAAGAAATGTATATAAGACAATGCTGAATTGTGTTGTAACAATTCTGAATTCTGGGTCTCCCTGTAGTCTCCCCAGTTATAGTACTCTCTATTCTTTGCTTCAACTTCATGTAGCTCACTGACTTGAACTCTAATGTATTTTACATTTTTAAAGGTCATGGCTGTTGAACCTGCTTAATTGTGCAAAAGTAATTTGTTAATTTTTAAAATTTGTCAAATGGAAAGTCATATTAAGGCAGCAGACCTTACTTATCCTGGAGCCAGAAGACATCTATATGCAAATCACATTCTGTTAGGTTTCTGCAGGTTTAAAACAAGCAGGTTTTCAATTTCTCACTCCTTTGGCAAAACTCTGTTGTCAAGATTTTTCCAGGAATTTTTCAAAACGTGCACCTGGTATCATCATAGATCAGTGGTTCTCAACATGTGCAATGAATTTTAATCAAGAGGGAGGTGCAAATATCTTTATACCTAGTCCCATCCACAGAGATTCTGAATTAATCAGTTGGAGTATACTTTGGAAAATGAGTTCTTAAAATACCCTTCAGAGAAGCTAATTCACAGTATAGGTTCCAAAACACTAAGATTTTTTACCTTGGTATAAAAGGAGACTTTAACAGAGGTATGTTTGTTGTCCTTGTGTCCACCTTTCTGGATAAAATGGGTCATCTCTTAGCCCAGATATTCATTATTTGATATGCTTTCTTTTGATTAACTAATCATTTTATTCCTTCTTTTGTGATAAACTAATCATTTTATTCCTTCTACAATCTTCCACATAACTAGTAGTAGTCGAGGCTTATATATTCATGCTAAAACTAGAGTTAATTGAGAATAATAGTGAAGGCATTAGTATAAAGCAGCTCTGTAAATGTGTTACATAACTACAAGAGCATTTGTCCCCCAGTAGGGAGAAGGGAGAGAGGGAGTTAAATATTCCTTGATCTCTTGTATTCATGCATCGTGACTATATGATATGTGTGAGGCAATACAAATTTTCAAAGAATAGTCTAATAAAATGTCAATACAAATATGTGTATAAATGTTTATAGTTTTTATATAAATATAAAATTACAGCAATGAAATTGCCATTTCAAATCATACTATGGATTTTTTATATTATTTCATTGATTGAGGTACAATATGATTTGAAACCATAGCAGTTTCATTCATCCATCTTTATTGATGAATATCAAATGAAAACATTTGTTACAGAACTTCCTTACCAATTAAGGAAGTTTGATCTCTTTCATTTGATCTCTTTTCAAAGGCAATTGCAACAATCTTGAGAAAAATAATTCCTATTTCTCCAAATTAAAAGAAAAAAGGTCTTTCTATAAGCGAATTATTGCATGTAATTCTAATAAATCATAATGGAGTATGAGTTAATAAATCAGATTAAATTTACTTTTAAAATTCAACTACTGTCACATGAAAACATATAACATTCCATTAACTTTTTTAAATATTTCCATTATAATTTTTAGGGAAATTCTCTAAGTAGTTATGAATTCCTGGGTTTTCCCAAAATAAAAGATCTTAAAACTTTATAAAAATGTTTTACTTTAAGATTGGTTTACATTTATATAGGCAAAGGTTAGGAAAAACATCTATATTCTCTCACCATCAATTTATCAAGCTTTAATTTCATCAATTTCAATGACCTATGGGAAGGGGTGCTTAGAATATAGAAATCATTGTTTCATCTTCTCCTTGCCTTTTTTTCCCAGGTAGAAATTAATAATGAAAACTTCTATCTCTATGACAAATGAAAATGAGAAAATAATTAATGGAGATTTTTCCTCTCACAAATTTATCCATCTACTTATTGAGATTGCATCTTGAAACCACTGAGAACTGGATAAAAGACCGCTAACAAGAGAAACTGTGGCCAGACTACAATTTTAGAAGTAGGTGTGCATTTATATAGTCGGAAGGTGCAGAATCCACAAAGCTGGAGCCAGAGAGAGTTGGTGGAAGAAAGCGATATGCTGAGTAAGCAATAGGGAGGCAGCGCTAACCACAAAGAAAGGAGAGGAGAGGATGGGTTTGAGAATAAAACTTTGAAGAAGTTGGCAAGAGTTCTGTGACCATGTGAGGCATCAAGAAAGAGATGATTAAAAAGAAAGAGATGAGTTTCAAGAAATATGGTTTGTAAAGAAGTTCAGAGGGGTCAAGAGAGAATGCATTTTTATAAAAGTCATTTTAAATGAAGCTGAGGAAGAAACTGTTAAAGATAAAGTGAGAAGGAACAAAATAAATCCCCCTGAAATTCCAAAGGAAACAGCAAGCTATGAATACAGGTAGAGCAATTGCAAGAGAGAGAGAGAGAGAGAGAGAGAGAGAGAGAGAGAGAGAGAGAGAGAGACATACTTGCATTTAAGTTGAGATCATTTGTTAAGGAACTAAAAGGATCAAGAATATGCTGATATAGATAAAAAGTGAAATTCCAAATGATCTATAATTTCCATTAAAAACTGGATCTCTCTAAACACCCCCAGGGTACCCCCTACTTCTGCCAGGTTGTCATATTGCTGTGACTTGTGCATCACTGTGATGCTGGAAGCTAGGCCAATGGTATTTCAAATATGAAACAGGTCAGCCAAAATGAGCAAGTTTTATCAGAGGTTTCAGACTGAGAACAAACTACAAATAAGGGATAGGTTGTCCACATTGGGGGACTTAGCAGCTGAAACCTTACTCCTAGCTTCAGAATATTGTCTGATTTGACAGAAGTCCTAAAGAGTAGAAGAGAACATTTTCAGAGGAAGTGCTAGAGGAGCCCCTCGGGTCAGGAGGCATTCAAAATATCAGTGAGGGAGAAGTGTCTTCTCAAAGCCGAGTAACCAAAACGACATGGGGTGAAGAAAGCACTCCGGATTTTCATTTGCTGACAGGGCATGACACAACATGAGAGACTGTACATGTCTACTGATAATTGTTAATTAGAATTTACAAAGTATGTAGGGTTAGGGCTAGGATTAGGGTTAGGGTTAGGACAAAATAGAAATTTTACAAAGTATGAATACAGAAAAATTAGAAGTCTTCAAAAATTAAATGAAATTCAAATAGATTGATACCCCAGGCACTCATTGGTACAAATAAATGGGCAGGGATTGGCAGAATTTAATGAGGCAGTCATTTGTTTACAATGCCAGGATTGACAAACTCAAGAGAAATTGTGGCACATTCATGGTCAAAAGGACATTTCACCATCTATCTTGAAGTATAATGCTGTCTATGACTGAATTATACTTATCTACAAAGAAGGAAATTCAGTTAGTATAGCTATTACTCAAATTTATACATCAACCATGAAGACTGGTGATTCAGAAATTGAAGAATACTACCAGCACCTTCAGTTTGAAATTAATGCATTCAGAATGCATTGGAAATCATTGCCAATTGAAATTCAAAAGTTGAAAACAAAGAAGAAGGAACAATAATTGAGAAATATGGTCTTGGCAATAGAAAGAAAGCTGGGAATTGTATAGTAGAATTTTGACCACTAACTTATTCAGCACAAATTCCTTTTGCAACAACACAGACGGCAAATACACACACACACACAAACATCTCCAGATGAAATTCAAAAAAATCATATTCACTACCTCTATTATCAGGAATCAAAGAACTAATAATCCTGTCATTGCTTGCCCACCTTCCTAATATGATCAATGAAGAGTATGTGTACATAAGCAAATTTGGGGAAGAAAGCCGATGGTGTCCAGCTATCAAAAGATATATCAAAAGCTATCAAAAGAATGGGATCTTTAAAGCTTGAAGGTAAACAAGCAGCCATCTAGCTCAAAAGCAACAAGAATCATATGGACGAAGCACACCAACCTGTATGACCACGAGGTGTCAAAGGGACCATGTACCAGGCATCAAATAACTAAAACTTATATCATTATAAATGAGGGGGCGTGCAGATTGTGAACCCAAAGCCCATTGGTACATGCAGCGACATCCCTTAACAGAAGGACAGAAGGCTCACGGGGAGGAAATAAGCCAGTCAAGGTACGGTGAAGCAACAATGAAATATGCAACTATGCTCTAGTTCTTAAATGCTTCCTTCCCACCCACCCCTCCACTATCATGATCTGAGTGCTACCTTACAAATCCAACTAGACCAGGTAATGTACACTGATTCAGATAGGAACTGGAAACATGGGGAATTCAGGACAGATGATCCCTTCAGGACCAGTGGTAGGTGGTGATACTAGGAGAGTGGAGGAAGATGGAACAGAAATGAGGAACCAATTACAAAGATCAACATATAACCTCCTCCCTGGGGTATGGGCAATAGGGAAGTGAGTGAAGGGAGACATTGGACAATATACAATATGACAAAATAATAATAATTTATAAATTATCAAGAGTTCATGAGGGAAGGGGAGTGGGGAGGGAGGGAAAACAGGAGCTAATACGAAGGACTTAAGTAGAAAGAAAATGTTTTCAGAATCATGATGGTAACAAATGTACAAATGTCATTTGCATATAATGGATGTATGCACTGATTATGCAAAGAGTTGTATGAGCCCCCAATAAAATGATCTAAAAATTATTTGACTTACTCAACAACAACAAAAAACAGAAGATCTGATAAGCTATCAAATGACATTAGAATCCTATACATAAGAAATCAAAGGTTAGCAAAAAGAGAGAAAAGAAAACAAATATCAAGTGGATACCAGGAGAGAATCAGAAATTTCCTTTTAATTGAAGAGTACCTAAGGCAAATGGAGAAGATGTTGAAGTAAAAAAGATGAATAGAAAATTTCACTGAGCAGCTCAAAAGACCAAGTAATGTGTTCTAAGGAATTAGGCAAAGACCTGGCGCTAGAATGAAAAAAATGGAGAGAAAGACAGAACACATTCAGCATACTTGTACCTGAAGAATTAAAAATTAAAGTCTCAGCAAACTTTTCTTGTGATACTTAAAGAATGATCCTAAATGACTCTCAGGGCGAAATAGTGAATGATGCAGTAAAAAACATGGAAAGATACACATCAGAATTGATTTAGGGTTCACACTTCATCCTAGCCCTTCTAAGAACAATCAGTTCTTCTCATTTGGCTTTAATTGACATTCACCCTCATGAAGACATCACTGAAGAAGTGAGTGCTATTGTAAAGTGTCACAAAGAAACAAGATGTTGTCCAGGTCAGAAAGGGTAGCATCTGGAGCCTTAAAAGTTTGTCTTCAAAAAATCAGCCATCTAAGTAAAATGTCAGCTAAATCCACTTTAAAGAAACCTGTCAACCTATATGCTCCAAGGATCGCAAATAATGAAATCCAAATTTGAAATAGGGAATGGTATCCAAGCTTAAATCCAGTTTACACAGACTATCAATGACACCACTGCAAAATCCATTTCCCAGCTCCACACATAGTTTAAGCCTATGGTGAATTCTCTCAGACCATAGCTTAAGGATGTGAATAACCTTGTTTTCAGAATTAGAGCATTGTAAAGTACTTTATGGCAGATGCAGGTAGGTACAAATTTAAAATCATTTGATCTCCCTTTGGACTCTTTTAAAGTTTTTAATATTTCCTGCTTTATTTTTATTGAGGTTTTTCTATGTTTTTTTGTTACCATTTTCTCTTTGTATGTTTTTTTCTGTAAATTCAGTGCAGAATAGGTAACTTTATAGAGACGAATCTATTAATGGGTTAATGATATAATTGTTTCTCGTGACTTGGAAATTGAGTGGAAATAGGGAGATACTAATAATTGGTATAAGAAATTAGACTGTGGCCCACTGGGATGGAGGTACAATTCCAGCTCCACAGGAGCAAAGGCTGGGCCTCCTACTCCCAAAGCCAGAGGGCAGTGATGCCAAAAAAAAAGAAATTAGAAACTCTTGTAAGATTGTGATAATTGTACAAATGTACTTAATTAATGATTGAATCATTGAATGTGTAATATCACTTACTAATAAAACTGATAAAATATGGAAAGTCACTGAAAGGTGACTCAATAGAATGTACAAATTATAGAAAAATATCATTGATAGCACACTAAAGAAAAATCTGCTGAAGATAATATAACAACATTTGTAGAATTACAATGACAGGGAACTGTCACAAATTCAGGCCAGATTCAAAAGAGACATGGCACAAGGGAGATCACTGTGGACAACAGGTGTATCTTGACTGAAAGAGAAATAAAGAAAGGTAGTTGCTTATGTTTTATTGACTGTGCCAAGTCTGTGTGAATCATAACAAATTCATGGAGAGCTTTGAAAAAATGGGAATTGTAGAACACGTAATTGTTTCATGAGAAATGTGTACTTGGATCTAGGAACAGAACAAGGGAATAGTTCATGGTTTAAAATCAGGAAAACTGTGCAAAAAATATGGTGCTATTTCAGCACCCTTATTCAATTTGTGTGCTGAGCACATAAGTAGAGAAACTGTACTATATTAAGGAGAGCCTAGTATCAGAATTGGAAAAAAAATTATTAATCACCTGTGATACTCAGCCTACAGTTCCCTATTTGCTGAAATTGAATAGGACTTGAAGCTTTTGCAATGAAAATCAAAATTTCAGTTTTCCCTTTGGACTATAGCTTAATGTAAAGAAAACAAAACCTTCACCATTGGGCCATTAGACATCATGCTCCACGGAGACAAAGTTGAGGTCTTCAAGAAATGCATCTTGCTTAAATTGACAGTCCATTCTCATGAAAGCACCAGTCTAACAAGTAGAGGACAAGTTGTGTTGGACACATCTGCTGCACAAGTCCTTCTTAGACTATTGAAAAGCAAAGATGTTTCATTGAAATCTAAAGTCAGTCTTGATTGGCCCAAGTCATAATATTTTAGTTGCTTCATATGCTTGTGAAAACTGGACATTCCATAGGTAAAAGTAAACAAGAATTGATGCATTTGAATTATGGTTCCATAGAAGAATTTTGAAAATACCAGGTTAAAAGGTCATACAGGTTTGTCTTAGAAGTATGGCCAGGGTTCCCCTTACAAGCAAGGGTGGAAAACTTTATTTTTCATCCTTTGGACATATTCTTAAGAGAGAACAGTTCCTGAAGAAGGACCTCATACTTGATAAAATCAGAGAGGTGTTGAAAAAAGAGGAAGGACCTTTACAAGATGGCTTGATATAGTAGCTACAAGCAAGGGCTCAGGTGTAGGAACCATTGAAGGCTGGTACAGGACCATGCAGTGTCTGTTCTATTGTACACATGGCAGCTCTGGGTCAGAATCAACTTCATGGCCACAACAACAAAAAACTCAAGGATTCAACATCAGGGTAAGAAACCAAAAGACAAGCAACAAGCACATATGTACTCACTGCTTGTGGTCAATGCTACCTCATAGTGGCCCTTTAGAATAGAGAAGAACTTCTAAATGGTTGACAGACTGACTCTAAAGCTTGATGAAAGCAGCCAACCTCATATTTTTTCCAAAAAGGAAGGTTGGAATAACTAATTTTGTAGTTTGTATACCAATGCTTTGTCTATTGCACCATCAGGATTCCTTGCATAAGAGTACAGGCAATAGAATATTACAGGCCATGCTTAAATTATGTTTTCTTTGTAAGAAAATATATTACTTCCTTCAACAACTCTTAATCACAGTCTCAACATGAGGGACAAAATAGTGCTAAAAAAAACTCCAAATGAGAGAAAATCTAAAATATATACTTGGTCAGAATTCTTCAAAATTGTCAAGATCATGAAAGAAAAATTTTAAAGTGTTTAAAACATCAAGTGAATGGAAACCAAAGTATGTAATGTATCTTTGCTGGTACTCTAAAGCAAAACAACAGGCATTACATAAGAGCTAATGAATGTTAATAATACATGTTTATTAGTTAATGATATATATGATTTAGCCATTAACTGTGAAAAGTAGCATAATACTTTAAGATAGACATGTTTTATAAAATTTCCTATTCTATCCTTACAAATCTTGTAGCTCTTTAACTATTTTGAAAATAAACGTTCATTAAATATAACCACTAGGAAAATAGTATGACACTTCCTCAAAAAGTTAGAAATAGAAGCAACTTATTATCCAATAAATCCAATATTATGTATATAAGTATTCCTCACTGAATAGCTATATTATTAATTGACATGCTATATTTATGGTTATTGTGAAAAGCTGCTAAAAGGATATTTAGCACATTAACAATGTATATCTGGCAGTAACAAATACAAATACTCAAGGATTAGCTATGGTGGGTAAAGTTTGTCCTTAGTGATCTGACAGTTTTACATTGATGTACATTAGCATTTAGTGATGTCATCCTCAATTTTGTAATCTGTGATCATTCTCCATTTTTGCAATTTTGACATAAAATCTAGCCATGTCAATGAGCAAAGAACAACGAGTTCATGAGATATGAGCACCTACCTGAATAGACATACTCATATTTCCATTTACTTTAGCATTATTGTCAATAGCACAAAGATGGAAGCAATCTATATGTCCAAAATTGGATGAATGGACAAAAATTGTGATGATACATAAAATATAACAGTACACGAGTATAAAGAATATTGAAGCAATCACAAAACATAACATGATCAGATCTATAGAACATCATTGTGAGTAAAATGCCAATCATAAATGTACACTATTCTGTGGTCTCGCTACTATAAAATATCAAGAATACACACACAAACACACCAAAAATATTATTTAGCAGTTACTGGAGCTCAAAGGCAGATGATGGTAGAATCTCTGCTAAGATAATACACACAGTCGATGGGATCAGTTATCAGAAGTCAAAGACTGAGAACAATGAATCATACTTATGTGAATTAGGGGTCAGAGAAGAGGGAAACAGAATGGAAACCCAAAGCCTCTATCTGTAGACAATTGGAATCCACTTACAGAACGGTGGCAAGGAAGAGATGAGCCAGTCAGGATTCAGTAGAGCACCAAGGAAACACACAACTTTTCTCTTGCTCTTTAATGCTTCCCCCCCCCACCCCACTATCATGGCCCCAATTCAACCTTACAAGTCTGGCTAGGCCAGAGCATGTACACTGGTAGAGATAAAAGCTGGAAACACAGGAAATCCATGACAGATAAACCCCTCAGGACAAATAATGAGAGTAGTGACGCCAACGATGTAGTGGGAAAGTGGGGAGAGGAAGGGGAAAAAGATCAGTGGGATGACCAAAAGAAAAGTCAATGAAGTGGGAGATAGCAGTTGGTATGGAGGGAGGGAGGAAGGGAATAAGGGAGGGAGGGAAGGAAGAAAATAAAGTGACACCAAGAACTCCAGTAGAAAGATGTTTCGAAATGATGGATATGGCTGAGCCCTGGTGGTGTAGTGGTTGTGCATGGGACTGTGGCCCACTAGGTTGGAGGTTCAAATCCAGCAGCAAGACTGGGCCTTTAACTCCCACCGCCAGAGGCCAGTGATACCCCCCAAACAACAACAACAACAAAAGAAAATGATGGATATGTGCAAATGTGCTTGACACAATGGATGGATCAATGGATTGGGATCAGAGCTGTAAGAGTCCCCAATAAAATCTATAAAAAAAGATAACAGACACCTATTTTGAGTGATGGAAAAGGTAAAACAAACATTGGTAAAATCAATAAAATTTGACCAAGTTAAATAAAGATACTATGAAGTACAGAAGAAAAAGGGACAATTCTGTAAATGACATACCATTTGCAATTTGGTTATTGCCATTATGGTGCTGAGGTTATGGCTCAATTCTGAGAGGTTATTGCAAATGACAGTAAACCAAAAAATGTGTGTGGTTATGTAGGTATATATTTATGCATAGAGGTGTATAATAAAGCATATGTAAGTGCACTTGTGTGCCTGTATGTACACCCATGTTTACATACTTGTGTGTGTTATATATTAACACAATTACTAAAACTTCCTACATATATCCAGCTCATGGGAGTAGTTCCAAGGGTTTAAAGCTATAGTATCTGAATCTCAAGTGGCATTGTATAGTTCATATAGATAATGTTGTGTACCCTAACTTAGTAAATAGCATCTGGAGTCTTAAAAGTTTGTGACTGGTCACTTAAGATTTAACTGTTGATCTTTATTCATACAGAGAAAAGAGAATGAAGGAAATCAAATGTTTAAAGAAAAAACTAGGCCACAAGACTAACAATCTACATGAATTAGAGATTCTTCTAAACCAGTGGTTCTCAACCTGTGTGGCTCACACACTTGTGGGGGTCCAATGACCCTTTCACAGTGGTCGCCCAATTCATAACATTAGAAAAATTAGTTATGAAGTAGAAATGAAAATAATTTTATTGTTGGGGAGATCACCACAACATGAAGAACTGTATTGAAGGTCATGGCATTAGGAAGGTTGAGAACCATTGCTCTAAACTTAGACAAAAAGAACTAGATGATGCCCAGATACTATTACAGATCCAGCAGACCAGTCTCCAAGAGAATGAGGTGAGAATGAGAATGAGGTGCCCTCTTTTGGCAGAGGGGAGTAGTATAAAGAGCCACTTTCTGACACATTCTGACACATTTTCTCTAATAATAAAAAATAAAGTTCATCTCTTTGATTCAATACTTAGTCACCTTGTACTCTTTATAAGTGAATCCTGGGTAAAGGAAAAAAAACAATAAGAAACACATTCTGTATGGCAGTTTTCACAAATTTAATGGGGAATACAATATGATGTTTTTTTCCTATAGATCACCCATTTTCTCAGAAGAGTTAACATAAAAAATGACTATGATAATATGGATGACTATATATGTTGATACAAGGAAATTTGGTACTTATCACAATATAACTCAGAATTGTAAACAATTAACCAGAATTTCCCATCCTAATATTTCAATTGTTATTTTGTTGACAGATAAGGTATATAATGGATGGGTGCTATCATTACTAAAAGGGGCCATCCACTCCATTCTGGTTCACAGGGACTCGATGTCAACAGAACAAAGCATTGTCCGGTTCTGTACCAGCTTCACAATTCTTAGGCTTAGGTCCTTTGTTGCAGGCACTCTGTTAACCTATCTCATTGAAAATCTTACTCTGTTTCACCGAGCCCTTACTTGCTCAAATCTGATGCCATTCTCCAGGGATTAGTGCCTTTAGATAACATGTCCAAGAGTGCGTTGCAAATGCTCATCATTCTCTCTTCTAAGGAACATTCTGACCATACATCTTTCAGGACAGACTTGTTTCTCCTGGCAGACCATGTTAATTTAATTTTTTCCACTACCATTATATTTAAAATGCATCAATTCAGAAAAGTTACAAACAAAATATAATCAGTATGAACAGAAAATGATATGCTCATTAGAATTCAGTCTCAATATCTGTTCAGTTTCACAGCTACCATATATGATAGGATAGAACTGCTCGTAAGGTTTCCTGGGCTATATTATTTTCTGAAGCATATGGCCATGTTTTTCTATCACAAAGTAGTGTGTTGGTTTAAATCCCAGAGCTCTTAACCTCTGTACCACTATGGCGCCATGAAAATATTATAGCCACTATAATTATGACTATATACAATCTACATACATATGGACATGGACTAAACTAGGTGGTGCCATCACAAAGTGAAAAGAGCTTTTGCTAAAGTAATAGATGTGTTTAATATTCAATTTCCTTTAATACTGGTAAAATACTTTAATTTCACAAAAGCAATTTATAGAAAAAGTTGAGATTGCTTATTTAGTTTTCTTATTAAACAGAAACTAAATGAAACAAAATTGCCTCTTATTGTTACTGCAAGTTAATTCTATTATTTATCTTAATATTCTTAACAGCCTTGGTTTTTGCTTGAAATTTCTGGGAGATGAAAATTCAGTACTAGTGCTAATTTAATCCTCATTCTTGGTGACTTTGTTTTCTGGAGAGAAAAGCTGGATTTGGGAGGTTATGTTAAAAAAAAACTGTTTAGTGTTAGTTTGACTTCCACAATGACTTTTAACTCTTGCAAAAATGTGTTTTAAAATTATTTGAAAATAACTTATCTATCTAGGCATTTTTACTCAAAAGGCATATCACCATTCTCTATCTAAATCTAAGTCCTTCTCTGGATTCTAATTTCTTTTGAATTCTTTATAAGATTCAATTTTTAAACTTTTCTCCCTCTTAATATACATTTTGGCCCTAACTTCTGACAAGTTTACAGACTTTATCACCACTGTAGGCATTTTAGTACTTTAATTGATCTCTTTCTGTGATAGGTAGGTTTATTGTGCCAACCTGGTCAATAGGACATGTGGGATTAATAAAGTCCCAGTTTAATTAGAGGGCAAAAAGAAAAATGGCTTGCCAAGGCCTGCCCCTTCTCTCTTTTGCTTTCTAGTGATTGGAGCAGCATGTGACTGCTTTATCTAGTTCTCTACCTCAACTTGTGAGTTATACTACCTGTGGGACTGTGAACTTGTGGATCATGTCACTAGAGCTTGAGGTTCCATTGAGATCTCCTCCTCCATGCTGTTGATGTGTACCTTATTTGAGCTTGATGCTGTTGCATTTTATTGTCTTGCATTGCTTTAGTTTAATATCCTATCCAAGCCTGGTTCACTAAGCTGCTAAACGTTGTGACCCACCCTGCTGCTTGCTGTCTGTGGATGGACTGCCTGCATTTCCCAAAAGAAGACTCAGTTGTCTGCTTCCATGACCTGGGACTCAACAGTCTTCGTGAGTTGAACTGTGACTTATTAGCTGTTATATTCTTTTGTGCTGCATCTGTCTATCTATCATCTATCTATCTATCTATCTATCATCTATCTATCATTATCATCATCTATTTAATCTATCATCTATCAAGTGTCTTGGTTTTGTTTCTCTAGAGAAACATGTCTAACACAGTTGGTACCAGAAGTAGTTCTAGAGAAGAACGATCATAAATATGGATTCCTCAAATTGACTCTCCAGTCTGAGTTAGCTTAACATCACTGATAATGCTTACTCTACTCAGGAGGAATAGATAAGAAGTCTGCCATTATTACTAGAGTGAGTGGTGTTAATCCATGGTGTGAAGTCACAAGCTAATATCTACAGTATCACCACCAATAGATGAAATGGTGCTGAGAAGAGAGGATCTGTGTGAGCTGTGTTTTCCAGCAATTTTTTCAGGAAGAGAATTATAGGGAAACTGGTTGGCTGGTCCTCCTTACAATAGAAAATGTGATCAAGGAAAGGGATAATCTCAGAACCACATCTCAAATGCTGAATAGCAGACCTGAAAACTTATGCATGTGCTCCAAAGAAGCATCATCTCTCCTCTATTAAAAGAGCTGACATTGCCAAAAACCAAATCCAGAGTCTCATCATACGAGTAGCTGAATTGCAGCATCAGCTAAATAACAGGTCTATAACAGTGCCTGATATTAAAGTAATGGCATTAATCAAAAATAAGTGGGACCCTGATACATGGAATGGGAACATATGAGCTAATGATCCAGAAGGAGAGGTAGGGAGCCCCTCAAGTTCATTGAGTCAATACATCTACCCCTCCCACCTGAGGGGATAGTTAACCAACTATGTGAAAAACAACTCACACCTGAGAATATTGACTAAACTATTTAAGCTCAAATGCCAAGAGTGGGGGCTGGGGGCATTCTCAGCTGCCAGTGCAGTGGAATCTATGCTGTGTTTCCATGTGGGAGAGTTGTTTCCTTCAGGCCTTCAGGACTTCCAGGCCTGAAGCAAATAGGGTTGCTGGGACAGTGTAATAGATTTATGATCGTATGCCAATTTGAGAGGGAGGGGGTGAAGTCAAGCCTGTCAATCAGGTGATAGCCAATGTGAGGCCCCTGTGAGGGCGTGACATTTCTTGAGGATTTTGGAAACTCCTGTATTTCCTCCTTGAAGGCGGAAGACACTCTTTCTTAGCTCACTCCATGAGAGCCATTTTGCTGACAAGACACATGGCACTGCATTGATATAGCCTGTGCCCTGGGAGCTGAAGGAACCATGTGGAGACCCCTGCCAGCACTAAGATGCTTACACCACCATTGGTTCCACAAGACTTCTCACTCCTGGCTTGTGCTATTCTTGCATCTGATGCCATTGCACATGTTTTATGAAGCTGAAGAGGATTTTATACATTGGTATCAGACATGGGTTAATATTGAACCTATGGATTTGATATGGACTGGACTAAGATGTTTCCTCAATATTCTATTGCTCACTATACACATGAGTTGTCTATGACTATCTTGGCATAGTCAATAAACCACAAGTAAATATTTTTCTAGTTTCCACTGCCATAAGTAAGCAGGATTTGTTGCATTAAACAATAGTATACAAAGATCTGATGAGCTGTGGATGGACATCAAAAATTTATGATTGCTTGTGTTTTGTCTTCTGATGTTTTATATCTGCTCCTGTTGACACCTTACGATACACAGGCTGATGTCTTCCTCCATGCGGGCTTTGTTGCTTGCCTGCGAGATAGATGCTTGTTTAACTTCAAGTCTTTAAGACACCAGATTCTGTATCTTGTAATTGCTAGACGCCATCAGCTTTCTTCAACATATTTGTTTATGCACCCATTTTGTCTTCAGCAAAAGTGTGTGGAAGTGAGTATCACAGAATTCTAGTTTATTAGAACAAAGTGTTTTTGAATTCAGGGGGTACTTGAGTAGAGTTCTAGGGTTCATATACTACCTTAATACATAATATATAAATATATATACACCTATATCACTATCATTATGTATTAATCAATTTACAACTGTCTATGCTCTTAGGCTGCACCTGGTTGACAGGCTCATCTCTACCCTTGTATTTTTATATATCTTCAAGTTGATGTGAAATTATGTAACTACCAAATGTGTGATACCTCTCTTGAACAAATACAATGGTACCTAGTCTGTTTTACTATCTACTTTCTGTCTAGCATAGTTATTTCTGTACATATTTAGATTGTGTGCAAGCAAAACAGAAGAATAAGCCTCATTCAACTTTATATGACAGCCATAACATCTATTTCAGAATTCTGGATTGCTTGTTTCTTAAAAAAAATTCAGAAATGTTGAAGAAGCACAAAAAATTTACCTACCTACATATTTACAGTTGATCACAACCCAAAACTACCCTTTTGGATACAGCACAATATCCCTCATGCTATAAATCTTTATGAGGGAATAAAACATGAGTCTTTATCCCCAAGGAATGTCTTGTGGCTTTGAACTACTGACCAAGAGCAGCTTAGTGTGTAAAATCAGTGTGAAATTAGTAAAAATAAATCTCATTTACAATACAATTTTCTATAAACTCAAAATTATGAGTTTAAAAGAAAACAAACTCAATGATTCATCAAAGAAAGCATGAAAATTTTGCAAAAATGAGGAATTTCAGCACATTTGGGAGTTTATGACTCAAGTAAGCTTGGGTTAAAATTGTTCACTAATCCTTGGTGAATGAAGGGAAAAAAGTAACCCATACATATATTTTTGTTAGATGTCATAGAAAACATTCTTGTATCTTAGAATGTATCCAAATAGTAAAAAGGTAAACCAAAGAACAAACAAACAAATCCATGACCATTGAATGGATTCTAACTCATAGGAAATTTGTATAGGATTTCAAAGACTGTAAATCCTTAGGGGAGCAGATATTCTCATCTATGACAAGATGATATCGATTCATGAGGGTTTCATGCATGTCACAAAGGTTTCTATGGAGAGTTTCTTCCTAGAGTCTCTGGGTGAATTTTTACCTCCAATCTTGATTAGCAGAGAGCATGTGAATTATATTTTCACTACCCCACCCCCCAGGATTCTAGTGAACTCAAATCTGAGTCAGAATTAACTCTTAGACAGTTAGGAGTAAATTTATGCTTAGAAATTAAATTACATATTACCAGGATGGTCCAGGCAGTGAATACACTTCTTCATTTGAACTGGCCTATCAGATGTGAAGCCTTTGTTGAATATGCGTGTGATTAGAGTAAAATATTTTGGAAATTTTATGTGGCTTATGTCAAAGTGTAGGTATCTGAAGCTTATATGTTACTATTCTATTCAACCTACTAAGAAAAGAGAATAAGACTATTTTTACCAAAAGTCATACTGTACTCTAAACTAGTTAGACTAGGAAAAAATTGCATTATTTTTCATAAGGGAGATTTGTTTCAAATTGTATCTTAGTTTTCTAAGTGAGTCTAAATATCAATGTGACCTTTTATATATATTTTTATAATGTAACTGAAACTATTATCTTCTTACTTGGAAAAAATGAGTATTTTTGAGGTATCTTGGAGATGACACAATGAAAAAAGGAATAATATCTGTGATAAAATAATTATACGTAAAAAATTAAAAAGTATTTATTTTGGAATAGGTTGTATTAAATATGAATAATTCAACATATCTTATATTTAAATATTTTTGAACAATAAATCAATATAGATATATAAATATGATTAATTAAATGGCAATGCAGTGTCAATATTGCAAAGAATGAAAGGAGACAATACATATTTTGTATTACAACTGTCTCAATGACACAACCTCATTTATCATATGTGATATGTATCATATGTGATATGATATCATATGTGATATGTTCATTTCATTTATAATCACCATGTATACTGCCTATGAGGAAGTATTTCTCTGCTTTTTAAAACCTAAAGAAAGCCTCCAAAACAACATTTGTTGAAACTGACTTTTCAAGATCATTTTTCTCAATTTCTTTCTATAAATCTTATAGAGTGCTGCTGGAAACAAAGATACCTCTCATCTTGAGTCAGCTCTGGAAGGAGTCCAGATGCTCTGTGTGTGACTCTCATGATACAAGATGCATTTTAAAAGGGGTTTGGGGCACTTGATGTGAAAACAGTGACATAGACATTTTGGCAGTGGTAGTTTATTCCTCCATTAAGTTTTCTATTCTTATAGATTGATCTGAGCCTGCTACTTCCTAGTGTGAGAAAGCAAATGCTTTTGGGATGTGAAGTATTCAAGTGTCTTCTCTCAGTTCTTGTCTTGGTTTTAAGTATTAGTGAAGATGAACTCTCAGAAAATGATTCAGGGATATGCAGCCTTGGCAACCAGCTCATTCCTTCATGTACTACCTAAGAGCAATTGAAATATGAAGAAAATAATCTGGGATTTTATAGCATCCTTCTCTGCAAATAAATCAAACCTGAACTATAGTGACTTTATACTCAATAAAAGCCTTTTTGATGGTTTGTTTTTACCTTGAAATAATAATAGAAAATGTTTTCATCTGTTTGTTTCTTTCTTTTTTACATGTGAATTTGAATCCTGTCTGATTTTAGTCAAAATGAAAATGTGCTAGATTTAATTGTAGGGCCTTGGCAGATCAAACTAGTAGGCATATTCTGCTTGAACTTAAGATTAAACAAAAAGTGATCACATTGCACAGGTATAGAACTTGCTTGATATTAACATTAAAATGACATGGAACAACAGAATTTTTTTATGCTTAGAAAGAAATCAGATTATTGCTAACTGAAATCTGACAGAAAAAATAAACTAACCAATGTAACTGGATGTGATTAAAAAGTCATCAAATAAGAGGGAATACTTATGGTATGTTCTGAAAGATGAATATGTTTTTACAGTGTGAGAAAATGCAAAGAATTCAGATTTCAGAATTGTGCTAAGAATCATTGACATATAAGTTATATAAAGTCATGCCCGGGAAGAAAATTTCATTTGGTTTTGGAGGGCCTCTGGGTACAAATTAAGGAGATTGGATTCTAAGGAGACCAAAAATATTTGTCAAAAGTTTGTATGCATTTGAGTGACATGGCCATGGCTTTGACTTTAGGTAAAGGTACAGCTTCATCAGCATGCTACCTATGGAGTTTCTAGGGATTTATATACTAAGAATAAAAAAAAAATCACAAGTTCAATGTCATCACATCAATGCTTACTGTGGTAGTTACATACTCTGTTGTCAATTTGAGACTTAAGAGTGAGGGATGGAGTTTAGATCATAGCTTGAAGACTTCATTTGGAGGTGATAAGGAAATAAATTGGTTGCTGGTGGTGGGTCACATGATCACTCCCTGTAAGACATTACTCATGATGAGCAGTTGGAGCTACAATGATGCAGACAGAGCCTGGAGCGTGAGGAGCCTCCTGGAGATCCACCAAGCACTGACAGGCTTATACCTCCACTGGAACCAAAAGGCTTTCCACCCACAGGCCTGTGAACTTCCTGCATTCAGTGTCATTGCATGTATTTTGTGAATCTGAAGAGAACTATATAGATTGGTATTGAACATATGGGCTAATATGCAACTTATGGACTTTAACTGGACTGGACAGGATGTTTTTCTCAATATTCAATTACTATCTGTTATATAGCTTTTTCTTATACACATGAATGTCTATGAATTTTTTCTGGTCGACACAGACTAACACATTATGGTACCTTGGAAGGGGGGTGTAAAAGAAACAAATCAGAAAAATGGAGAGTGAATGCTTATTAGACTTCTGCCTCACAGTAGTTTTTCTAGCCAGCGGTCAGATATGGCCATTCAATTTACCAGATTATTTTCTGGAAAGAAAACATGAAGTTAAAGTTTTGACTATTTTCTGTGGGCTTTTGTCTTTGGTTATTCTTCTTTGAAATAACAAAAATGAATATAATTAATGTATTAGCACAGGGGGGGAAAAATCACCCTTTGAATTTTTCAGAGTCGCTTGTATAAGATGGTTCACAGAAATTCAAAATGGCTGACAGAGAGACTGGCTCTAGCTTGATGCTGTCAGAGGCCTAATCCCATATTTTTTTATCAATAGCATAGTTTAGATAAGGATTAAAATAAGATAGATAAGGACTGAACTTGACTGTTTTAAGAATTGAGCTTAAGATCTTCCTCTACTTTGTTTATACTGATTTCTTCTGTTTATTATTGTTCATATAGTAATGATAGAAATAATTATTGGGAATTATGAAAATAGCATGTAAGGTCACTTGCCTTAAGCCATTAAAATTTGATCTTTAAATGAGTTTAGGCCAGGCCTGCAAAAAAGGCTCAGAAAGATTAACCCCACCCAGTACTTTAGCATACTCAGAATATTTGCATTCCAAGAGACTTGCTTAGGTTAGGGGGCTCTTGAGGGATTGAAAAAAAAATGGGGCATAGGGAAATTTTTGGGATTTTGAAATTTAAACAGTGGTTTGTATTTGAGGCCGGGAAAAGAGATCTGAAATAATGAAGAAAACTCTGCCGTAGGACTGAACATTAAAGAAAAAGCCTGTGGGCTGCATGAATTGATTGGCAGGTGACCACCTGGATCCACTCATTGAGTCAAAGTGGGAGAAATGTAGCAATAAAGAGATAGGTTGAGCTGGCTGCTGACACCTGTGGACTTGATTTACAGAAGCTAGAGAAGACAAGAGTGGGTTGACTGGTCTGAATTGCATGACCTCGCTCAAGGAGGCTAGGCTTGTTGAGAATTTGTGATGGGTCCTATGGTCTACAGGCAAGGCAGCCAATGGGCACCCTGGTGAGGCTAAGTGAGGCAGCCCACATTGAGTTGACCGGAACTGACAAGATGAAGGGACTATTTTGAGCCTGTGAACTGGTGCATATTGCTGAAAACTTTATGGATGGCCTTTCCTGATTTGTCTTGTTTTATTGATGCAGATTTCACCAAGTTCCAACTGAGATATAGATTCTTCACATCTAATAATATGATTGTCTCCTCAGAGCACTGTATTGATGTGAGTGCCAGTCTAGCAACTGGATGCTCAACATGGGGAGGACAAAGGCATGAAGTACCTCTGAACATGTGTTTTGTAAATGATATCTGCTGTGATAATGGTGCTTATATATCATTAGACGGTAGAATCATCATGTGCACTAAACATTACTGCTCCTTTTGCAATGCATTTGAGCACAAAATTCTGCTAGTCCTGGGACGCATGGAATTTCAACCACAATCACAAGTTAACACTCCCCCAAACCCAGATAAAAAGTTTGCAGTTGAGGTGGTTTCACCAAATAATGCTGTCAAATGTCAAAAGAAAAATTTAAACCAATTCTATACAAATATTTCCAGAAAGTATGAAACTATAAAACACTTCTCAATTAATTTCTTGAACTACTATTACCTCAATACTGAAAGGAAACAGGATCTTTTAACAAAACATTAAAATACTTCATATGAAGAGATGCAAGAGTTCTTAAGTATGATGAGCACATACAAATGCAGCAATCTACAGAAGCCCTAGTGGTGTTGCACAGTAAGCTGCAATCTGTATGGTCGACAGTTCAAAAGCACCAGTAGTTCTCAGGGAGAAAACTGGGTTCTGGTAAACAGCTACAACCTCGAAAAACCATAGGGGCGCACTATGACTCAGCATTACTCTGAAAGCTGTGAGTTTGGTTTGGATTCTGTGGCACAGCTGCTCACTGACCACCTGCAAACCAAAAAGCTCGCTGTTCAAACTCACCCAGAACTCACCAGGAAGAGAATTTGATCATTTACTTCCTTAAAGATTTTAGGCTTCCCAGTTCTACTTTGTTGGAGTGAGTTGTAAGGATTTTGTAATAAATGATAGCACCCACCAACAACAGTAACAATATATTCAAATAAATTCAATTGCAACAAATGAATGAATAATATATTCACAGAAGCAAATTAAACAATATGTATAAAAACTTCTTATCACATTGTAACCAAATAGGATTTATATCAAGAATTACATTTTCTGGTTATTAAAAACAGCTTAATTTAAAAAACAAAAACAATGAAATTCATCATAGAAGCAGATTAAAGAAAAAAATTCCATACTCGTATAATTTGTCAGCTTTCAACAGCCCTCCATGAGATCCTGCCAACCCTTACTGAAGGAGGAATAGATTGTGTGAATAGAAAGTGATAGAGTGCAGCAGGGGACGAATGGGAACCGTACTATTATAAGAACAAGTTTTATTGGAGAGGTACTAGTTCGTCCAGGTCCAGTCATCCAAGGGGTTGGGGCTGCTGTAGATCCATCAGGAGTCAAAATGGCTGCTCTCTTATAGACCTGGGGCACTTGGGCAGGAGTGTAGGGTCCATTTAAGGTAAAGAAATTGGGGATTGGTGGTAGATAGTGCATCCAGGTCCTGATGTAACACCCTTGGCATCTTTGGTCTTAGGTATAGACGATCTGGGTGCAAAGGGCCCGAGAACAAAACAGGTCATGTGTCGAGGAACTTATCATACTGAGAGAACGGCTAGTCAGGGGAATGACTGCGTTAGGTGGATGTCAGCTCCAAGGAGAGAGGGAGGGGTCAGGGCGAAATGGCCGCAGCAGACCAACCTTACAGATTGGAAATTCATCAATTTGATATTCATCTACAAAACCCTACAACTAACATCAAACTTAATAAAGAAAGATTGAATGCTTTCTCTTAAAGATAAGAAATGACGCAAAGATGTCCAATCTTACATCTGTTGGTATACAAAATATTGCAAATCTAGTAGCAAGTTAAAGCCAGAAATATTTTTAAAAGGAATATGAATCAAAAGGGATAATTCAAAATGTCATTAATTGATGTCATGCTATAATGTATGCAGGAAAATCCAGAGAAACTACAAAAATATTAAGCAAATGAATGAGTTAAACAAGGTTATAAAATATAATATGAAACTAGAGATTTCAATTACATTTATATGATTTAGCGATATATACCAATTTTTAAAATTACCATTTAACTTACTTATCCAAAAATGTAATAATTATTTGCTAGGTTAACATTATCTCTTACTTATTTATATGCTGAAAATTATAAAATGATAATGAAATAAAAATATCAAAATAGATGGAGAAACATTTTGGAAAATGCATTGGGAAACTTACTATCATTAAGATGTCATCATTCTCATAGGAATCAAAAGTTTAATATGATTTTTACAAAGAATGCAGCAAGATCTGGGTATAGACATGCATATATGTGTTTGTGCACATGTGTACATATGATACCTATGTGTATGTATGATGTGTAGGTATGAACAAAATTACAGGCTCTCAAAGGAACAGTCTTTTCCATTTTTATTATGACACCATAATGTAATGCCTTTCCATAATAAAATAGAGGTAAACATCTTCTGTTCAAATTCCATCTATCAATTTACTGTCCTTTGGTAGCTTGCATATTGCTGTGATGCTGGGAGATACACTACTGGTATTTCAAATACCAGGTGGAACACTCCCTCATTGTAGACATGTGTTTTAGCAGTTCCTTCAACATGATTGACTAGAAAGAATGAGTAAGCAGTCCACTTCTGAAAAACTTATGAACAGACGTGGGGCATTGTGATATGAGTGCCAACATATGACTCTCAGATTGAAGAGCATTCACAATAAGACTGAACTAGAACTATGTGCTCACCACGAAGTTCACCACAGGAAGTAGATGGAGCAATACTTATAGAACCTTCCCCTGCACCTGGCTCACAGCTCACAATGATAAGAAACAGTTATAAGCATCTTTTAATAATCATAACTTAAAATGTATGAAGTATGAATCAAGGAAAATTGGAAATTCTCAACATTGAAATGGAGAGATAAATATCTGTATCTCAGTCACTGAAAAGTTGTACTTGAACAGTATTGGGCATTTTAAACTGTATAATCATTTGATTTACTAGACCAAGAATGACAAATTGAAGGGGAATGACAGTATTAATCATTTAAAAGAGCATTTCAAGATCTTTCCTGATGTACAATGTTGCCAAAGATAGGATAATATGCATATATTTATGAGTCAAAGGCAGTGTTACATTTTTTTTTGGACAGAGATATTTTTGGATTTTTTTTGGTATTTTTATGAATCAAACCTGGCCATCTAAGTTAAATTTTCTTTATCTTCATTCAATATAATTTTTTTCACAGACAAGGGAACTCAAGCTGAGAGAGAGTTCACAATGTACACAAGATCTCTTATGTAAATGCAATTATTGTTCAAAGTTATCAATCACAAATGTCAAAGATGGAGAAATTGAAGTTTGTACTAATTTCTTCATTCTGAAATTGACTAAGCAATCAAAATTCATTGATAATCATTGGTGATTGGATGTGATAGCTGAATCCAAAGAAAAAGGATTAGCTATTGGAAAATATGGACTTGGTGATAGAGCCAATAAATTCTGGAGATCATATAATAGAATTTTTGCAAGATAAACCACTGTTTCACGCAAAATCTTGTTTTGAACTACATGAACAGTAACTATACCTGCAGCCCTTGCCACAAGAAAATAGAATAATTAAAACAATTTTGAAAAAGTATAAAATGGGAAAGAACAGTCTATCTGATTCTTTTTAGACTTAGACAGACCCAATGCAGACTTCGTGATCCTACCAATGAAATCGGTTGTATATCTCAGCGGATGAGAATATGACAAGAAACAAATGCACTCAGACATTCCCTGTTTTTTTTTAGGCATCACTGCCCTGTGATGGTGGGAGTAGAAGGCTCAACCTTTGCTCCTGTGAGCTGGAATTGAGCCTCCATCCCAGTGAGCCGCAGTCCCACGCCACCGGGGCTCAGCCCATTCCCTGTATTTATAACTCAAATTATAAAAATAATTTAATGAAGAACAGACTTTTCAATAAGTGGAGTATAGCAGTTGAACACATCATAAGGAAACTATCATTTTTGCCATCACCTTACTTATTGCAGTCATTTAAATTTCATATAATATAAAAAAGGACTAAAAATAGATAAAGAATTTCGATGTGAAAAATTAAAATTTTAGCAAAAAACAGAACAATTTTAGCATCTAAAATTAAGTTGAATTTCCTAGCTGTAACACTGAAGCACCGTCCATTAAAAAGAGGACTTTATTTTTAAAAAGCCTTCACTAACAGGCAGCTGGGTCACTGGAAAATAAAAAGCATTCTGATTTTTTCAAAAATTGTGGATTTTTCCTAGGTATTTTTATGAATCAAACCTGGTCTTCTAAGTTAAATTTTCTTTATCTTCATACAATATGATTTTTTTTCAGATACAAGGGAACTCAAGCTGAGAGAGAGTTCACAATGTCCACAAGATCTCTTATGTAATGTTAATGATAATGATAATTGTAGTCATAATGCTGTAACCACCACCACATGCTGTGACATTATTCTGATCATAATTCTATTTTACAAAAAAACTGTCTCCTTTGTGCCTCACAACAACCCTGGGATGTACTATGAGGAAATGAATGCTCTGAGAGATTAAGAAATGGGCCTTAAGCCTGACATTAGAAGCAATGGTGTTTAGAGTTGAACACAGGGTGTCTCTCTCCAGTGTCTCTTCCAACTTCCCTATATCCCTCTAGTTAATCACAGGGCAGATTTTGTATTTCCACTACAAAAAAAGAAGCAGCATGATTTTTTTTTCATGAAAAAATATTTAGGATGATAGCGATTCCAAGGTAGAAGAATAAGAACTAATAAAATGTTTTATTTCCACATGTGCTATATAAATGCATAGTGTTAATGTTATTGTAAAAATACACTGGTAATCTTTTTTTTTAATTTAATCATTTTATTGGGCACTCATAGCTCGCTTTTCATTATACATAGTTCAATACATAGTTAAATATACTGTGCCAAGCACCCCTACTTGCCTGTCCTCAACACTCTCCCAACATCTACCTTTCCCCTTGGGCCCTCGATATGAGCCCCTCTTCCTTCCCCCTCCAACCTTTCCCCTCTTACCCCCTAGTCCTCATTACTCTGCAGTCATTATTGTTTTGTTATATCTTACACTGCCCAACATCTCTCCCTGTCCACTCCTCCCTGTGTCTGTCCTCCAGATAGGAGACAGTCTGCAGATCCCCAGAGCTGGCTTCCTCTCTCCACCCCACCCTCCTTCCACCCATCTGGCAATTCCACTCCCACCAATGACCCCAAGGGGTTTATCCACCCGGAGTTCCCTGCATTTGCAGCTCCCATCTCTGTCAGTGCACCTCCTCCAGTCCAGCTGGAGCTGCAGGGCAGAGTTGGAACCATGGTGGTTGGGGGAGGAAATCAGGAAATAGATGAAAGTTTTAGGCTTTATTGCTACTTCACTGCCCTTTGACCCATCTCCTCCCCATGACTCCCCTGTAAGGGGGTGTCCAATTGCCCACAAGTAGGCTTTGGGCCCCGACCCTGCTCTCCCCCTCATTCTCACTGATTTAATCCTATTTCTTTGATGTTTGATATCTGCTCCCTTCGAGCCCTCGTGATCACACAAGTGGGTGCACTTCTTCTATATGGGCTTTGCTGTTTCTGTGCTGAATGGCCACTTGTTCACCTTCTAGCCTTTAAGGTCCCAGCTACTTTATCATTTGGTGGCTGGACACCATCAATTTCCTCAGCTCTGTCTGCTTCTGCACCCTTTTTTCCTGAATGATCATGACAGGAGGGTGGGCATTTAATGATATGTTTTCTGTTCTTTGATGCCTGATCGCCTGGTTCTTTCCACTCCTCATGGTCGCACAGACTGGTTTACTTCTTCTATGGCAGGCCTTGTTGCACTGTTTCCTCATCCTCAAGCCTTTGAGGCCTCAGGCCTTATGTCTTGATAGTCGGGTACTATTAGTCACCTTCACCACTCTTTCTCCTGTCCCCACTTGTACTCATTGATCATCTCAGGAAAGTGCATAGACAGTAATATTGGTTTTTTCCTGTTTGATGTCTGAGATCTGATCCTTTAGACACCTCCTGGCCACACTGGCTGGTGTGCTTCTTCTATGTGGACTTGGATACTTCTAGGCTAGTTGGCTGTTTATCTTCAGGCTTTGAGACCCCAGACTGTATATCTTTTGATATCTGGGTGCCATCCGTTTTCTTCACCACATTCATTTATGCACCTACTTGACCTCAGTGATCATATTGGGCAGATGAGCATCATGGCCAGATTCATAGAACAAAGTATTCTTGCACTGAGGGAGTGACTGGGTGGGGACCCAAGGTCCAGCTGCTGCCTTAGTACGAAGCCTATATGTTCCTGAATTTATTCCTACCTTTTCATAAATAATTATTTTTTCATACATCGATGCCTGTGTTCAGACCTCTACAAGTGCTCTTTGCCTTCTTGTTCCTTCCTCTATTTCCTTCTGCCTTCCTCCTGTCTCTCTTTTGTGGTCAGTCTTCATTTAAGTTTCATAACTACCTCTCTGTTACATTACACTTACTTTGGCCATATTAGGCTTCCCCCACTCTCCTCCCCACCGATTGTGGACCACTGGTTGTTCCCCGCATCCTTGAGTCTGTCCATGACCTCCTTCCCCCACAGCTTTTAAGAACCCTCGGTCCAGTTTGTCTCGCCACTGGACTGTCCAGCCAGGAGTGCTCCCTTCTTGATTTGGTCCATTTTGGGTATTCAGATCGCCTTACTTCCCTGCTGTGTCTCCTGAAATATCCGTTGTCACTGTCTGTAGGAAGACAGTGTGACGGGCTCTGTTGTTGTTTGCCCCGTCCCCCCTGTGGCTTAGGTCCCTGCAGGAGCATAGTCCTGTGAGCATCGTCAACAGGAATTGAGACAGCAGGGGGACGGGAATGGCTCTCCTCTTCCTCCATTTCCATCTGTCTTCATGTTTGTGTGGCATACTGGTCACTTTCCGCCACCTTTTTTCTGCCACACCCACTTCCATTGAGGGAATCAGTCTGGCCCATGTTATGGCCAGTCCTGTAGCTCTCTCTTTTCATGGCTCCTTCCACTGCAGTCCTCATGGTTGGACGTTATGTGGTAGGATCTGCACACCCACTTCAGCTTCTGTGGAGACAAGACCCTTTGGTACTCTCCCCTTCGGTGAGTTAGTGCCCCTACTTCCTCCATTAACCTTTTACTTTCTAACCTCCTTTTTCTCTCTCCCCATTTCTTCTTCCCTTGCTATGCTGTACCCAACATGTACATCCCTGGGTTTGGTTCTACCTCCTCCCCTCTCGCTGGATCTCTGAGCAACTGTTATTTTATAGGGGGCTTCCCTTCTATACCTACCATATTGGTTACACTTACCTCAGTGGGCTCATGCTATACTTCTCCTTTTGTGTTTGACTCACTTCGCTTAGCATAATTTCCTCTAGCTCTTCCCATGAGAAGACATGTTTCATGTGCTCATCAGTACTTTTGAGTGAAACATTGTACTCCATTGTGTGTATGTGCCAGAGTTTGCTGATCCACTCGTCTAGCTGGTAATATTATAATGAAAGAATAAGGTTTGGAAAGCCCAAAGTTTCTTTGGTTCAAATGCTATTCATTTTCCAGGTAACAGGTGTCACTATCTTTATAATTTCAAGGGAGACAAGCATTCCCCAATAGACTATGTGTATGGGGTGATAAATGCAATGGCATGTTCATGCTAAAAAAAGTCATTGAGTCAGCTCTGCTTTACAGGGGCCCTCTGTACAAGAGCAGAACACTGTCCAGTCTTGCACCACCCTCTTAATTCTTGCTGTGCTTCTTATTATCGTCATCAGTATGCCAATCGTCATCAGTATGCCAATCCATTCCCTTCAGTCTCTACCTCTTTCTTGTTGCTCTTTTTTCAAGCAGGATGTCCTTTTCCAGGCTTGTTCTCTCCTGATAGCTTGACCAGAATATTCGAGATAGAGTCTTCCTCATTTCTAAGAAGTATTCTGGTTCTGGCTCTGCTTTTTCTAAGACTACTTTGTTGGTTCTTCTACCAGTTTATGTATTCTTCAGCAATGTCATAATTAAGATGCATCAATTCTTTGATCTTCTTTATTCAATATCAAACTTGCACATGCTTAATAGAAGATTGAAAAAATCACTTGGGTTGGGTTGGGTGCCTATTAGTTCTCAAAGTACCTTGTTTGCTCTTCAACACTTTAATGATGTCTTGTGCAGCACATTCACCCCATGCAAGAATCAGTTGAGTTCTTTACTGATACTTCCGTGAGCACGATTACCAGTGCCTCTTCTTTCTTGAGGGTCACAAAATTTTTTCTGTTCCTATTTCTGAGGTGGTTGTATTATACTCAGAAATATGGCAAAATTGACAAATCCCCAATTTAGAGTCCTCTAAATCTTTTATGCAGTGACTGGGAGAGCACTAACAAGATTATGGATGGACAGTCATACCTGACATCCTTCCTTACTCCACCACAAAGATTCTATTTGTTTTTGTTATGAGTTGGAATCAACTAAATAGCAGTGGGTTTTGATTTGGTCTTAAACAGCCCAGGGAGGGGATGTTTTGTTCTTGTATTTATATTTAGTGGAAATTACGATACTAGGGCAGCATGGTCACAAATTATACCCCGGCCAAGTTGGTCAGAGAGCTTCAGAACCAATCCTATACACTTTTCCAATCTACAAAATTGTATGTTTTCCTATCACAATATTATTCCTACTTATGTAGCTACTGTTACAACAATGCTAACGTGATATGTTGTCACTCATAAGTTTGTGATTATTTTCTTTGATTTTTATGTCTGTAATTAGCCATATGGCCATGAATCCTTTGAGAATTATTATAGCTTTATGCTGATAATCTCGCTCACCTGAGTGCTATGTCTTTGTTCTGTTTAAGTGTCTCTTGCTTTAGAACCAGCCCATCTTCTTTGTTTTCTCTATATCATTCCACACATTCATCACCTCAGTTGAAAAGTCAGATCTCTAGTTCTTGATTGATCTTTGGTGGAAGCAAGAGAATCTACAGTGACTTTTGGACAATTTCTGGCTTCTGACTATGGACTCTGAATTTGGCTAAACCCTACCTAAACTTCAGATTTTACATGAACAGTTCCCCCATCATATGAACAAATTCCTCAGTTTCATGAGTTTTTGTGGCATGTTGCAGTGATTCATAGAACGCAGATACAAAGGGAATACACACAAGGAAGGAATAGGAGAAAAATGGAAAAGAATAATATCAGGAAAGAGTTTGGAACTCAGGACATAATTATCAACTCTGTGAGGCTAGTCTGATAATCTGGTAATTTTTTCAGAAGAGATTATTATCACCACCACCACAACAAAAATTTCATTTGGTTGTAGTTTTGCACGAAAGCACTTTATCAAGAAAGTGCACCATTTTGGAAAAATAATTGAAGCCATCTAGTTGATAAGGGTTTGATATTCACACCACTTTCACTCTAAAAGTCAAACATTCCATTTTGAAAATGAGCAAAACATTAAGATAGATATGTCTTCAGTGAAGGAATATAAGTGTCCAACAAGCATATGGAACGGTATTACAAAACATGTTTTTAGAGAAACGTAAATGATAAGATATCACTTACTACTCACTTGAATTGTGTTAGGTTGGGCTATTTGGAGAAACAAAACCAGTAACATTTATGTAGGTATAAGAAGGAATTTTACATATTAAGAATTTACATATTTATATATATGTTGAAGCATCCTAACCAAAGCCAACTGAAGTCCATGTGTGTTCTCCTAGCTTGATCCGACTTCAAACTCTGATGAAGAATGGTGAAGCAGGAAGGAGGGAGCCAGTGGCTGCTGAGTCTTGTGGATTCAGGTTGGGTGGAAACATGACATGGGGCCAACAGGTCTATAGGTCTGTTTCCAGAATCCATGGTCCCTATGGACCCGCTCCTAGAAGGCAAGAGAGGAAGCAGAATTTCTTAGTGTCTCTCTTATAAAAAGACCACACTCCCAAGGAGGCACCATCAGGCAGTGATTTGATTGATAGGTTGGATTCCACCCCGGCACTTTCAACCAGCAAGTTGACATAAATCTAACTGTGACAGTAGCTATTATCAGAAATATGAGAAATGACAAGTGTTAGAAAGCAGAGATATTGGAACCTTATTCATTGCTCATAAACAAAAGCAAAACAAAACTGACTGTGGTCAGAGGCTATTCTATTTCCAATTTACAGTGACCTCCTAGGACATAGCAGAATTGCCTCCAGAGGATTTCCAAGACTCTAAATCTTTACAAGACATTATTGCTCCTCTCTACTACAAAAGAACAGGTGGCTTTGAACTGTTGGCCTTTTGTTTAGTAGCTGAGTGCTTGAAATATCGCATCACCAGTACTTCTGTCATAGTGCATAGAAATGAAAAATGGTGCCAGTCATTGTGCAATACAGTTCGCTTGTACCTCAATGAGGCAGAAATATAATTATTATATTTCCCAGAAGCTGCAGGCACATGATTACTTAAAAATAGGAACCCAACCAGATTTTGCATACCATTGCAACATTATTCACAATTCCCAAGTGTCCAAAAACAAATAGATAAAGCAAATGTGGTATATACCCACAATAGAATATTATTAAGCATGACTTAAATAAAGTTCTGATGCATCCTATGGCATGGGTGAACTTGAGCACATATTCTAGGTGAAATAACTCACATGTAAAAGGATAAATATTATTTGGCAATATAATAGATAATTTGATAAATTCAGAATGTAGATTAGAGGTTATCAAAAACTGGAGGGAGAGCAAACTACACAATTATTGCTTAATGGTTACTTAGTTTCTATTTCAGTTGCTGACAATGTTCTGCAAACAGTGATGCTAGCTACACATTTTAATGCCATTAATGTCATTGAACAGTACACTTAAAATTGATAAAGTGATAATCCTTGTACATATTGAAAATGTACAAAATTACAAAATCATGAAAATAAGCTATGGTCATCTATAGCCATCTATTAATATATGTGTGTGTTTAACATTTTAAGTATATACATATATCTTAAATTGCTTGTTTTCATCATTTTACATATGTAATATATTTATATATTATATATAGAGAGAAAGGGGAGAGAAAGAGAATCATCTAATTAATTCCACTCATAGTGACCCATCAGGACATAGTGTAAGTGCTGCTTTGTCTTTCCAAGACTATGAATCTTTATAGGAATAAAAAGTATCTTTTTCACACAGAGCAGTTGATCTTTTTAAGCATATACTCAGGGTGTGATATTTCTATTAGGGTGTTGTAAGTCTGGGAAACTATCAATAATTCAAATTAAAAAAAAGTGCTTTTGGACTGTTTATGCTCACATTTTAAGAAACAGTGATGTCGATGCTTTCCAAGTTTGTGTGGCGATGTTGATGTCCATCACTGTGGTTGCTTGTTGTTCGGGGCCCCTGAGATGAGTCTCATTCAGAGTGACCCTTCTCCGACAAAAAGCACCACGGGTCCCTGCACCAGCCTCACCATTGCTACGTTTGTCTGCATTCATCAGCATTGCGTCAATCCATCCCATCCAGGGTCTTCCTCTTTCCCTGACCACTACTTGACCTAGCATGTTGTCATAAATTTTTTGCCACAAAATTGTTACTTTGGAATTTTATAAATTCACATGTTGCTGTATTCTCTTTAAGGCTGGAAGAGCAATTTAAGAATTAGCCTTGGTCCTTTGATTCTCTTTAATAGACTTAGAGAATTTGAAATGGATCATCAAGGGCTTAGGGAAATATTAAGTTTTCAGGGTGAGGTATGTTTAAATTACTTGGAAATGACTTGCTCTTCTCTGGAGCATTGTTTAACTGATAGCATTGAAGTCAAACAAAGGAAGAAGAGAATATACCTGTTCCATCCCATTTTCCTCTAGGTCGTAAATGTGCCTCATATGCTTTAATAGCATATCTACAATTAAACAAATTGTGCGTTTTACTTTAGCTTAGGGATTAAGACAATGTTCAGTGTAAATGAGTTTTGCAATGTTACCAACTCTTAGAGGTGGAAATCATTTAATTTTTCTTAATGCATTGTGGAAATAAAGAGAGAAAATAACTTTGGTTTTATGCTGGGAGCCTTGCACAGTTTCTGTTGTTGCACTTGCTTGCATATCCATGACCAAAGAAAGGTTATTCAGCAGTGTGCTATTCTCAAGGACCAAGAGGAGGAGAAAACTCATATAAAGTAATACTTCCTGGAGCAGAGAAGGGAAACTTTTTTAAAGAGGTTTTTCAATTTAAAACTCAATTTTGGCAGAGATTTTTGAAATCTTTGTTTGCTATGATTCCCATGTTCATTGTGTGACATTTAAAGGCTTAGAGGAGCTTTTGGCAGATGCTTGGTTAAAACAAAACAAAACAAAACATAAATCCCTAAACTATTCTCGCCTTGCCATACTGAGCGCAGAGACAACATAGCATCGTCACTCTGGCTACACTTCGTCACCATCCGAACAGGTTGGCTTCTTCTACAACATTTCCTGAGATCTGGCATTTTTTAAGAAAAAAAAAAAAAAAGGATTGTTTCCAGACTTTGCAGACTTGGCCTATCATTTACAATGAATCTGGTATAATTAGTGTTTTACCTGTTGGAGCCTTGAAAAATGTTACCCGGGTGTTATTTTCTTAATCAAGAAGGGTTCTTCTTATTTGGAGAAGATAGGAAATATAAAGCAATCCAAAATATATGGTAAAGTAATGGCCACATCAATTATGCACAAAAACAAATCTAATTCTGAGCCTGAATTCAGTGACTCATCTAAATATTATAAATGACTCCATCTTCTATAACTCTTATTATAATACTGTGTACCAGTATTATAGTATCATGGCCTATATTGATTTGTTGCAAACATTTGTACATAATAATATTTATAGGGTTTGTGCATAGATTTAACTTTCAAAATTTTTCTACGGATAAGAATCTTTTATTCCAGAATGCTGAGATTTTTTGACCCATCAGATTAGTTACTGGTGACTAAAAATCAGAGTGCATGTGCCCTGTGCTAACACTAATTCTGACCATTGTTCTATTGACCACAGCTCTTTCAGCCATTGCTTAGTTGATTACATAGAACTTAATCTTATGAGGTTTGTTCTTATTCTCAGAATATTTTCATTTTCTGGCAATTTCCGATGAGTTGGGTCAGTGATTTGTCACAAATATATAGAATTAAATTTTGTAGGCAGTGATAGAGGAAATGAAGCACATGCTGATGAAGATGAAGAATAGTAGCCTTTATTATGAATTACAGTTCAATGTAAGAAAAACCAAAATCCCCACAATTGGACCAATAGATAACATCATGATAAATGATTTGTTGTGAAGGATTTTGCCTTTCTTGGATCTATAATAAATGCTTATTGAAGCAGAATCAAGAGATCAAAATATGTCTGCATGAGACCGCTTTAGAGTCGTTACTTTGAGGATTACAGCATGCCTGACCAGAGATTCTGTTCTGACATATGTATGTGAAGGTTAGACATTGAATAAGGAAGATTGAAAAAGTATCAATGCATATGAATTTGGTGCTGGAGAAGAATATTAAAAGTTCCAGAGACTGCTAAAAGGACAAACAGGCTGTTTTGGAAGAAGTAAAGCTACCTCCTTTCCATCACAGTTTCTGTTGTTCATCTCCTGGTGAGGGATGAAGGGCAGTATGTGTCCATCACTGATCATCACAATCTGTTTCCCCCTCCTTTCCTCATCTCTCCCTGACCTCCTGGCTTCACTTCCATTCCTGTTCAGGCAAAGCAGTGGTTCTCAACCTCCTTAATGTGGCGACCCTTTAAGTCAGTTCCTTATGTTGTGGTGACTTCCCAACCATAAAATTATTTTTGTTGCTACTTCATAATTATAATTTTGGTACTGTTATGAGTCAGGTGACTCCAAACTACAATGGCCCACAGGTTGAGAAGTGCTGCTGTATTGTGTGTCATAAGCTATATATTATCTGTACCTGTGCACAGGCTTCTGTCTAGCCTTCAGGGAAACACAGTACTAGGGTCATGAGAGTGGAGGGGTGGGAAAGGCTCAAGGACCCAGGGAAATATTGTATGCTTCATTAGTGCTTTACTGCACTCTGGTTAACTCATCCCTTACCTGTGACCTCTCTGTGAAGGGATGTCCCATTGTCTACAGATGGGCTTTGGGTCTCTGCTCAAATCTCTCTCATTCTCAGTAAAATGTTTTTTGTTGTTATTTGTATGTTTGTTTTGGGTCTTTTGATGCCTATTACCCTCTCTGGCAATACCTTATGATTGTACAGGCTGGTGTGCTTCTTCCATGTGGCTTGGTAGCTTCTTGGCTAGATGGCCGCTTATTTAGCTTCAAGCCTTTAAGTCCCCAGGCACTATATTTTTTGATACCTGGACATCATCCACTTTCTTCACCACATTTGTTTATGCACCCATTTTGTCTTCAGAGATTGTGCCAGGAGGATGAGCAACAAAGAATGCCAGGATATTAGAGCAAAGTGTTCTTGCATTGAAGAAGGAGAGGCTTGAAGTACATTTACAACCTTAGTGTACCGCCATAAACTTATATGTACATTGAGCAATACCTCTGCTTTTAGAAATTAATGTATTAACATAAGTACACACATATACTTATATCTCTATCCATATCTTTTACCTTCCTCCTTTTCTATCATCATGCTCACACTATTTCTGCCTCTTCGTAATTCTTCTCAACTAGATTACTGTTGATCCCAAATGCCTAGAGTCTCTATGTCCGCATTGTTGTTGGTTTTTTATTCCCTAGCTGTTCCCTGTCTATATCGTTGTTTGCTTACTACTATCCCCTTCTCCTCCTAGTTCTTCCAGGATTGTGGTCTCAGTGTTTTCTCCTTGAGCTTTCTTCCCATGTCAATCTTATATAAGTAGGCAACACAACAATAACAGAGACCAAACATTAAAGGAAAAGACTTAACAGTATAAAAGAACACCCCTTCCCTGCAAAAAAAAAAAAAATCATACATAATTCCATGTCTGCCCACTGACCTGTATGACTGTCTCCCTTCTGGTTCCAGCGGAATTCCAGGAGCTTCCACTCCTAGACTAAAGTCTACGTTGGAGACTCTTCAGGGGATTTGTGTCTTTTTTTGCTCCCCTTGTTTTCTGTTATGTTCCCTCCTTAGTTTGCTATGTTGTAGAAGTTCATAGTGGATTAACTAAGGGCTGTGTGTCCCCAAAATTGTCCTTTGTCAGAGTGGCTCTGGTGAGGTGACAGCATGTTTTGACCTGGTTCTAGCCCACCGTCCTATCTGTGCTTTAGCAGCTCCATGAAGGGAAGTCATCCTCCGGGCTTGGTGTGCCGATATAGGATCTAGACCATTCCACTCACTTTTTTCTTCTTGGTTTGATTCTGCCTGGGCATGGCATGCCAGCCCCTCTCCCCAACCTCTAGGTTGTGTTTCCTCTGTAGCACATTCATCTAGGGAGGGAGTCAATTTGGCTCTGATTGGGTCCAGCCCTGTAGCCCAATTTTTTCCTGCATTTCTCTACATGGTCACTTTGCCCTCAAAGTTTGGTGCACCGTGGTAGGATCTGTAGGCACACTCTCAAATCTGTGGAGACATAAGCAATATTCTCCCTGTAGATGAGTTAGTGTCCTGCTCACCCTGGGTCAATTCCCTCCCCCTCCTCCTAACTTTCCCACCCCCCTCTTGGTCCCCTCTCCACTTTGCCCTTTCTTGTGTTGGATTAACATGTACCTCCTTGGGTTTGGTCCAACCTCCACTCAACTCCCTGTACCTCAATCAGTCTAGTGTCAGGTAAATGGATTTTCTTCCAAACCTACTGTGCTGCTTGTACTCACCTCAGGGAATTCATGTCATATTTGTCCTTTTGTGATCGGCTAACTTCACTCAGAATAACGTTCTCCAACTCTTCCCTCAAGAGGTGTGATTCATGTGCTCTTCAGTGCTTTTTATTGATGCATAGTACTCCCTGTGTATATGTGCCAATTTATGGATCAACTCATCTATCGATAGTAATTTAGGTGATTTCTAATTCTCTGTTATCATGAATAGCACCACAATAAACATTGAAATGCAGATGACTGGTTGTGATTTATTTCTCACCTCTTTGGGGTATATGCCAAGTAGAGTAAGAGCTGGGTCACAGGGTAGCTTAATATTCATTTTGCTTTAAATATCACCAGATTGCTTTCTACAAAGTTTGTTTGTATGTATGTACAATGTGGCCAGGAATGGAGGAGAGTACCTATCTGACCACATCCCCTTCAACATGTGTTGCTCTCTGATTTGGGCTAACCTCGAGAGTATTAGATGGCATCTCATGGTTATTTTAACTTGCATTTTTCTGGTGGCTACTGATTGGGAGAATTTTATCACATGCGTATTGGCCTTTCAGGTCTCTTCCCTTATGCAACTTCTGTTCAAGTCTTTTGCCCAATTCCTGAGGGGGTTAACTGTTTTCCTGACTTTGCAGGCTTGGCAGATATTATAGCTTTTAGTAAGAAGCCCTTTGTTGTGTCATTGCTAGAAACCCTCTCCTGGTCTGTAGGGCCTCTTGCTACCCCCTTGATGAAGTCTTTGAATGCACAATGTTGTTTTATCCTTAGCATATTCCACGTGGTGAATTCAAGTTCACTTGAGTATGCACCCTTTTCTATTGTAGTTAGCTTGTGTTTTCCCTGAGTCAAGATTCTTGGTTTTTCCCAATTTTTTCATTAATGGTCATAATTATTTGGAGTTTTTCTTCTAGGTCTATGTGTTAGTCCAGGAAGAATAGAGGAACAAACTCATAGACACGCATGTGGATATAAGGAAGGGTTTATATACAATAGGAATAGGACATGGAGAAAACATCCCAGTCCAGTTCAGTTCAAAGTCATAAGTCCGATATTAACCCATATGCCTGAAATCAGTCTATAAAGTCTCCTTCCGACTCACGAAGTCATAGGTCATTGGGAGCAGAATCCCGGCACTTGCAGGGGTCTCCACATGATTCCTCATTTCCAGGGCTCAGGGTCCATCAGCAGCATACCGTGGTAGCACAAGCAACTCATCGCTGGCAGAAGTCTCCATGTGGTCGCCCCAGCTTCAGAGGTCTGGCTCCATCAGGGCAAACTGTGTGGTCCCTCCACCAGCTCCTCCAGCTTCTTGGACGCTGCCATCTTGTCTTGTCCATGGTTCATCATCTCTGAGACTAACTCCCAAAAACTGGGGAGATAGCTTCTCATCTTCATGAGGGAAATATTGCATGATTTCCCAGAAGTATCAGGAAAAAGCCATGCCTACACAGAGGCCTTCTTGGCTACTCAATGGCTATCTCCAGATTAACAGGCTACACACCACCCCTACATCTCAAACATGAAATTAACATAAGCACATGACCGCCACAGTCTGTGATCCACCTTGAGTTTGTTCTTTTTTTTTTTTTTTTAGTTTGTTCTTGAGCAGGGGGTGAGGCACATCTTGTTTCATGTTTCTAAAGGTTGATATCCAATGCTTCCAGCAACACTTGCTAAAGAGCGCATCAGCCTCCTACTTGATGCTTTTTGGGTCCTTTTAGAAGAACGGTTATGTGTATGCTGATGGTTTCATTTCTGGGTCTGTTCTTTTTTAATGGTCTGTGTATCTGTCCTTATTCCAGTCCCATGCATTTTGACCTGTGTGCCTTGTATAGTAGATGCTAAAGTCAGGTAAAGCAAGCTCTCTGAGCTTGTCCTACTTCCTGAGCTGCTCTCTGCTAATTCTTAGCTTCTTCCCTCTCTATATGAATTTGGTGGTGTTTGAAGAAAGTGCTGTTTGAATTGGGATAGCGTTAAACTTAGTTAGTGCCTTGGGTAAAATTGACATCATTACTACATGCAGTCTTCTGATTCACGAGCATGGGATATTTTTTAATTTGTGGAGGTTGATTTTGGTTTCTTGTAATAGGTTCCTGAAATTTTCCTTATATAAGTCCTTTAAAAAATTCTTATATTCGAGATATTTCACTTTTTTCTCAGCTATTATGAGGGGTATTTCCTTCTTGATATCTTTTTCCATGGTCTTTTCCCATATATATAACAACCCAATAGACTTCTGTTTGTTGATCTTCTGTTTCTTGTCCATCCTGCCTTTCTTTCATATTCTTCTATTACTGTCAGTTCTCCTGGGATTTTTAATGTATGGAGTCATGTTGTCTACCAAGAGTGATATTTTCATATCCTCCTCTCCTATTTTGATACCTTTAGTATCCTTCCTCTCTTTTATGTTGTTAGCTAATACCTCCAAGATGATGTAGAATTAAAAGAGGGACAAAGGGCATTCTTGTCTGGTAATATCTTTTCATTTGTTCTCTATTTACTATTATATTGACTTGACTTTTTGTAGATAACTTGTATTAATTGAAGAACTTTCCTTCCATTCATATCTTCTTGAATGACTTAATTAGGAACTGGTGTTACATGTTGTTAAATGATTTTTCTGCATCTATCAATATCGTAATCTTTATACTTTTTCTTATCGATGTGGTATGTAATACTGATAGACTTTCAGATTTTGTACCATCCCTGCATCCCTGAGATGAATTCTACCTGATCGTGGTAGATGATATGTTTTATATACTTATGTGTTCTTTTGGTCAGTATCTTAGGCATTCTGAATCTATGTTCATTAGTAATATCTGTCTATCGTTCTTTATTCCTGTGGGATCCATGCCCTGTTTGGGTATCAAATTTATACTAGCTTTATAGAATGAGTTCGGGAGTTTACCATTCTCTTCTATGTTCTGGAATAGTTGGTGGAAAATCAGAGTCAACTCTTTCCTGAATGGTTGGTAGAATTCTCATGGGAAGCCATCAGGTCTCAGAGCTTTTTTGTTGATAGTTTCATGGTAACCATATCTATTTTTTTTTGTTGTTGCAATAGGTCTGTTGAGGTTCTTGACCTCTATCTGGGATATCCTAGGGAGGGATAATTTTGCAACACATTTGCCTGTGTCATCCATGTTGTTGAATTCATTGTAATATAGTCTCATAGAGGTTTGTGACTGTCCTTTTAATATCATTGGGGTCTGTTGTGATTTCCCCTGTTTCATCTCTCATTCTGGCTATTAGTGTTTGCTCCTTCCTTTCCTTGATTAGGCTTACCAGCAGTCTGCTAAATCTTTTGATCCTTTCAAAGAATGATCTTTTTGCAGCATCAATCTTTTGCATTGTTCTCTTATTTTCCCACTGGTTTAACAGTGCCCTGACTTTTATTATTTCTCTTCTTTTGCTATTGGATGGGTTGTTCTATTGACTCTGTTCCAGTTGCTGGAGGTTTTGTGATACTATATCAGTCATGATTCTCTCTCTTTTTTTAGATACACTTATTGCTATCATCTACTTCTGAGAACTGCTTTTCCTGTATCCCATAGGTTTTTGATACATTGTATTCTCTTCTCATTAGTTTCTAGAAACTTCTAGAAGTTTCCTAAGTTCCTCTATAGTCTGGGCCAATACCCATTCATGTTGTAGACTATAGTTATTCATCTTCCAATTGTTTGCCCTTGTTTTTCTGGCTGTCCTTTTATTGAGCTCCATCTTTATGGAGTGGTGATCTGAAAAGAACTTCTGAGTAATCTGAGCTCCACTTATGCCATGGCATGTTGCCTATATTTGAAAATAAGTCATGTGAACTTGAAAAGGATATGAGTTTTTTTTTTAATTTGGATGGAAGGCTCTATAAATGTCTATCAGCTCAAGTTGCTTAATTGTAATGTCCAGTTCTTTAGTCTCCTTGCTGAGCTTCTTTACCAGTGATCTCTCTTTCACTGATAGCAAGGTGTTTGATTGTTTATTCTGCTATTTCTTTTTTCAACTTTTGAATACTGTGACAAATTACACAAGTCTCTCGCTAGGCATGTTTATATTTATTATGCTCACTGGTTCTGATTTTATGATTCTTTGAAAAGTGTACAGTGCCCCTCTTTGCCTCTTGTTATGTTTGTATCTTGAAGTCAATTTTGTTAGAGATTAGGATGGCAACCCCTGCTTTTTTAACTTGCCATTTTCCTAGTATATTTTCTTTCTTTTTTTTTTTCTTGCCGTTGGGAGTGCACCATTCTTGGAAGTACTGCAATACTATGTCGATGAGTCGAGTGGATAGAGAAAGCTCCTTCTATCCCCTAATTCCAAAAATCCATTTAATATATTGTCCTCAGATGCTTCAAATATTAAATTGATAAGAACAGATACTACACTTGATCTTAGCCAAAAGGCTGAGAAGTGATGCCTGCAATACTATGTCGATGAGTCGAGTGGATAGAGAAAGCTCCTTCTATCCCCTAATTCCAAAAATCCATTTAATATATTGTCCTCAGATGCTTCAAATATTAAATTGATAAGAACAGATACTACACTTGATCTTAGCCAAAAGGCTGAGAAGTGATGCCTTGTATATTTTCTGTCAGCCTTTTATTCTTTGTCTATTTTTGTCTTGGAACTTAAGATGTGTCTCTTACAGATAAGAGATTGATGGATTATGTTTTCTTTTGTTTTTAAAAATTATTTTGGGCTGTGCCCCGGTGCTGTAGTGGTTGTGCACAGGACTGAGGCCCAATGGGATGAAGGTTCAATTCCAGCAGCAGCTCCACATGAGAAAAGGCTGGGCCTCCTACTCCCACCACCAGAGATGCCCAAAAAAACAAAAACAAAAAAAATCATTTTATTGGGGACTCATACGACTCATCACAATCCATACATTTGTCCATTGTATGTCAAGCACAGGGTTATGTTTTCTAAGCCAGTCTGCAAGTCTTTGTCATTTCATAGATGAATGGAGGCTTTTGATATTGAGTTATTAATAAGATTTATGGATTGATTCATTGCTGTCATCTTATACCTTTTGGGAGTTGTTTTCTTATCTCCCTTCATATAATTGTGTTATGTTAGGCTTAATTGTATGTTAGGCTCAATTCCTGCCTCCTTTTCCCCATGATGCCATGTTATCTTGGTAGCTGTTATCATTGCATTGGCTTCTGATTGGAATTGGGCTCTGTGATGGTCTCCTGCTTGTGGGACATGTGGGTCTCAGACCCTAGTGAGTCATCAAGTATTTTCCATAGAGTTGGTTTTCTTTTCATGTATTCTTTGAGTTTTTCCTTGCCTTGGAGTATTCTTACCTCACCATCTAGCTTAATAGGTAGTCTGGCAGGATAGATGATTCTTTGGCAGGTGTTTATTTCTTTCAGTTTTTGGAAGTTGTTACTCCACTCTCTTCTCCTCCTCATTGATTCTGCTGGATTCTTACCTGAGCACCATTGTATGTGACCACAATGTGGTCTTTTCTCTTGCTGCTCTTAAAATTTTCTTTTTTCCTCTAAGTAGAATAATTTAACAATTATATTCCTTGGTGAGTTCTTTCTGAGGTATACTCTAATGAGTATCCTCTCTGCTTCTTGCATGAGTATCTGATTCTTGCTCAGTAAGGCGAGGAAGCTTTTTTTTTTGCAGAAATTCCCTCACTAATTTAGCTGCTGATTTCTTTTTTGTGTCTTTTTCAGAAGCTCAATTATTTAAATGCTGTGCCTCTTAGTAGCATCTGTCATTGGTCTCAGGCTTTCTTCTGCCTCTCTGATTATCTTGTTAGACTGTCTTTCCCATTTGTTAAAGTCTGCCTGATTGTCCTAGAGATCACTTCTACGATTCTCTGCTTCTTCTAGTCTGGCCATGAGAGATGTGATTTTGTGTTTTGCTTCTGTTACCTCATCCTTAAGCTCTTGTATTTCCATTTGGTGCATGTACTTAATTCCCTATACCCTCTACTCTATCATCGCATCCTTATTCTGCAACATTCCCTCATCTCCTGTATTACTCCAAGCAGCCTTCAGAAGATTTCTTTTTGTTATAGATCCATCTTTGATTCTTCTACGATCATTATTATCTTCACTGTTGCTTTGTCTTTCTCATTTTCTTTTTTAGGGTGCTGCAGTATGTTGTTGTTTGTGTGCTGTTTTGTAAGAATAGGGCACCATATTTCTCTTAATTTTCTCATCTGGTAGCAGGAGCACCGGGTGGGTAATTTTACTTAGGTGCCATCTTGACTCTTCTTGGTTATACATTTAAAGAATAAGAATGTAAAGACATTATATTTGATTAAGGGTAAAGAACATATTTCAAAGACAGGAAAAACCAACGTTGGTTATCAAAGACAAACCATTATGGCAGTCATCATACAATTATTTATATGTCGTTACAGATGTGAACTTACCAGCATAATTCTTTCTATAAAGGAGAAATAAAGCCAGCATAAGAGAAAAAGTTGCCTAAGAGTTGGCTTTGACTCAAGGCTAATGTTCCTTTTTAGTAATATCTGTAGCTAAGTATTTACTAGACCTTTCTTAACACAACCATATGTACAACAGAATAAAGCACTGCATAGCCCTCCACTATCTACACAATTTTTTCAATGCTTGAACTTATTGTTGCAGCTGCTTTCTCAATCCACTTCATTGAGAGTCTTGCTTTTCATCAAACCTTTGTCAATTTTTTGCCACTCACAGTAGAAGGAGTTAACAAATTTGCAATTACTTGCAATTACAATTATACTCGAGTTGAAAAACTGAGTAAATAAATTTTGCTTAAGGAGACCCAAGATTATCACTTCAAGAGATAGTATTTTATAAAAATGGAAGGTACATAAGGTCATAATGAACCCTGGGATAATATTGTCTGAGTGAGTATATACATGCATAAATAGGTAAATATATGAAAAGACCTGTATTGTTACCAAAGGAACCCTAATAATTTTAATTACCTGAAAAAAAAGACTAAATTACTGGGCCTAACTCTATACTGTATTTGTGTGTTTTCTTTTATAAGCCCAAAGAAATTGGCATCATGTTTCTCTTCATTTATTTACTTGTTTTCTAAAGGCAATTCCTTAAATACCAGTTTCATTCTGTCTACTGTTGTAAAACACAAGACCTCATCTTGACTGTGTGACCATGTTTATTTGTTCCTAAGAATTTAAAAAGGTTTCATTTTTATTTTTGACCTTCTGGGATATTGTATGTTGCCAAATAATTTTTTTGTTGTTGCTATGATATAGGGTTAGGAACACCTGGGAGATGGGAAAGATTGAATAACAATAAATAAGTCAATTATTTGCACTTACCTAGGTGTGCTACTTTATTAACATAAGGTCTCAACTATTTCAAAATGGAAACGAGAAGATGTTAGTGTGTATTTAACTGATTAGGAATAATATTTTTTATAGGTGTAAGCTTCATTTGATATTCTAGAGAAAACATGACATTTAGATTTTTTTCTTTTTCTTTTTGACATTTAGAGTTTTAAAGATTATTTTTAAATTTCCTGTGTGAAGGTCTCAGCACCTGTTTTGGGGAAGCATTGAAACAATGATAAAACATTAATCAAAGCAATCATTTTATGGTGGCGATTATTTTACTCACTTCCGTATCCTTTTTGAAATGAAATTTTTATTCCCATTTGGGAAAGTGAACATCCACTTTCCTTCTCGATTTTTATTCACATCAATTTCAAAGTTGTGAGGTGTAATAGACTTCTCTAATTCCCCTCCCTTTGCTCCTCACTTTTTATAAAGAGACTTTTTAAAATAAAGCCCTTCCTGTCACACATTAAATATTCTATTGAGGAAGTAAATGGGAATTAGCTCTGTGAAGCTTAGAATTATATAAGGTCTGCATCTGAAAAAAAGACCAAGATCTCAGAAAAGTCATTTTTAAACTTGTTGAACCACTGTAATTGCCTTTAACATTGTTACGTCACTCCTCTTGTCTTTCAGCTTATTTTAATAAAAAGTCAAAATGATTCATTTAATTATTAAAAACTCCCCAATTATTTTAGTATCATTCAAGAATATATTAAAATATGCCTTTTGGGTTATCTACTGTTCATCGTTTTGAGACCCAGCTGGTTTACTATGTTATGCCCCAGGTTGCTAATTTCAATGTTAGCAGTTTGAATGAACCAGTCCATCTGTAGAAGAAAAATGAGGATATCTGCCTCCATCAAGATTTATAACCTTAGGAACCCTTTGTAGAATTCTTATGAAACTAAATCAAATGAATGACAGGGGTTAGTTATTTCTTGGCCATATCTTTCATGAATTTCCCTTTGATTACTCAGATCATATCATACTGACTTACTTTTCATGGCTGGAATTGCCAATAATTTCATTCCTCAGAGTTTTTTTTTTTCCTTAAACGGTTTTATTATCATATGATACACATAGCATGCAATATGATTACATCTGAAAAAGTTGTAGAATCATCACCACAAACAGTTTTAAAACAATTTATTAATTCTTTTTTTAACTCTCTACCCCATTTTATTAATTTTTTCAGTGTTAATTTCTTTCTTTTTTTTTTTGGCATCACCGCCCACTGGTGGTCATGGGAGCTACCCAGCCTTGCTCCTGGAGAGCCACCGCTGGATCCCATTTGATGTTCTCTGCATGTTATCATGACTACTCACACCCCTGTGAAGAATTCCTTGAGGTTCATCCACATTTAGAGGGTATTCAGCATTGTATTTCCTTCATCTACCCACCCCCCCCACTTGAAATAGTTTTAAAATGAGTCAAAAGGGAGATCTAACTAGGTCTGCCTTAATATTCTTTACAATACTCTATTGGAATCACAGAGCTATTCACATACCTCAACTATTATCATTTGTGAGCCTGATGAATAGATTTTGTGTTTCCACTGTCATCTAGTGCCTTCTTCACAATTTAATTTCTGATGTCATTCCCTTCTTTGGATTGAGACTGTTTCATTTACAATCCTTGGATCACAGAAGGTGGTATGTTTATTCCATGTGCACTTACTAGACACAACCCTAAAATGACTGCTTGTTTGAAAACAAGATTTTAAAACCCAGACATTATTTTTTTTCTGATAGGCAGGAGCTATCTAGTTTCTTCATACTTTGCTATATTTCTGGTGATCTTTTCATGAAGTTGAGCATCATGCAAGTCCATGTTATTATTCTTAGATTGGGACAAAGTGTTAAATGCAAGCCCTCCAATCCATTCATACATCTCTGATTTATATATGTGTCTAGTTATTTCATGTCAATTTGCAAATATAAAAGTGAAGGGACAGCTATGATAGTTGTTTTTGTGTCTGTCAGCTTGAGTCTCATAGAAATGTAGGAAGAGACTGATTGATTGGAAGGCAACCAAAATAAGTAGTTCTTCAAAGTCAGCTTCTTCCTCTTTCTCCCTGGTGATCAGACCCGAGTTAGTTGCCTGAGTTAGTTGCTCTGCCTCAACTGTGTGCTGTGCTACCTGTGGGCCAAACCAGCCATGGATTGTGGTAGATTCCGTCACCCAGGCTGGACATAACTAATTCCCCATCATGACCTGCTTCACTAAGCTGTTGTTGTGCTCCTGGTCTCTGCTGCGCCTCACCTCTACACCTCACCTTTCTGCTGTTGCTACTCCCTCTTGTCTAACCTGTTGCTCCAGGCTGACTCTGCTCTTTGACTCCTTATAAGCCACTCTGCTTTCCCCTTCCCTTAACTTGGTCCAGCAGTGGTGTAAGTTGGAAAGACCTCCAGGGTGGTAACTGTCCCATGAACTTGAGGTGGACTGAGCCTCTACACAGCTGTGTGGACTAGCTAGTTATTGTATTCCTTCTCACTACATAAATTTATATATATTATATATCTGGGTTTTGCTTCTCTAGAGAACCAGAACTAACACAGTATGCCACCCAGTAATTAGAAATTGGCACAAATGTAATTTGCTGGGTCATAGCCTACATTGACTAAAAAAGATTTTTCTGTAGCTAGATTGTAGTAAATTATGTTTTTATTATGTAATAATGTTAAACCCATATAGTTTCAATTTTGGGAATTACTGCCCTATAGAAGCAATGTGGGCTATGTTATTATTCTTTTAAGTATTCCACCACTGCATAGCTATACTGTATTATTACAATATGATCTACACAAAGAAGAAAAAAACTGTGAACATACATACTCTTTGCCTCTTCTTAAAGACTGGTATTTTTCTCAGCTAATGACAAAAAGCATTTGTTTCTTTTCCCAATCCTCATCAACTTCTTGCATATCAAACAGCAAGTCAAACTAAGTTTTTAGATTATCAGTTTAATGTTATCTCTATGTCTGAATGTATAATAATGTTGAAATGCAATAACTGATGGCTCAAAACAATGATAGTTATTTAAATAATTGTTTTATTAATGAGGCTTTATTAACCTCATTATAGGGAGTCTATGACTAGATTTTCATAGTAACAACCCTCCATGTTTTCCTTATGATTTCATAAGTCATAACAAGCAGTGACTCATATATTCCATTTTGAATTCTATATTTTTTGCTGGAAAGAAGAAGTGATGGGAACCTTGATCATGAAAGGTGGACCTGAGAAATACTGAAGTACATATTTCCAAATATAAAATAATACAAAATAGAAAGTGGACACATAGCAAATATATGTCAACTCAAATAAAGAAGACTTGAGGAGCTAGTGTTAATCAAAATATTGCAACAAAATTATAGGAACTTTGATTTTAAAAATATTAAAATGCTCATCTATTGTTTCTTGGTATATCCTCCATTATAGTAAATATTTATCTGAAGGCAATGTTTTCCAATGTTCTAACACTTCCCCAAATGAGGATGATGCCATATCAAAACAGGAGTTTGGGCATTTTTCTTTCCCTCAAATAATTTTCCTTTTAAATGTTCTAGTTCTGTGTATAAGAATAATTCTGTGTATAAGAATAATTCTGAAGGGCAGGATCAGCAGCTTTATCAGTTGGATAAGAATATTTCCCAGTGAAATTCTAATGGCATAGCCCATGCTATCACAAGGAAAGAATGGGCACATTGTTGTGCTGGATTTTTTTTAAAAAGTCCTCCCCACAACTATCCTTGTCTTGCTCAACAATATAGCTCTTTAGTCTCTTAAAAACTCTATAAAATCCTCATGTTAGTCTTGTGTTATTGAAGAAATTCTATCAAGATTACCCTTTAGGATATCCCTCAAATAGATAACATAAGCTTTAAAAAAATCTTTTTTTTTTTTTTTTGTCACTCAGCCTTCTAGACCTCACTACTCTGAATTTAGCCCAGTAAATTCTCTGGAAAGTCTCTGTATTGCCTTTTTAACAAGAGTATGACAAATGTATTACTAAGAATGTAATTCTTAGTAACCAATTACAGAGCTAAAATTAAATACATTTTATTTGGCATAAACTCAAGATTGTAACAACTAGCGTTTCAGTTATACTATATATTCATATAACTTATTCTTATACATAAAAACTAACAAAGATATATTAGATTAAGAATGTTGATTTTATATAAATAGCCTTATGACCAGCAGTGCTATAAACCATAAGACTATGTCTTGAAGTTATATAAGTGAGACATTATTTATATCTCAACTTGACAGAATTTGCATACTAATATATTATACAATTGTACGTTATCCCAGTCAATATAAATTAGAAGTTGTAAACTCAGAACAGTAAAGATAATTCACCAGTACTCTTTTAACCTATTTACAAGCTTCAGTTAATGATTTTATGTCTTTAGGGAATCAGCTTAAGGAGCTAAGAGTTTTTCTCACCTAGTTCAGAAAGAATTCTAAAATGGCTCTTTGACCAGTATCAATGGTAGGGAAAAGGATTCAGATGTGACAATTTTCAGTGATGTAGCTATTGGGTACATTAGTAAGGGCATTGAATTTGGACTTTTTATTGAATATTATATAGTGTTAGCTTCATGCTCTGTGTGCCTGCAAGAAAGATTGAAAATTGTGGCTAAGCTGGAATACATTGGAGAATTTCCTGTTTATATTTCTGAAGAAAAAGCTCTGAGAAATTCTGAACTGAAATAAAGACTTAAATCTTTGATAAAGGATGGATAACTAAAGAGAATAAATTGAAAAGTTGGATCATGTCATTCTTTGTTCTTACCTTTCAGAGACTTTCTACCACTTAAAGCCCAAGCTTTTCCCCAGGCCTATGAAAGGCCCTGCAGCACCTGCCTTCTGGCTACATCACTGACCTTTCGGCCTGCAAACCATTGCTCTCATTGGTTTGAACCATAGTAACTAACGACATCCTTTAAAAATACAAGTATTGAACTAATAAGAATAGAGCAGCTAACACACAATTTACTATGATCCAGGTTTGTTCTTTTGGAATCCTGGTGTTTGCGATCTGAAAGGTCACCTGTTTGAACCTATCAAACCTGGGGAGAAAGATTGAACTCCCAGGGAAAGGGACCTGTTTCGTACTCCCATGCAGACAGAGTCTCTGAAACTCACCGGCCCAGTAGGGACTGACCTTGCCTGGGTGGCACTGTTTGTTTTAAATCTGAGTCATGTCTCTAAGGACATCTTATAATTGCTTCAAACCTCACAAAAGCAGCATTGAATGTCCCATCTGTGCCCCGATACAGATGCGAAAATCGAGGCAGAGAAAAGTTAAGAAAACATACAAAGCCATTCAAGACTTAAATAAAAAATTAAAGGGGAAAAATCCCGAATTTCAAAATCAGGCAGATAGAGGCCAGGGAATCTCTAAAACTTGAATCATAATTTATGCTTTACCAGAAACACTCCTGTTATTTCACTTTGAATAGAATCCAGTCTTATGAACAGCCTTGAAGAGTGACTTATTTTCAGCACTTTGCCTTTCTTGGCAGCATCTCCAGACATTTTCTCTTTTGCTCACTGTGTCCATCTCTGGGTGTTCATCTTCCTTTGCTCTAAAAGATCTCCCAGTCTGAAATGACCAACCTCCCCAGGGTCAGACCATTTAGTTCCTCAGATCAGTCAGTGTGTGACTCATTGCCACTTTACCAGTAAGTTTTTCCTGCTCAGACTAATCTAAAGGAAAATCATTTTCACACTTGCTTTTCTGGATGGATACATCAGAAATTCTGGTACCCACAACCATCTTAAAAAAAAAATAAAACATAGATGGAATTAAGTCCTATTTCATTTTCACAGTAAATTATACTACACTTACTTGTTTTCTTTTTGTGTTTCTTTATAGGATCATGTACCATTCATCATGTCTTCCCAGAGGCAGTGATTTCTTTGGAGCACCATACTGAAAGGTAAGAAATAATCTTCTAAGGTACTCGACAATGAAAGTCCATTGTATAACCATTGAACAAATCTCAAGGTAGTTAATAGTAGAATGCTATTTTTGAAATAATTAAATGGGGCCGAGCCCCGGTGGCGTAATGGTTGTGTGCAGGACTGCGGCCCACTGGGTTGGAGGTTCAAATCCAGCAGCAGCACTCCAGGAGCAAGGCTGGGTCTCCTACTCCCACCACCAGGGGGCAGTGATGCCCCCTAAATAATTAAATGATAAATTCACAGGAAGCTTATATCCAAAGTGTGAGGGAAAAGGATAACAATACATTGTATTACGGAACATTAACAGTGAATTAGGATTTATTATAGGCGCGTCCCAAATTTCTGATGTAACATATCCTCTTAAAAAATGAGTTATTGTAGGATAATTTCCTCATTGTTTTGTTATTTTTGGGGGGAGGGTCTCACTGTCCTCTGGTGGCGGAAGTAAGAGGCCCAGCCTTTGCACCTGTGGAGCCACTGCTGGAATTCAATCTCCATCCCAGTGGGTCGCAGTACTGCACACAACCACTGCACACAACACAACTGCAAGGGCTCAGACCCATTGTTTTGTTCTTTAAATAAGTTTACAGAACTTACTATTTGAGGGGGTGGCCTTCTTTGAAGAGGGTATAAGTAAAAAAAATTAAGCAATCAATTAAATCTAGTAAACTTAGAATTCAAGTCTATATACTTTACAGTTAGCAGTCCAATGTGTGACCCACCATGTCAACAAGGCTCCTATTTATTTTTGTTCCTGACTTGATAGATTATCAAACTATTGTTTCCCCATCTTCTAAATTTCTAGACTTACTGAATGTCTATATTCAATATCTTCTGATTTACTGACAGTTGAGAACGATAGAACATCAGAAAGAAAGTGAAATAATCCCACCTTCTAACTTCTATAAAAACTTAATGATTTCAATAAAATCACTTCATTAAAGCAAACAAAAACATGCTAAAATGTCAGCAAAATTGGTGTTACATAAGTATGGAATTAGAGATATGGGGAGAAAATTAAACATTCTTTAACTAAATCATTAAGTATAAGTGATTAAAAGATACTACTGAGGATTAGGTATTTCCAAAACCCAGGGCCAGATTTTTCCCAATCTTTGTGGAGGGATTCTTCCCTACTTGGTGGGGAAGAGTGTGATGCATGTGGTATCGGTTCATTAATCATTCTGGCTGTACATGTGTTGTGTAAATTCCATGTGTCCTTTTACTCTGATAGACTCTGATCATTCTAACTGTAAAGACAAGGAGTGAGATGCAGCTGGCAAAGGCAGTTAAGATGGTACTGCGTTCATTTTCAATTTATTTAAATTAATGATCTCAATCCAAAGCATTATTTTACCCCATAACCAGAACAGGGTTTGAAATACAAAGTTGTGGCATATTTTAGTTTGTTTTTAGTACCACACTCATTAGAATTTATCTGTAATGAACCCACTGCTTTCCCTCACTTCTCTGTGTTCTATTCGGAGATCATCCCCCAGGCTGTCTGCTGTCCTTACAGATGCCAAAGAGTCTATTAGTGCATGCTGCTGAAAGCTGCTCTTCTCTGAAAAACACCTCCTAAGTGTAGTCTGGGCAATGTCGGTGAGGCTCTGAGACGCTGAAGTTCACTGCCCAACATCAGAGAAAAGAAGTAATTAATGAGTGATAGTCCCCTCCAGGCTCTTCACAGTTATTTCATTTCCTCATGGTGAAAGTAAACAAACAGTTCTTAAGAATGACAGACACTATTGACCTTGTCAGAGCCAAGACTATCTTGTTTCCCTGTTCATTGTAGAAGTACTGCCTGAAATGCAGCAAGAAGGACTATTGGTAATTGCTTAGGAAAAAAATTCTAACCATTAATGAACACTATCATCATCACTAACAGACTACTTTAATCTACAAGAAAATCTCTATTTGTGTTTTTATAATTATAAATCTGTACTTTTATTTTCATATAATCATAAATTCTCATTGCCATATTTCTAGAGTTACTAATCTCTAAAAAATTACTAGGTGACATAAACAGCTAAGGATTTGGCTATATCGTGAAAAGTTGGCAATGAGACACATGCAGGGGTACCTCAGGAAAAAGATCTCATGATCTATGCCAACCTTTAAGTATGCTATAGAATGCAAATCCAAAATTCCTGTGCTCTCCATCTCAGAATCTGTTTGATGCAATTGACTTAATATCTTACTAAATATTTTGCCATTCGCTATATACACATGTATGTGGGCATCCATGAGCCTTCTCTCCTGTAGACCTCTTTGTTTGGTTCGTAGTCAGAAATTCACAGCTGGCTTTGCTTGCTTATGAGCTGCAGGAACCTGACCAAGACTTCTTGAGACTTGACTTTCAATTTTGGGTCAGACAGATGAATAAACCAGACTGCACAATCACTTAGATCTATTCCAACTCTAATAATCAGTGAATGAAGGCATTATAGAGAGTAAAAAATCATGATGATTGCTTTAGCATTGAGAAAGAAAATTCCTCTGAGAAAGGAAAAAAATCCACTAGACTGAAATTATTCTGTTTTCTACAGAGTTGTGAATTCTTAAATTCATTTGAAATTTTAGTAGTAGAAAGTCAGCCCCAAAATGTTTATTGTATATTTTTAAAGATGAAATGATTATTTAAATAAATCTTATTATGAAATCTTTTCAACATTATGACCTTAAAAATGACCCTCCCAGGCAAAAATTAGTCTTCATAGAAACATAAGAAGAAGTAAAAAGGTTACCATATCAGTAGGAAATAACTTACAAAAAGCAAAAAAGGCTCCACAGAAACATGGAATTCAAACATAGTGGAATTTTTTCCTAAGCACTCAAAAAAAAAAAACATTTTCTTGGGGGCTCTTACAGCTCTTATCACAATCCATACATTCATCCATTATGTCAAACACTTTTGTACATATGTTGCCATCATCATTTTCACAATATTTCTTTCTACTTAAGCCCTTGGTGTCAGTTCATTTTCCCATCTTCACACCTGCCCCCCATTCCCTCCCTTCATAGTTTATAAGCATTTTTACAAGTCTTCTACTGACTGCTATCTCCTTTCACCCACTGCTCATCCCCCTGGGAGGGGGTTTTGTGTTGATCATTATGATTGGTTCCCCCTTTCTCCCCTACCTTCTCCTTCCCTTCCTGGTATTGCTACTTTCATTATTGTCCCTGAGGGGTTTATTGGTCCTGTATTCTCTGTGTTTTTGAGCTCTTCTCTGTACCCGTTTACATGCTCTGGTCTAGCTGGATTTGTAAGGTAGAATTGGGTTCATGATAGTGGAGACAGGAAGCCTTAAAGAACAAGAGGAAAATTGTTTATTTGTTGGTGCTATACGGCACCCTGTCTGGTAGTCTCTTCCTTGTAACCCTTCTGGAAGGGTATGTACAATTGCCTACAGATGGGTACCTCCCCTCCCCCATTCACATTGATATGATTTTTTGCTGTGGGTCTTTGATGCCTGCTACTTGATCCCAGTGACACCTCATGATCACACAGGTGTCTTCCATTTGTGCTTTGTTGCTGTGCAGCCAGATGGTCGCTGGTTTGTCTTCAAGCCTTTAAGGACCAAGATGCTATATCTTTTGATAGCTGGGTTGCATGAGCTTTCTTCACATTTGCTTATGCACCCATTTTTCCTTTGGTAATCTGTCAGGAAGCTGAGCATCACAGAGTGCCTGGTTATTAGAACAAAGTGTTCTTGCATTGAAGGCATAATTGAGTAAAACCTGCTTGTCTGCTACCTTACTATTAATATATGCACATAGATCTATTTCACCATCGTTATAACTAAAACTATTTACATATATACATGCCTGCATTTAGACCTCTATAAATGTCCATTGCCTCCTAGTTCTTTCCTCTATTTTCTTTTAGTTTTCTCTTGTCTCACTATCATGTTCAGCTTTCATTCAGATGTCATCAATTCCTCTAGGCTACATTGCCCTTAATCAAGCCCCACCAGACATCCTATCCTGTCCTTGCTATCGATGTTAGATCATTTGTTGTTCTCTTTTGCCTGGGTTTGTCAATACACTCCTTCCTTCCCCCCCCCCCCAAGTCCTCCTGTTTCTCCTCTGGATTGCTTATCCTGCATATCTTATCTAGGTAGACATGCAGAAACAATAATAAGCACACATACAGACAAACACACAAAGACAGAGCAAAACAAAACAACTGAAGAAAAGAAAAGAACAACCAAAAACCAACAGCAGAAAAAGAAAAGCCTATAGAAAGTTTGTTTGTTTACTTTCAGAATTGTTTCTTGGTAGACTCTGATGGGGTACCACACCCTGGTCCTAAAGTCCATTTTTGCTTTGCTCCTTTGGCTGCATTTTTGCATGCCATTAGTGTTTTGCCCTGTATAGTGGGGTCAGATCAGGTACTATGACCTTACTGTGTCTCTAGTATTGTCCCCCATAATGCTATGGGTCAGTGAGGAATATCTCGCCACATGGTGGGGCCAGCATAATGATCCTAGCTTTGCATTGACTATTCTGAGCAGGAAGACTGGCTTTGGGACTTGGTGGGCCTGGATATATACCAATCTCCTTCCCTCTTCACTTGCTCCTGTGTGCTCTGATCAGATGTACACCTCTTCCTGAGCTGTAGCTTCAGTGCTGTTATGATGTGTATTCTTTTGGTGTGTGTGTGTGTGTGTGTGTGTGTGTGTGTTCATGGAGTTGGGATAGAGACTGGCCTTGCAGATATCTCTATGGCTCCCTGCTTCATTATGGGATGTGGCATTCAGTCTGGGCACACCAGGTTGAAGCCTGGTTGCTCTCTTCCTCTCCTGTGGGAGAGGAATCCCAATTATCACTCCCACCCTCCATTTCCAAGTACTTTTTGAAACAACTTCATATGTTTTGAAGAATATTCATTAATAGATGCAATAACCAGATCATCAGTACTAAATGGAGGGCATATTCAGGTTTTCCACAAATAAATTATTAATGAAGGAACTATTTAAAGAACCAGAAAATGATTAAAGATTAGAGATGGGATGAACAATATCTGTGAAGTGGGCAGAGACAAGCATGACATTAATCCCAATAAATGGGTTAGAATTAAGAGAGAGAAAACTGAACCATCCTACAGGGTTGGCATCATAGAGCTGTTACCAGGCCCACAGTTAAACAGTGGGTACTCTTACATGCGAATAAATCTAGTGCAGAAACAGACAATAATTACCACCACGAATTTTGTAGAAGTGTTGACTCATGTGATTTCTGTACAAAATAAAGTTTTATTATTTGGAGGAAAGCATATTTAGAAATTAGCTTAATGCTACACATAAAGTGATTTGGATATTTAGCACAAAGACTAGAAACTCATAAACTTGAGAATAACAATAGACTAAAAGCACTATCATACAGAAAATTGTTGGTTTTAGGGGCCATCAAGTTGGTTCAGACTCAGCAAAAAACTCCCTAGCCCTCATTTTTCTTAAGTTTTTCCCACTTTGGTAGCCACTTGTCAATGTGTCAGTCCATCTTGTCAATGGTCTGAATGATATACTTTTCCTCTGGAAGGATCTCTTCTGACGTGTCCCAAGTACCTTAGACAAAATCTTACCATTCTTGTCTCAAAGGTGCATTTTGGTTGTACTTCAGCCAAGACAGATTTGTTTGTTCTTTCGGCAGTCCACAGTACTTTCAGTATTCTGCGGCAGCATCCTAATTGAAATGTATAAGTTCTTTTTCAGTCTTCCTTATTTGATGTCTTACTTTCACAATCATATGAAGCAATTGAAAAAAGTCATGGATTGGGTCAGGCACACCTAATTCCTCAAAGTAACATCTTTGCTTTTCAATACTTTAAAGAGATTTTGTGCAGCAGATTTACCCAGTAAAATGTGTGATTTGATCTGTTGACTGTTAAATATCATGTTTCTAACAACCTGAAATCATTGAAAATACCAAGTTTTTCTGTTTGTCATGATTGGTTCAGTTGTATGGGGATGGTTTTCCTTACATTGATTGTTTCCATCATAAAGGGTGCAATTCTTGATCTTCATCAGCAATTGCTTCAATTCCTCATGGTTTTCAATGAACAAAATCATGTTATTTGCATATTGTATGTTAGGAATAAACCTACTGCCAATCCTGATGCTTTATTAGTCTTCCTTTCTTACTTTTTTTTGTTGTGTTTTTGCTTTTGTTTTTGTTTTGGGGAGGGGGCATCACTTAGTCTTCCTTTCTTAATCAGTCCTTTATGTCACTTTTATATCATACTTATTATCAACCAAAATGTTTTCATTCTTATTTATCTTTGCATCTGTTTTGAAGGCATACAAATAACCCACAAAATTATTTTTCTTTTAAAATAAAAAAAATCTATTCAAAGGAGACAAAAGAAAGTTACTGTGAAAAGCATATAGACTTTTCAAAATAGAACAAATCCCCAAACAATCCCTTTTTTTAGATAGAAGCAGAGTTCACTATAGCAGGAGGTCAGATAGTTAAAGAGCAGGGCCATCATAACATTAAATAAGGCATAAAAACTAGATCAAATGATAGCAATTTATTAGATTATAAGATATAATATATACCATGTCTTACAATAGTAAAATAGAGTTGCATATATATAAGATTATTTGGTTATTTTTATTAATAAATCATTTTATTGGGAGCTCTTACAACACTTATAACAATTCATGCCTCCTTGTAGCAAACACATTTGTATACATGCTGCCATCATCATTTTCAAAACATTCTTTGTTTTTTTATGTTTAATATGACTGCATATGAACAAAGAGTTTACAGAAAAATAGAAATTGGTCTACTTTATTCTGTATAGAAGTTAATTATATGAATTAATTTTTATAAGACTTTAATTATATGTTTCGCTCCCCTAATTACTTTCCAGAGAACCCTCAATAAGCTATTTTGAGAACGAATAATTTTAGACCAAACAAAGGAATTTAAATAGTTCCATAAAATTGAAATATTAATTATTTGCATAGTGTGGCTGGAATATAAAGTAGTGAAATAAACATCCATAAAAGAAATATGTCATTAGTAGTTGTGCTATTTAAGGTTTCCTGGGCCCTGTAAGTAGTTTGTCAGTTAAGACCTAGCAATCTCCTCCCTAATTACCTCCTCTGACGGTTAATTTGCTTTCACTGAAATCAGACACTGTCCATTTTCCTGCATATGGATCCTATGCTGAATGGAACCTAACCTCCAGCTTTTCCAAATTAAGCCAGAGATCTGGTAGATTCCCTTTTGATTCCAGTGTTGTAAACAGGGGAGCTCAACCACACAACTAGATTAATAATTAAAGCCTTTGTTAAACAGTACCTCGAACCTTTCACTCTAGAACAAAGAAATTCCAAACTTTTTCTAGCTCAAAATATGTGACTGGTCAAGGGGAAGGCTATTGCAATTGTTAGATTCTGATCGGGTTGGCAGGCTTATGGCTTGGGAGTGGGGGGTGGGGGTGGGCGGGCAACAGCACAGCTGTTGATGCTAATTCATGGTTTACAAAATAGTATGCAATTCTTGCCAACTGGACAGGACAGCTATGGTTTGTAGACATCTCAGAAGAGTCAAGGTGTTGTTGGGAGATCCATGAGAGGGAAAAGGAAAACGTGGGTGGGAGTAGGGGTCAGAGCTAACTGCTAGCAGTGGTTAAAGGCAATTTGAATTAAGATGGACTTCGTCATGTTAAGATAGGTTATCAGCAGTCTGCCATCTTTCCTGTTTGGATTAATGTTCCTCTACAGTCACAATGCTGTTGTGTGACATGTTGACCTTGGATTTATCATGTCCTGCAGTTAACCGAGTTAGGAGATGCCTCCTACATGACAACCTTCCACTCACTGGGAACTTTCCTACCTCTAGGGTACCATTTCTTTCTTTTTTTTTTTTTAGGGTATCATTTCTTTGCAACTATTTTAAAAAATATTAGAGAAAAACATGCAGATTTTTTGTTTACAAATATGTAAATTTACAAATATGAAATTGTTTAAAATTTGTAACATGACTGTATTTTCAGTGTTCATAGTTCTAGAATGCAATCATTTTTGGTCTTTAATTAATGTTTTTATTTTACTGATTTCTAATTCATTGAGGATGATACCACTCTACTGTTAATTTAAGAATACTAAGCATATTTACTCAAACTTATCTAGCAGTGTCACAGAGGAAAGGTCTCTAGATAGAATTCAGAATAGATTATTATTGCTCTTGGGTACTTCCAGGTTGTTACTGGTTCATGAGACACTGTAGGACAGAGTTGAATGAATGCTCCTTGGAATTTGCTAGACTAAAATATTTATGCAAGCAGATCGGTTGGTTGATTTTTATTTATTTAATATTTATTTTCTTGCTTACTTCTTTATTCACCCTCAGCATAGGAAGTGGGATAAAACTACAGACCTCTCTGTCAGTAGCCAAGTGCATAGGCATTATGGCACTCTGCAGCACATCACACAACATAAAGATTTCAACCCAGAAAACCCCACGGAAGAGTTAGGCTCTGTGTGATATTGGGTCCTCTTGAATTGAAATCAATTTGGAAACAGGTTCTGTTTTGATTGTTGTTGTTATCAGACTGAACTCACTGCCTTGGAGCCAATGCTGACTCCCAGCAATTCCCCTGGGTGTTCCAGACTCTAACAGGGTAAAGGACTAGAAAGCCCAGTCTTTCTCCGGCACAGTTTCTGGCAATTTCCAAAAGCTGATTATGTGGATCCAAATCCAACATATAACATTGGACACCACCGTTACACACCACCGTTACTCCCATCAAGTGGGTTCCAGCACATATTAATCTTATGTACAGGCTGCTGTGTGTCGTCCTCATAATTGTTTTTGTTTGAGCCCATTGCTGTAGCTACTGTGTCAATCCATATCCTTGAAAGCCATCCTCTTTTTAACTGCCCTTCTATTTCCCAAACATAATGTCCTTCTCCAGGAACTGATCCTTCCTCTGAACATGCCCAAAGGATGCTAGGCAAAATCTCCCCACCCTTGTCTCCAAGGAGCGTTCTGGCTTTACTTCTTCCCACACAGCTTTATATTTCTTTTTGCCTGTCCATAGTGCTTATAAATGGTTTCTTGGGTTCTTTTTCACAAAGTAGAAATAAATCCCTTGCAGAACTCTGTAAATATTACCTGTGCAGTATGCCTCAATGCTGTAAACTTATCCATTCTTCTCACTGTCTTCTCATGGAAGTCTTGAATTGACCACTGGATGTATTAACGGCAGCTTGCATGTAAGGTCCCTGGGTATGATTGTTACAGGCCATTAGTTGAGTTAATACAATTTTGAATTATTTTCTTTGTGAGTACCTATGGCATAAAAAAATTTATAAAGACTTCTTCAAAAATAATCTCAATGTTTATTCATGTTTTTAGTACCTCCATCCTTTTCAATTACAATGAACAACCACACTGGTAAGCAGTTTTTCTCTGGAGATGATAACTTTCTTGAAAATCATGAGGGATTTTGCACGCAACACACTGTGGCAACAACAATTATAAAGAATCAAGTGCTATTGTTCCCAGTGATTCTTATGATGAGTTTACCTAAAGAAACTACAAGTCCTTTGACTCAAACATCAAAAACTGAGGAACCCAGTTCATATCAATCATATCTATTGCAAACGCAATGTTATTGAATTCTTTCTATTTAAGTTATGCTGAGGAAGTTCTTTTTGGAGGGGGGTTTCTAACTCTAGGTCTTTGCATATTTCATTATAATATTTTATTTTATGTTCTTTGAAAATTTCTATTCAGCTCTTTGACTTCATCATTCTGTCCATTTGCCTTAGTTGAGCAAATTTCACAATCTCTTCTGACACCCAGTTTGATCTTTTCTTTCTTTCTTTCTTACTTATCATTTTGGTGCTCTTTTTCCCTCTTTGTGTTTGATAGTCTCCATGTCCTCATATGACTCTTCATTCCTCCTGCCATTACTGTTCAATGAAGCATATCTGTCCTTGCGATGTTCTCAAAAATGGGTAAGGTAGACTTCAGTCATATTCTGAATACATATTTGGAATATCATGAACTTGTTTTAACTTCCTTCAGCTTCCAACTGAACTGATTATTGTGTTTCATGCCATCAATTTGGTTCCAAGTTATAAGGACCCTGTGCACAACAGAACAAACCCTGCATAAGCCACACCATCCTCACAATTCGTGCCAAGCATGAGCCCATCCTTTGTTGGAGCTACCGTGTCCATCCATCTCTTTGAGGCTCTCCTTTTAGCCACCTACTTTACAAATAAGACACATCTCTCCTGACAACATCTCCAAAGTATGTGAGACAAAGTCTCACCATCTCTGCCTCTCAGGGGCACTGTGGCCGCTCTTCCTAAACTGATGGCTGTCCTTTTAACAGTCCATGGTACTTTCAATACTCTTCAGCAGCAACACGATTCAAATGCATTGACTATTTGTCAGTCTTCCTTTTTCCATATCCAACCTCCACAAGCATACGAGGCAGGGAAAACACCATGGATTGGGTCAGGTGCATCTTATTCCTCAAAATAGCATCTTTGCTTTTCAATACTCTAAAGGGACATTTTGCCAAAGATTTGCCTAATACTGCATATATTTTGACCTCTTATCACTGAGTAGGGATCAACTCAGTTACAGTGAGTTTTATCAGTATCTTGTTTTGAATTCTCCAACTGCATAAGACTATTTCTGGATTTTTTGCAAATCATCTTCACATCAAATGAAATGTTCCTCATTGGCCAGTTTGCATTCTTATTTTAGCAGTGCTATTGCAATTGCAGTAGTGTTCTCAATATAGTTTCTCCCCCTCCCCCACTTTCTTATTTTGATGCATGGAAATGCAATGCTTGTTTGTTGGATTTTAATTGTGCTGTGCTTGTGAATTTTAGTTGTCTTAGTGGCAAGATGCCTAAACACGTGACTAGTGATTGAAAGGCTAACAGTTGTAATTCATCAAGCTTCTCTGCACTACAAAGACCTGGAGATCTGTTCCCACAACACTTTCAGCTCAGAAAACCCATGAGGAAGTACGGTTGTCATGGAGGATCCTATGAGTCAAATCAGATGCAACGGTCAAAATACCAGATGAGAACCAGCACCAGGACCTGATTTTTGACTAGAATTGTAATCAATGGTCTCATATATATAGAAAGGGGAAAAATGTAGTACAAAAATAAAATGTTTAAAAGATAGATTTAGTGGAACTGCTGAAAGCCAGAAGACTCCATGAAAACATGTCTGAGATTCCTTTACATCAGTAACCAAATCTATTTCCAGAATATAAGTGATTCAAGGAGCTTGTTTCAAGTAAGCCAATTCATGAAAGCAATGGGATTGTGAGAAAGAGAATTTATGAAATACTAATATTCAATTAGGCATCATGGAACTTTTTTGAAGAAAGTTGAGTTTCTAAGCAATAGTGTAAGGTGTGTCTTTATTGGCAAGATATGGGGGCATTTCAGAAGAAGAAATAGGTAATGAGACATCCAGTAATCTTGGGGGAGAAGGGTTCCCGGAGTAGTCAACAATTTTATGTGGTCAGGCTTGTGACAAGCTGTCTGGTTCTCTAATGGTTCACTTTTCCCACAGGTGCCTGTCTACATTTCACTGCAGGTATTATTACTGAGTGAGTGCAATCTTTTAAAGTTGTGATTCTCAACCTTCCTAATATCATGGCCCTTTAATACAGTTCCTATTGTTGTGGTTATGCCCAAGCATAAAATTATTTTTGTGGCTACTTCATCACTCATTTTGCTACTGTTTTGAATCAGTTGATCCCTGAGACAGAGTCCTTAGACCCCCATAAAATGGGTCCTTTAAAGGGAGAGGAGCTAATGTCTAATTTCTAATGGGAAAAACAAAAGTGTGTCAATTTATCATGAAATGCAACAAAATTGACACCCCCCCCCCTAAAAAAAGAAAAAGATAAAGCAGAGCTCTTGAAGGCTCACTGTGGTATCAAAATAGCCCCTCAGATACCGCACTGTCACAGTGAGATAAAAATACAGGTTATTGCCCATAAGTGGGGGTCTGCTACTAAACCACCATCTACATGAAACTCGATAGCAACATTGATTCTAGAGCAGAGAAGAGAGCCTAGCAGGACAGGGAGTGGAGTTCTGAAAAACAACAAAGTCAGGACATAAAGAGAATGCTGACACACACACAAAATATAACTGTGTCACTCTTTGTCCATTTCTCTTCTTTGCTGACCACCACCTTGCCTACAGTAAAGAGGTACAGGTTCAGAAACCGACAGGGACAGCTCTATTCTGTTCTAAGGCCTCTGTGCATCAGAATCCTCTTAATGGCAGCAACTTTGGTTGGGTTGGGTTTATCCACCTAGACAACAACGATTTACTGGCCTTTCCTGATAATGTGTCCAAAGTACAAGATATGATGTCTTACCATCTTAGAATTGATTTTTTGAGTATTTGGTTGAGAATTTTGCATCTATCATAACTTTCTGATATTTTTTCTGGCTTTGGTATCATAGTATGCCTTTGAATTATTATTCTAAAGGAATGCTTTAGAACATGCTCACTTCTGTGGAATCTCCTGTATGAGTGGGTTGGTGTTAATTAATTATTTGGCAATTTCTAGAAAGAAAGGTGAATGTTTTTCTTTCACTCAATAACATGTGTGTTATTTGTATTGTATGTACATAGTGGAAATGGATCCCCTATAGAATGAAACTAAAGCTTAGATTTGTACTGACTCTCTTTCAGTGTACACACACACACACAAAGACACACAACACACACATCACAAATAGCTAAAATGGTAGGTCATACTACTCCTGAGAAATTCCATGTCTTGACCTCATCTTTAGCCAGCTCCCTGGATGACACAAGTATCTAAGCACCTAACTACTGACCAAAAGGGTGGTAGTTGAAACACATCCAGAGACCTTTTTTTAAAAGCCATGCCTGGTGGTTTCCTTCAGAAAGATCCCAGTCTCTAAAATCCAATGACCATACTTCGTTATGACCCACAAGGACTCATCAGGAGTTGAAAGTGACTTGAGAACTATCAACAGTAACACTTTTTAAAAGACCCTCCATGGATTGATCAGCTCCTTGTTTCACTCCTCTCTTTATCCCCACACTCTGCTTCTTTCCCTCTGAAAATGTAGTACATTGTAATTCTATCACACTCCTCAATACACCATAATTATCTGACCATTGGATGTTAAAGTCATTCTCCACACAAGACTAGTCATATTTATGGTTTAAACCACACCAAACTCATTGCTGTCAAAGCTCTTCCGGCCCATTGCAACGGCATGTGACTGAGGATGCCTGCCCAATAGGGCTTCCTATGCTGTACATCATTACAGAAACCTTCCCTGGCTTTCCTCACAGTGCTTTGAAGCATGTATTTTAATTTTGTCCAGATCTTCAAATAAATTTGATCTCCACTCCCCCCCAAATCGGGTTAAGTTCTTTGGGGATTTTGTTTTCTCAAATGTTTGCAAGTTAAACTTTTCTACTGTGTATCTATTTCTGATATATCTTGGACATCTGAGCTATGGGCCTGTACCAAAAGCTTTCAAAATTAATTAATTAATTAATTAATTGAATTTTGCATGATAGTCTCCCATTAAAGCAAGCATGAAAAGAACTGAAATGAAAAAAATGCATTTATTTATTTGATTTGTTTTCCCAGTGATTGACATCTAAATGCAGAGAGAATATAGTTTCATTTTCTGATGTGATAAATCATGTCTGTCAACCTAAATATCCCTTTCATCATATTAAGATAAAAGAATGGTTTCTATTCAACAGAGCACAAAATTGTTTTTTGTAATCATGGTTTCCTATAGAATGTAGATTACACCTACTAATTTCCCCCTCCTTCAGCTCTATAACAATGAACAGATACATTGGCAATAAATGTAATTTTACTTTTCTTTTTTAAGTCTTCTGGGACTGTTTGGAGCAGATACTGTCTTACAATTTTAGAGTCTTAGCTTGATATTATTAGCACTAAGAGCTGAAAATTGCACTGTACTATTATTAACAATTTTCCCTCTCATTTAAAGTCTTAGGTTGGAGAAAGGGAGAATAATTGGTTATGTCTACTTTGTGACAGATTTTGAAAATTATTTGAAAATTTACTTTCCCCCCTTTAAGAATTCCCTACATAAGGCTAAAATGAGTAACTAGAATAATGGTGCACAATCAAAGACTTCATTATCTTCTTTGAAGTGAACATGTTCTCATTGCAGCAGGCACTGGATTGCATTTCCAAAGACGAGATTTAATTATGGTCAAACTAAATATGGCTTAAAATCAATTTATTAACAAAGAATTCTTACACATTCTTGTCCAAAAGATTTATGCAATGTATTTTCCCATGTTTCTTCTTTAGAGGCAAGTCAATGACGCTTTAGTGACCTTTTCTTGTATCTGGGCCATAAAAGGAAAAGCAGGCCAAACAAAACATTAACCACAACAGAAACGAAAGAAAAAAATACAACCCCTTTGAGAGCTGCATAATGTTTTACCTTCTTGCTGAACACATCTACTTTGCCTGCATTTACCCAGGCTTTATAGGCAATTCAGTAAAGGTTTTCACTTCAAGCATACTAAATGCATCTACAGAGTAGCTATACTGATTCTACTTCTACAGATATGATCAGTATCTGAGTACCACTTGTTGTCATTAACAGCAATCAATACTGATGGAATAGATGCATTTATTCTCAGTGCAGAAGGTCCTCCTTCTAAAGCATATCTCTGGCAGACGCTTTCCTTTAAAGGTTTGCCCCTTGCCAAAGTTCAAGACATTTCCCTAACCAGAACAGTAAAGCCATCAAGAAGTGATGAATGGACTATGAGTGAAAGGAACCAAATATCATGCATTCAATCTGATGCAAATTGTGGAAACACTTTGTGTTTCTACTCAGGTAGGTTTTAGGTTTTAGGTTTTAAAGTCAGGTTTTAGGACTAACCATGATTAGCACCTGAGACTTATGACAAATGTAGTATGTTAAGTCCCAACATACCACTATTCAATCAGGATGTGTATCTTAATAACATCTTCCAGCAGTTGATTTGTGAATTAATATTTGAGGAGTACCATTTTCTTAAATACTAAGGTCATGTACACACAAATTGTCAAATGACACATTGTTTCACATCTCATTCATTCTCAAGTGTGCTATATTTTCAAAAACACAGACATAAATAAAAAAGATGAAAATGAAATCTCTTCCATGCATTGAAAAACATGCTTCATTTATTCTGAAACATAGCACTGCCTAATTAGTGTCAGCACAAATTTATGCAAGAATTCACATACTTGGAATATATCATTAATTATAGGAACTGATGGCCGCGTACTTTGTCTTTCTCTGGACATGGAGTCTCATGTGCCCAGTGGGGTTTGTCTAATATCACTGTTGAACTACATTCAGATAACAGCTGTATGACATCAATGATTCATTCCCTTTGTAATTATTCTATAAAATATGAAATAATTGTCTCTCCAGTAGCAAATGTGTATTTTAAAATGAAGCAAGATTTGTTCCTCTAAAGCATGGACACACATGTATATAAAGCATCAATAACCCATATTAACATTAGTAAAATCTTATAAGAATGTCAAGGTAGAACTATTTATCCTTGCAAGTAAACATGATAAGAAACAAATTATTTAGACTATGTTAAAGGTGAATTGATGCTATGACTCATTTTAACATTTTCTTTTTTCTCTTTTTTTCTTTTTGCCTTTTTAATCTTAACCCTAACTCCAACACTTTAACATTTTCATGTTTTGATATTACGTTTACTATTTAACATTCAGGTCTTTTGGAAGTACACTAGAATCTCTGGCAAAGGGGGGATCTTCTTAATCTGACACACTGAATTGAGCAACTCACTCCATCCTATCTCTAAACTCTCGTGAACACAATCCATGTCCCACCAAACATTTATATCAACAGTTATGCTCCTCTCAAGCATACCTGAAAATTTATTTAGTCCATAATTAATCTATTCCAAAATGAACTGTCTGAACATATGGGTACCGTTTATCTTGTTATTATAATTATACAACTGTGTTCTGTTACTAAAACATCATTCTCTACTTTTTTACTTATGTACTAATATTTGGTGAAACAGCCACACAGAAATCACAGATAATTTTCAAGATTTTGTTAAAGAAGTTAATGGGTGCAATATAGGTGAGATATGTGAAGGGATACACATATTTAGTCGTCATGTTACAAAATTCTTTCAGAGTCGTTAACAAACATCCAATGGACCTGTCATTTTACTGTAAGCCTTAACTTTAAGGTATTCAGGTCAAGCTCCACAACTCAGCGAACCCAGTTTCCTCACAGCTGCCAGAATGAAATGCCCAAAGGTACCCCGCTCTAGTGAGAATAAGCCTCCAGGCCCCCAGTGCCACTTCATGGAATATCATTGCTGATATTAGATGGCTCACGGTTGCAGGAGCCTTGATGGTGTAGTGCTTATGTATTGCATGGTCATCTGCATGGTCGACAGTTTGAATCCACCACCAGCAGCTTCGAGGAAAAAGGCTGGACTTTCTACTCCATAAACAGTTACAGCCTCAGAAATGCTCAAGGGGTCACTGTGAGTCAGCTTTGACTAGGTGGCAGTGAGTTTGAATTTTTTCTAGGTTGAAAGGAGAAAATACCAGAAAAGGGGTTTATTTATGTTTTATTGTCTAATCAAAGGCATTGGATGGTGGGGATCATACCAAAATTATCATACTATGTCAAATTTCGGAATTTCAGAACATTCAATGAGAGGAATGCAAAATCTATAAAAGGCCAACTCCTAAAATTCATATGGCAATTGGTCAATAGTGTCCAATGTATCTAATATACTTATGATGGTCTCTAAATGCAGGTAGAATATACTAGAATCATAGTTTGGACATTGAGGTATGGTTTGAGAATTGTTTCTGCTGCAGCCTGAACTTGCACATAAGCAAAATCGAGGTTGATTTCTACCACTCCGCCCATATATTCCATTTACTCACCATCTTTTTGTTTCTAGCCAGTGTCACAGCTTCTCACATCAGAGACACACATAAGCCATTACAATATGTGGAACCTAAAACCTTATGTTGTTTTAAATAAGCTCATAAGTCTAGAATTCAAAATATTTTCGAAATTCTTAGCATTACAAGACCTCCCAAGAAAAGATAAATCCTCCAACTGAAAATGGGTTAAACTGTGGGACAGACACTTCCACAAAGCAATACAAATTGTCAATTTTCCAAAAGCAACAACAGCAGCTTTGCCATATGCAGAGTCCCAAGCATAATATATAGAATTTGTGAGACTGTAAATATTTATAGTAGTCTATAGCTTCATCTTTCTCCCAAAGAATGGTTGGTGGTTTTGAACTACTAGCCTTCTGATTACCTGTCCAATACTCACCTAATAACTAATACCCGGGCGCACAAATAGTCAAGAGGTATATGAACAGATGCTCAGAATCATAAACCAGTAGGGAAATTGTCATGACTTTGAGTTGGGCTGGATTGATCAAGAAAAAATATATTACCATATGGTAGTATCCTTGTATAGCAAGCCACTGCCTGGGGTTAACACATTAAGGGAATGGGGTGAAGGAGATCAAATGTGCCTTCCCTCAGCAGCAATGTTTTGAGACCATGCATAAGAAAATTGCCCCCAAATAGCAGCATCCTAAGCCAGTTGCCATCAAGTTAATTCTTCTCTGAAGACGCTTTATTTGTCAGCATAGAAGTGTGCTCCATGGAGTATCATAAACTAGTTTTTGGAAGGTCTTGCTTTTAAGGTGCCACTGAATGGTCTCCACAAACCAGTGTTTTTATTAATAGGTGAACATGTTAACTTTGGTTTACTCCCAAACCAAACTATTCTAACTCATGGAAGCCCTACATGACAGGGTACAATTATCCCTGTGGGTTTCTAAGATTGCTACTCTTTAAGGGAGTAGAAACCCTCTCTTTCTTTTGAGGAGTGCTTGGTGGTTTTGAAATACAGATTTTGTGGATCACATCCCAAGGCTCCAGGGACACACACACACACACACACACACACACACAAATAGTTGTTCATGGCCCTTTATGGCTGCAAGATTTTGTTTTATGTATGGCTAGCAGACTAGGAGTTCTGGTTGCATTGGGCTTACTTCTTTGGCTGCTTAGTCCTTTTGCTACTTGCAAAATTTACATAGCAAAGCCCCCAGTCAATCCTTAGGACAACGGTTCTCAGCCTTCCTAAAGTTGCAACTATTTACTACAGCTCCTCTTGCTATCGTGACCCCCCAACCATAAAATTATTTTTGATGCTACTTTTTCACTGTAATTTTGCTACTGCTATGAATCAGCAGACTCCTATTAAAGACCCCCCAAAGGGGTCCAGACTCACAGGTGGAGAACTGCTGCCTTAGGAGAAATATGAGATTTTGTAATTACTTCTGTGAAGAGCCTAAAAAACCTACAGGGGCAGCTCTACTTTGTCTTACAGTGTAGCTCTGAGTCAGAATGGATTCAATGGCTGTGGGCTTTTATGGCTTGCCGATGGTGGGTGTGGTTTCATAGGTTTGAACTCAGGTCGATTAGAAGTATTTCTAAACATTTGATGATGTGGACTATTTTAAAACGGAACAGAAAAATGCAAAGATCTGAACAGAAATTGTCAAAGAAGAGCTCCAAAAGACAAACTAAACTGTTGTCATGAAGTGTGTGAAGACCCGGAGTGAGAAAAGAAAACTGGAAGAGCATGCGTGGCGTATCTTAAACTGAAAGAAGATTCAGCCTTTAGGTATTCTGAGGGTAGAACAATAAGTTGTGCATGAAGCATTAAAAGAAATGATAAGAATACATGCTGTTCTTGTGTGACAAAGAACTAATAGTCAATCATTTTCAAGAAGGAATTTATAATGAAGAACCATTAATACTGAATAATGAAGTCTAGGCTGCTGTGGTAGTTCCATAGCCTGATGTCAATTTGGGAGGATTAAGAGTGAAGGGGTAGCATCTCATTGGTCAGTCTGGAGATAGTCAGTGAGACTGCTGTGTGGGCATAGCCTTCTCCTGAGAATCCTGGGAACTACTGGATTTCTTCCTTGGAGACTGGAGACACCTCTCTTTCTTCTTACTTCCTGGAGACTCTCCACTGACAAGGCTGACTCCCTGGAGACATGCCCGAGGAGAAGCCTCATGCACCTACCCTGATGCAGCCAGAAGCCTGGACCTAGAGAAGCCACGTGGAGGCTCCTGCCAGTGCTGAGACGCTTACAAGGCCATGGGAGCTACAAGATTCCTCACCCACTGGCCTGTGGTCTTTCTGCATTTGGCATCATTGCATGTGTTTCATGAGTGTGAAGAGGGCTTTATAGATTGGTGATGGATACATAGACTATTATCAGACATATCGGCTTGATCTGGACTGGACTGGGATGTTTTCTCAATATACAACTGTTCTTGTATATAAACCTCATGCACATATGCGTATCTATGAATCTGTTTCTCCAGTCTTCCCAGACTAACACAGTTGCACTGAAGATATTAATCAAATATAAGGCTTCCGAAATTTATGGAATACCATCAATTGTTGAAATATTTCAACAGGCGAAGTACTGGAAGCATTTTTTAATATCTGCCAAGAATTTTGGAAAACAGCTACTTGGCTGATTGACAGGAAGAGGTCCATATTTGTACTCATTCCAAAGAAAGGTGACACAAGATAATGTTCTAATTATAGAATAATAACATAAATAACATGCAACATGGAAAAGGGAATATCATTGCTGATATCAAATGGATCATGGCTGAAAACTAAAGAAAGCAGAAAGTTTATTGCTTGTCATTTACTGACTGTGAGAAGGAATTTGAATGTGTTGACCACAACAATCTATAGTTAGCTTTGAGAAGAATGTGACCTTTTTATGGATTGAGAAGTAGGTATACACAGTACAAGGAAATATTTCATGGTTTAAAATCAAGAAAGGTATATGTCGGGACATATCCTCTATCCAGCTGTACACTAAGCAAATAGGGAAATCGGGTTATATGAAGCAGAAAGAGGTATCCAGATTGGAGATAAGCTTATTTACACTCTACAAACTGTAGGCACTATCTAGTTTGTTGAAAGTGAAAGACTTAAAGCACATTCTGATGAAGATCAATAAAGAATTATAGCCCATTCTTATAGAATTCTAACCTATTCAATATGATTGCAGGCAGTGGTGAGATTAAGCTGGTTCACACTGGATCAGATGAACTGATAACTAATTTGGTGTTGTTGAGTTTCATGAAGAACTTGTTAAAAAGACACTTCTAATCAGGATTCTCTCTAAGGTGAGTGGCTGGGTAGTCACCCAATGTAGTAATCACAAATTTATATTCCTTATGCTTTTTAAATGTATACTTTTTTATTGTTCTTATTTATGGACTGGATGAAATAATCTTATCTTTCAGTATACTGTGTTTTCTTCAATACTTTAAACATTCATTAGGTCAGTGAACCAACTGGTAAGCTATTTGAATCCACCACTAATTGCAGCTCAGTCTAAAGAATACCAAACTCTTCAAAATTAAACCAAGAGGTCACATCAAAATAAACACATACAATATTGAAGTTGGTAAGGATTTTATTTTGCTTGAATCCAGAATCAATTTTTATGGAAGGAGCAGTCAACATCAAAGAACACAGTGTTGAGGGAAATTTTGTTGAAAAGAACACTTTGAAGAAGTATTGAAAAGCAAGGATATACTTTGAGGAATAAGGTGAACGTAACCAATGTCCTGGTATTTTCATTGGCCTCCATGCATTTAAAAGTTGGACATTAAATAAAGGAGACTAAAGAAGAATCTATACATTTGATTTATAATGCTGACAAAGAAAATTGAAAGTACCATGGACTTCCAGAAGCACAGATAAATGTCTTGGAAGAAGTATAGCCAGCATGCCCCTTAGAAAGAAGATGAAATGTGTTTAGGAGAAACCAATTCCTGGAAAGGGTCACCCTGCTTGGTAAAGTTGAGGTGAGGAGAAGAAAGAGGAAGACCTTGACAAGCTGGATGGACATAGCAGCTGCAAGAAGGGGCTGAAACATAAGAACAATTGTGAGATGAGGGCATGACTGTCCAATGGCGCTTTGTTACACACAAAGCTACAACAGAACAGAACCAATTCTAAGGCACCAACAGAATATTTTGCAAACAATTTCATGTATAAAAATTTGGGTTTGGGGGCTGAGCCCCTGTGGCATAGTGGTTGAGTGCGGGACTGCGGCCCACGGCCTTAGAGGTTCAAATCCAGCAGCAACTCTCCAGGAGCAAGGCTGGGTAGCTCCCATGACCACCATAGGGCAGTGATTTCCTCCCTCAAAAAAAAATTGGTTTGATATAAATTGTCAGATTAGTAAGCCTTTAATTACTAAAAAGGATAGATAAATGGAGGCTAATACAAACAGGATATTTTTTCACTTGTATAACAGAAATACAAATGAACAACAAAGTGAGGAGACACATTTCATCCCCTAGGATGGCATCTGTAAAATTAATAAATAAGGAGAAGAAAGTTAAATAGCAATTATTTATAAGTATGGAGAAATTTCCCGACTAGAAAGAAGTTGTGATGAAAAATAACATGAAACACATCAAAAAGCAAAGCAATGCTTATATAAGGGTTGCAAGGAGTTGACAAGCCAGTCAGGGTGCAGTATAGCATGGATGAAACTTAAAACTTTCCTCTAGTTCTTTAATGCTTCCATACACCCACTATCATGACCCCATTTCAACCTTACAAATCTGGCTGGGCCAGAGCACATACATGAGTACAGATAGGAGCTGGAAACAGGAAACCTAGGACAGATAAACCCCCCATGACCAATGTTGAGAGTAGCTATACCAGAAAGGTAAGAGAGAGGAGGAGAAGGGGGTAAGGGGGAACTGATCATAATGATCTACCTATAAGCCCTCTGAGGGGAATGGACAACAGAAAAGTGAGTGAAGAGAGACATTTGTCAGTTTAAGACATGGAAATAATAATAATAATTTATAAATGATTAAGGGTTCATGAGGAAGGGAGCATCGTGTAGGGAGGAGAAAAAATGAGGAACTGATACAAATACCTGAAGTAGAAATAAAATGTTTTGAAAATGGTGCTGGCAACAGATGTACAAAGGCGTTTGACACAATGGATGGATACATGGATTGTGACAGGAGTTGTAAGAGCCCCCAATAAAATGATTTTTTCAAAAAAAAGCATGAATTAACATAACCAAGCCTAACTCATTGCCACTGATGTAATTCTGACTCATAGTAACCTGGCATAAAATTTTTATGGGAGCAAATATTCTTTTCTCTCTTCTGAAGAGTAGTTGGTAGGTTTAACTTGCCAACCTTATGAGGAACAGTCCAGGGCTTCCCTGACAAGAACACCAGAACCCCGTGAATATTCACACAAACTCTTAGATAAATACTTCTAGGAATTTTAATCATGTATTTAAACAAATATTCCTGATTACTAAACCAGCCTGATTTTTAAACCAGCCCTATTTATAGGCAGAAGGAAGAAACACTCTAAATACCTATCAATAAATGAATTAATAAATAAGCTATAGATCATATATGCAATGGAATATTATTCAGTAAAATAATGAATTGAAAATTTAGGCAAGCTACAAAGTGAATGAAGGTTCATGCTAAGTAAAATAAGCCAAATAAAAAAGATGCCATGATGTAGGGTTCTTTTTATATGAACCATCCCCAATAACCATATCTACAGACAGAGAACACACCAAATGAGGGCCAGGACCGGGGCAGAGAAAGGATGGCGTATTTTCTTCCACTCTGGACTGATGGAAACATTTTGAAAAAGTTGAAATGTTCACAACATTGTCAATGTACTGAATTTGCTGCATTGTTCACTATACAATGGTTAGTACTGTGCCAGGTGAAGCTCTTCTTGAACCAGTTAATAGAAAGACACTTACAGAATTATAATTCACAATTGCCATAAAGTGCTTAGAAAACACTTTAGAAACTTTTAGCATTTAGTTGCTGTCTACATATTTTTTCCTTTTTCCATGGATGACTATAAGAAATACAATTTCTCCAGCAAATCTTTATTTTAGCTGAGACATAAACAATTGACCAACTCTTCAGGATGAATTCTACTACGGGGACCTTAAAGTACTATGATATCTCCACTAAATTAAAATTATTTCACATGTATTTTCATCTCACATTTTATGGAATAAAAGTAAATACATTAATGTAAAATATTTTCCATGAAAACTATTATAAGTTATAAATTTATAAATTATAAATTATATAATGCCAACAAATACACAGTTAAGTATGTGCAGCAGATTCTATTTCATAACTGTTGTTTACAGCATGATAGAACCATTATTTGTTCTTTCTATTCCCAAATAATATTCCCTTTAGAGTTAAATAATTGAGGTAGCAATAATTCTGTGCAGTATGTATTGCTATTAAATGGCATGTGTTTGTGTGTGTGGGGATCTAGAAATGTTTGGTCAAACATGGACCTGGTGCTATTTCTTTTGCTACTTGTCATCACTGTTTGTTATTAGAAAATATATTTTGAAATCAGTTTAGATTTTCAAAATCATTTTTGCATTAACTAAGTGGAGTTATTAACATTTAATGCAAAATTAATTGTTCTGAGAGAGTTTTGTCCCATGATCTCATTTATAAGAAATTCCCAATTAAATGTCATTAGAAAAATGTGATTTCCGACAGTTCTCCTTTTAGACTTTATTACTTGATTCATGTGTGTAAATTTTTCATAAAGGTAGAATAGCTCCTCAGCAATCTGTTAATAATTATTATAATTGCAGATTCAGTTTTAATTTAAAGAAATCAGAAATAAATAAGTTCCCATTATTCTCCCATAATTTTTTCTTGCCCCTCCCATAATTGAAAATTATAAATGCAAGATAAAAAATGCAAAGGTTGTATATAATTGTACAAATCATTTTGCTAAAATTTGAAAATATCTCCTTTAAGCAAATGTTGGGCAGCTTCAGGGTCAGGGCGATATTCATAGTAAAAACATTTTATCTTCTTAACCTTCTAACTTAATGTTTCAAAGAATTTTTTCTTCAGTGTTGCGGTTGATTTGCATGTCTCAGGCATAAGGTAAAGCAGCTTGCCTCAATCCAGATACAGAAATACATAACCCCTCTACCCCCACACTCCCACCCAAGCAACCCCCAAGCCTCACAGGGATAGAGTCAACACCAACTCATATTGATCTTAGGTAGGGGTTCTGAGAAGTAAAACCTTTATAAACGCAGGGAATCTCATCTTTCTATTGTGAAGTGGTTGGTAGATTTGACCTGTCAAACAACACTCATTAGCAGCTCAATGCTTAAACTATAGCCATACTTTGTGGTTGTTGCTGTTTTTGTGTGCTACCCAGTCTGTTCTCCACCTGTAGTGGCCCCATGCACAAAAGTGCAGTTGTTCCTATGCTTGAGTTCTTTGTTCTAGCTGCTGAGACAATCCCTCTTATTGAGGGCCTTCCTCTTAAGCTGCCACATGTTAGATCTGCCCAAACACGATAGATGAACTCAGAAAGCTTATGGGTGTGCACTGCAATGAATCCACCCAATAATTTCTTTCAGACGTGGTTAACACTGTTTGGAATCAGTATGTACCATCATTTTGCTGTGGAACATAGTTTACAAAGGTCATATTTCAACAGCATCTCCCAACTGAACCCTGAGCATGTGCTTGATACAGCAATAGGTCTGGGTTGTGTACAAAATTGCTTCTTGAGCAATTCCTGGGTATTTTCCATGGCTGAAAAAGTCTTGCTATCTGGGTGATGTACTTACATACTGAACCAGCACAACTTAGGACTTGCTTCCCCTCTCCAATCATCAGCCACCATCAGGGGAAAGAAGATCATGAACTATGGAACTGAAAGGTCTGACTTCTAGCATCTTCCAAGCATAAACACTTAAGCCTTCCAAAAATCACAACTATTCTATACCTCCTTTACGAGGGGGCACCCAAAAAGAGTTAGAATTTTATTTCAAAGATAGGTATTTAAACTCCTCCCTCCCCAAACAACTTTATCACTTTCAAAGGACTCTCCACTACACTTAATACATTTGTCAAATCTGCAATTCCTTTCTTGAAAACATTTTTCAGACTCCTGTTGGGATGGCTGACAGCACTGCCGTCATTTTTATCTTCACTTCTTCTATGTTGTCAAATCACTGTCCTTTGATGTCCCTCATCATTTATGGACCTAACAGAAGTCTCATGGAGAGAGGTCAGGTGAGTGAGGTGCATGGGACAAGAGAGGAATGATGTCTTTGGTCCAACCTGGCACCCTGAGATGGCTCTGTGAGCAAGTGCATCGTCATGGTGGCAGAATCAGTCCCCTGTCTGCCATGAAACAGGCCTTTTGTAGTCACACACGCTAACACTCTTTTTTGAGAAGCTCCAAATAGAAAGCTTGACTAACAGTGTGACCTGGTGGAACGAACTGCTCAATGCTTGCCTAGTAAATTGGAAATGACAATATGTACCTAATAATAATATTACTGCTAATAATTATACTAGGCACCAATCTAAGCACATTTAGAATATATAAGTCTCTTTTGTTGGTAACTATGCTCTCCTAATTTTGCTTGAGGAAACTGAGCCTTATAGCAGTAAATACAGTGCCCGTGATCACAGAGTTGGCCTTTTCTCTGCTACACCAATAAGCAGATTATTTTATAATGCTTTTAAAAGTTCTTGTCATGAATTTTATAAGTCATGGAATCTCCTACCTTGATGAACATGGGAATTTATTAGATTTCTGGTTATGAAGTATAGTTCTTGTGTCTATCTTGAAATTCTTATTTAATCTGCTAAATGAGAAAACTTGGCAGCTCTTATCTTTTTTGTAAGATCCTTTTATTATCAAATAAACTTTTCTCCTGGCTTCCCTGACTCATTCTTCTGGTTTCTTCATAACTTGGTATAGATGGAGGTCAGATTTATGGTTTAGTTATTCTACTTTCTCCTTTTTGACACACAGCTTCTCTTTTGCAGTGTTTGTAGCTTCCGTTCATATATTTTCTACTCCATGTATATTCAGGCTTTGCTCTCTCCTAATTTGACTTTGTATTCAATTATGATTCATCATGACTTATTTCTAACAGATTTTTTTTTTGCTTCAGCTTTCATCGCCTCTGACCTAACTTAGAACCATGTAGAGAGCTCCATTTCACCACTCTCAGTCATGCTTACTTTTTGTTAGGAAAATGTTAGTCTTTATTCAATCTTGTGCTCACAGAACTTGCTACTCCCATAAAGTGTCACTGTTTCAGAACACACAGGGTCAGTTCTGGTCTGTTTTATAAGGTCCTTTGAGTACACATCCACTTGATGGCAGTTAGACATTTTTTTCACCTTGGTTCTGCTGGAAGTACTCTTCTGTTTTATTTCCACTTTTGTCATACCCATAGCTTTCAGGTCTATAAAGACATTTTCTTTACATTGCTATAATTTATTTATAATATTCATAGTTTAAAATGCATATATACTTACTTGTCCATCTGTTTGTTATTTATTTCATTGGAATACAATCCAATTGTTAGTTAAACAAAGAATAAATTGATTTTATCTATGATGGTATCCCTAAAATGTATTGCAACATCTGACACATAGTAGTTTAACAATTTTTAAATGGCCTGCATAAGAGAAATAAAGTGAATGTACAATGCCCTGATAATTATTATTATTTTAAATTTATATTTATTGTTTGATCGATAGCAGACTATAACATATACAACTTCAAACTGCTCAACAGCTTCCTTTTAATAAGGAAGAAAAAATATTATATGTGGCTAAGACAGCTTCTGTTTAACCATGTATACATGGCTCACCATTTGTTGAGATTAAGTGAGAGCATAACTTTCTGCTTGAGTAAACAGACACTCTTGGAATATTACAGACACATGACATAGGGTTTCACATGTGTAAATATTTATTCCAGGAGACAGTGTATAATGTTCATAAGCCTGTCAAAGATGTTAATGAAGGAATGTAAAAGAAGCTTTAATAGCGACCTAATATGTTAACAATAATCATTTTATTATGAAATAATATAAGATAATGTCTCAAATAAGTAAATTTTAGTGCCTGGTTTTATAAATTAGTTAATTGTTAAAGACCCATTTTGTTCAAGTATAGTAGCAGGTAAAATAGTACTTGAAAGGAATTGGATTTATGATTGAATTTTGTATGATCAACTTTTAATAGTTCCCAGTAGAAATATATAAGAAAATAAATTCTATGACTAATAGATAGTTTTTGAGTCTATATTTTCTTGAAAATCAGGTAAAATATTTCATTGTAAACAATGGGCACAAACCATCTGCTATCTTACCAAAGTCAGCTTAAAATTTGTTTTCATTTGTTTAAGACTATAGATTATAACCTCTGGGTAAAATAATTCCAGTTTACTTTTGATCACATTGTCTCAAATGTGTTTTTCTGTTCTATATGGTAGATTAGCTTCTAGTTATGAAGACAACTGGATATCTTTGAGGGTACTAACTCTCTCAATTCTTAGTAGTCAGTGCAAGAGTAGCATAAGTAAAATTTTGGTGAAGATCATGGGTTGTTGCAGTACATTGACAGGGAGTTGCTAGAGGTCCAGGCTGGATTCATAAGAGGAATCTTAGCAGTTAGCTGGATCTTAGCTCCAAGTAGAAAACACCACAAAGATGTTTTCTTGTGTTTTATTGAACATGCCAAGGCATTTGAGTGTGTGGAGCATAAGTGATGGGAAATCTTGAAAGGAATGGGAAATCCACTTCATTGTGCCCATGTGGAACTTGTTCACGGTTGTAGAGACAGTTGTATGGACAGAACAAAGGCATTCTGCATGGATTTAAATCAAGAAAGCTGTGTGACAGGGTGGTGCCTTCTCACCATACTTGTTCAATCTTTATGCTTAGCAAATTTTCAGAGAAGCTGGATTATATGAAAAAAGAATATGGCATCAGCATCAGAGGAAGGTTTATTAATAACCTGTGATAAGCAGATGAGGCAATCTTGCTTGCTGAAAGTGAAGATGATTTGAAGCACTTGCTGATGAAGATTAAGGATTGCCGTCTTCAGTATGGATTAAGCCACAAAGTAAATAAGATCAAAATCCTCACAACTAGACCAATATGCACATGATAAATGGAGAAAGTTTGAAATTATCAAGAATTTTTTCTCCCTTGAATCAATAATCAATGCTCATTGAAGTAGTGGTTAAAAGATTAAAAAGAAGACTGTGGCCCACTCAGTTGGTGGTTCAAATCTAGCAGCAGCTCTCCAGGAGCAAGGCTGAGCTACCTACTCCTACCAGAGGGCAGTGATGCTCCCACAAAAAAGCCAAACCAAACCAAACCATACAAAAAGATTAAAAGGAAAACTAACAGAAATATGTTGAATATTGTAAATGTGCTTCACATGGCCTCTTTAGAGTACTGGAGAACAATGATGTTCCTTTAAGAACTAAGGTGTGTCTTTCCCAAGCCGGGATATTTTCTGTTGCCTCATATGCATGTGAAAGTTGGTCATCAAATAAGGAAAACCAAAGAAGAATTGATGTATTTGAACTGTGGTACTGAAAAAGAATACTGAAAATATCATGGATGCTAAAAGGATAAGCAGATCCGTCTTGGAAGCAGTATGACCAGAGTGCTCTTAAAGGCAAGAATGGCAAGGTTTTGTCTCACGTAGTTTGGATATATTGTCAAGAGAGCCCGGTCTCTGGAGAATGACGTCTTGCTTGGTAACATGAAGGGGAAGCGGACAAGAGGAAGGCCCCCAAGGAGCTGGACTGACACAGTGGTTGCATCCATAGGCTCACGCATCGGAACAATGGGGAGGAAGGGATGGGGCAGGACATGGCAGTGTTTCTGTTGTGTGGAGAGTCATTGTGGGTTTGAGTCTTCCATATGGCACTTAATAACAGCAGCAATAATTTATGCATGACTCTATTCATGAAGTCCTGTTTTCACATTGGATAAAGGGCTCTTCTGCTAAGAGCAATATTGTCTATTGGCAATTCAATCACATTAACAGTAAAAAGATGTTGTGTCAGACAGGGTTCTCTAGAGAAATAAAAGCAGCAATTCTCTTTATATATTTATATAGAAAGAAGAGTATATAAGATAAGAAAGAAACAGTTAAGTAATCTATAAAGCAGTACAAATGGCTCGGTGCAACTCACTTGCGTGAGACAGCTAGAAGACTGGCAGTCCTTCAAGTCTCGAGGGCCACTGAGTAGTCCTCTGTAGAGCAATTCAGGCTATCTGGTCACAGGCAGCAAACAGCAGAGCAGGTCGCCAACAGTCAGCCAGATGACAGAGTCCAACAGTCCCCAGCTCAAGAGATGTATATCCCAGGAGCGTGGCGAAGTAGGGCTTGAAGGAACCTCAACTCACAGCTCCACAGTCCACGATTAGGTGTCCCACGGGTAGTGTGGCTTGGAGGTCAAGGCACAGGGTGAACAAAGCAGCTCTCTGGTCTGAAGATCCGAAAGCAAGAGAGAGAGAGGGTGGGACTCGCTGAGCCCTTCCTATCTCTGCCCTTCAATTCATCCCGTGTATTCATTGGTCGTGCTGTCACAACAGACCCACCAATCTTCTGTGGCCATATTGGCATAACAAACCTGCCCATCACAGATGTGATGATCTATTTTGAAAAAGATTTTAATCTTGCAAATCTATGGGATAGTTCCACTCATAGTCATATAAGATCACTATGAATCAAAGTGGACTCAGTGGTAATTGGTTTTGGTGTTATTTTTATTATGTTTACTATTGGTGGTATTTTGAAAATGGGGGAAAGGAATTAGTGAGATTATTTAGAAGTTTGTTTGTATGGCCCAATAACAGTGATATTGGTGGCCTAAAGTAAAGTTATCACGTGGAATATACATGGGGAAATACAACCCAAGATATAACTTGATTACTATATGATTTTTTGCTTAGATAATGTATGATTACATATATTCTTGGTCTAACAATAAAAGATAAACTAATAGGAGACAGCCTCTCAAAATACCTGGTTTGTTATAAGAGTTGATTTTCTAGCTCTAACACTTACTAGATGATGTGTTTAAAATAAATCAGTGCTTTTCGAAGCTTAGCTTTTTCACCAGTAAAATAAGTACATTGAAATCACCAACTGTTAAATTTGTCGTGTTATTGTAAATGTTACTTTAATAAAATACATGTTGAAATTACCTAGGGATTTCAATGAGTTTGATACTTTTATTTTCAGGCAATGTTGCTTGTCACAGAATATAAGACCACCTGACTATGCCTGAAAATGGCCATGGAACTATAGAGCATGAAATGCAAAGAAAAGTGTAATCTTTCAAAAAAATTTTTTTGAAAAGTGTTATCATTGAAACTCAAATATATTGTGTATTGTAGTCAAATCATAAAAGCTGAGACTTACATATTAAAACAGCAAAGTATATTGGAAGCATTAACACGTAATCTGTGGCTTTTAAATATATACATTTGGTTTGCCAAAGATTTTCACATGTGAAATCCTCAATTGCTCAGAACTCAGTTGATTTAGACTGAAAATGGCCAATTAACAATCAGAATAGCAAAATGCTCATGCATTCATAAATGAACATTGAAAACTCTGAGCTGTAAACAAAAAATTGCTTGAGATGATTTTACCAATAATAGCATCTTTGGATTCAGATAATTTCCCCATTTAGCCAGAGTGATTATTTTGTTTATAAAAAAATCATATCATAGTTGTGTAAACACTGTCTTGTATACTTTCCTTCTTGTAATAAATGTATTTTCTGTGCAGTGGACTCAAACTAGGAATTGATTTGATTAAAGTACTATTAAGTAATAATAAGATTTTTGTCATAATTTCCTTCTATTCTTTCATGCATGCATTGGTGGCGAGGAGTAATTATATCCTGTATTTAGCATTTACTATGTGAAAGCAACTTAGTGTTGCTTTGTATAATTGAGAAATTGTGTACTATAATCAATCTACCATAAGAAGCCTACACTGTCTAAGACAAATGACCCAAGTGCTATGAAAGTCAAGCTTGCATAAGTCGTCCCATAACAACAAAAATAATAACCACATGTATTGAAAGTTCATTAACCAAAAGATATTATTACTCATATGCCTTATCATATTTACTCTTTAAAATATGCCTAAAACTATATTCAACTTTATTCATATTCTTCAGAGGGTAACATAAAATACACACAGACATACAGATTCACTATATATAGCAATAATCACTGCATTAATATATATTTACTTACAATTTTTATGACATTTAAAATTTCCACAACCTCCCACTGTTCTCTTATGACTTTATAAAAATTAAACATTTAATTGCTCTATAATTACTGCTTGCATTAATGGACCATGTTCATAATATTAAAAGGAGTTAGTTCTAGAATGTTTCAATAGAGAATTCATTGACTAACCATTCTCTATATTAAAATTGAGGCTTCGTTGAATTATTAACAGAGTTCACTTTTAGACTATATTGTGTAAGGGCTATGTAATTATTTTTGTTTTATCTTCCTGTCTTTTGAAAAGAATATACAAATTACCATAGCAACAGTAATGGGTCTATGGTTCAGTGAATGATGTAATTGTAATTAGGTTTATTTTGTCTGAGGAAAACTTGTCCTGCAAGTCCGTTTTAATGCACATTTTTTGATCACACATAGGATGATTTAATATTTGTGTTTCTTATGTTAATTTAATCACTTACTTGTCACAATAAAGTACCCTGTTTAAAAATATTCATTTAGCTTTTTGTCTATATGTAGTAGTTATTAGTTATTTTAAAGAGTAAATTAAATAGAAAAATAAACTAACCCAACACTTGTATATATGTGTAAAATTTCATACAGCAGTGTCAGGAGAGACTATTCTCTGGAAAAAGACATCATGCATGGAAAAGTGGAGGAACATGCTCAAAGAGATGGACTGACACAATGGACATAGCAATGGGACAACCATAATAATTGTGAAAATGGTGTGTAAACTGACTGCGTGTGCCTGCGTGTGCAAACTTTGAGACATTTTACCATCCAGGATACTTCTCATTTGCCTACATTACTACTCTAGATTTCCTGGAAAAGAACAAAATTCTTTAACTTCCCCTTTTTCACCAGCATGAACAGTAGTGATACATGTGGGAAAGAAAAGATGTAATATGCAGATATCAAGTTAACTATTTCTTTGAAGAAAGACCAGGCAGAAGCTCAATATTATGAGTCTGAACTTGGCCAGGGCTGCCAGGGGAACAAACTGTCAAGTACAAGTTGAAGCAAAAGAAAAGCAAACCAAGTCCTGAGAACCAAAGTCTAACCAAGAGTATATCCCATCTGAATTTAGAGACCATCTACATTACAGATGCGAACACAAATAGTTGAAGAACATATGTGGGATAACATCAAGGATGTAATACACAAAGAAAGTAAAAGGCCTTTAAAAATACAGGAGAGAAATATAACACCCAAATGTCAGAAGAAACTTGTTCTCCAACATGTTACATGTCATGGAACACATAGCACCGGCAGAGCTTTGGTGTGAAACAAGGCAGTCTGATTCTAGAGTTTTGTATCACAAGTTGCACATAAAAACAATTTAGTTTTAGAAAACAAAGTATTTACCCACTTATTGTTAGGTACCATCAAGTTGAATTTGACCCAATATGACCTTAACACAACAGAACAAATCACTGCCTAGCCTGGCACTGACCTTACAATCATTCCCTTGCTTGAGCCCATACCTGCAGCCACAGAGTCAACCCATCTACGTGAGAGCCTTCTTTTTAACCACCTATACTTCACCAGGCATGATGCTTTTCTCCAGGAACTGTAGAAAACTCATCAGCACATCCAAATTATATAAGACGAATTCTCACTACCTTTTCCTCTAAGGCGCAATATGGCTGAATTTTATCCCAGACAGGTGTGCTTGTCCTTTTGCCAATGTTCTTCACCAGCTCTTAAACATTCAAAGCAAAAATGAATGAAAAATGATGAAGTGAAAAGCTATATGGGGATTTTTAAAAGGAGGCTCTAGAAGACAGAATACAATATTCTGATAAACTCCACAAAGAATTAGAATTAAAAATCAAAGAGGAAGAACACACTTTCAGTTCAAGCTGAAAGAATGGAGGGGAAAACCCCCCAAACCTTCTATTGCAATATTAACGGATGCTGGACAACAAATAAATAAGGCCAGAAAAATTCGATGGTTTTGAAGTATAGTGTTAGCAAAAAACATTGAAAGTGTCAATGTCTTCCAGATCACAAACAGATGTATTTTTGAAGAAATACATCAGAATACTTTTTTAGAATCATATCTAATGACACTTAATGTTAGAGATCTTGGAAAGGTACCCTGCTAGTGTTGTCAGGTAAGTGTTCTACTGTTGACTTCAAGGTAAGTGGCTCAAATTCACCAGGCACTCCTTGGAGAAAGAGGTGACCATTGGCTTCCTTAATATTTATAGTCTCTGAAATCCTATATAGGGTCACTATGAGTTGGAATGGACCTTAGAGTAATATATTTGGGTTATTATAGATTAATTTTGAATAATAGCTTATTTGTATATTAGATGAATTCATAATGAAATAATATTTAACACTCACTCTGTCCTTAATGTCAACATGTGCCTGCCAGTTTGTCATACTGTGGTAGCTTGCATGTTGTTGTTATGCTGTAAACTATGTCATTCATATATCAAATATCAGGAAGGTCACTGCAGAGATAGTGAATCATTTAATATGGCTCTTGGAGTTAAAGTTTCTGTTACTGCCACCCAACAACCTTTTTCTCTATTGGTCTGAGTAAAAAAAGTAGAGGAAGACACTGCTAGGATTTACCTATGAGTTAACAAGACTCATGGGATTGCTATTCTGCTTGGTATAAAATATGTACTCTAATAAACAGTAGTGGAGATTTTAATACTATCAAAAGCTAGGAGTGGAACACAACTTTTGGACCCTGAGATCCCCATGCAGTGTACATCTTTCTTTTCAATCATTTTATTGGGGGCTCATACATCATTTTTCAAAATATATAAATAAGCATACTGTATCAAGTACCCTCACATGTCCACTTCTATTATTGTTCTCCAATCGTCTGCCTTTTCCCTTAAGCTCCTAGAATCGGCTTTTCCATCCCTTCCCCTCTTCCCCTGGTCTCTCCTCCCCACCAACCCTCAGTACTTTATACATTTTTATTGTTCTGTCATATCTTACACTGCCTGACCTCTCCCCCAACCCACTCCTTTGATGCCCACCCTTCAAATAGGAGCTTGTGTGTATATCCTTGCTGTTGGTTCCGTCTCTCTACCCCACCTTCTCTGTACCCTTCCAGTATCTGCAATCTAAACATTGGCCCAAAGGGGCCCATCCATCTTGGTGTCCCCATATCTCCAGCTCCCCTTTATACTAGTGTGACTTCTCCAGTCCATCTGAATTTGTAACGTAGAGTTGGGACCATGATGGTTGGGGGACAGGGAGGAAGGCTTCAGGAACTAGAGGAAACTTGTATGCATCATCACTGCCTGGCTGCCCCTTGACTGGTCTGTCTCCTCCCTGTGACTCCCCTGTAAAGGGGCAACCAATTACCCACCAGTGGGCCGTAGGTCCCCACCCTGCTCTCCTCCTCCTTTGTAATGATGTGATTCTTGTTCTTTGGTGCTCGATATCTGCTCCTTTCGGCCCCTCTTGATCATGCATGCCGGTGTGCTTCTTGCATGTGGACTTTGCTGTTTCTGCGCTGGATGGTGACTCGATTATCTTCAAGTCTTTGAGACTCCAGGCATTCAATCATTTGGTAGCTGGGCACCATCGTTTCTTCTACTCTGTTTGCCTCTGTATCCATTTGTCTTCAGCGATATCGGGAGTCAATTGGTCCATTGATTTTGATTTTTGTTCTTTCATACCTGATTGTTTCAGCACCTCATGATTGCACAGGCAAGTGATCTCTTTAATGGTGGGTCTTGTTGCTTCTGAGCTAGATGACTGCTTGTTTATGCTCAAGCCTTTAAGACCCCGGATGCTCTATCTTTTGATAGCTGGGCCCATCTGCTTTCTTTACCACCCTTGCTCATGTTCCTACATGTCCTCAATGGGTACCTTGGGGATGTGTGCACATAGTGATATATGTTTGTTTTGGTTTTTTTCCCCCATTTGATGTCTATTGCCTAGACCTTTCACCACTTTCACCACCGTATGACCACACTGGCTGTTGTGCTTCTTCTGTGTGGCTCTGGTCTCTTCTCAGGTAAATGGTCTAATGTCGTTCAAGACACCTGATATATCCTTTGATAGCTGGCTTTGATAGCTGGCTTTGATAGCTGATATAGCCTTTGATAGCTTCAGCTTTCTTCACCACATTTGTTTGTGTACCCATTTTACTTCAGTGATCGTGTAGGGCCATTGAGCCTCCAGGAATGCCAGATTCTTGCATTCAGTGCAAGAATGCAAAGTGTTCTTGCATTCAGGGAGCACCAGGGTGAGGGCCCAAGGTCCACTCACTACCCTAATATTTGGCCTATGGATATGTTCTTAAATTTATTCCCATCTTATAATAGAAAGTTGTATCTATGTACGGACATACCTATGTTTAGACCTCTGTAAGTGCCCTTTGCCTTCTAGGTCTTTCCTCTATTTCCTTCCATCTTCCTCCTGTCCTACCATCATGTTCCACCTTCATTGGCATTTCATTGTTTTCTCATGGATTCATTGTCCTTGCTTAATCCCGACCAGACCTCCCATACCCTCCTTTCCATCGATTCCTGACCACTTATTGCTCCCCCAACCCGTTCATGTGTTTGTCCTCCCCTCCTTCTCCTCTCCTCTCTCGTGCCCCCAGGAATCATTTGCCCAGTCTTTTCTGTGGCGCAATGGGTCTCCAGAGGGTTGTATTCCTCTCAGCATCATGTGTTGGCGTGGAACTTGGACCAGCTCTCTTCCTCTTCCTCCCTTCTTGTCTTTGTCCCTGTGAGTGTGGGATGCCGGCCCCTCCCCCACCCTGTTCTCTGCCACGCCCACCAATAGGAATGGAGTCCATCTGACTCTGGTTGCGTCAAGCTCTATAGCTCTCTTTTCTTACATTTTTCCATGCATCCACATTGTCCTCATGGTTAGGTGTTTTGTGATAGGAACTGCTCACCCACTCTGGTTTCTGTGGAGACAAGACCTGTACTCCCTCCCTGGTTGGATTAGTGCCCCGTTCCCTATGTTATCCTATCACTTTTGAACTCCCTTTTAACTCCTCTCCACCCCGTCATCCCCCATTACTGTTTTGCATCCAACGTGTACCTTCCTGGGTTTGGTCCTCCCTCCTCCCCTTACCCTATCTCTTGGGCCAACTAATATGGTATATTAGTCTTTTTTTTTATACTCACCATACTGGCAGTGAACGTCTTTGATCCAGAGGTCAGATAGGTTTTATATCGGAGGAGTGACAGGGGAACAAAGGCAGCAGCAACAACAGAAATAGCCAGAGTCAGAGCATGAGACAGTGTCGACTTCCCAGCCACAGAATAAGTGGTTGAGCACTTTGAGCCAGTAATCAGACTTGTCCAGTGGGATGCTTCTGGACACTTACTTTGAGAGCTGGGCTCACTGACCCACAGAGCTTGATCTGAATACAGTCAGGTTGAAACAGTGTGAACTGGCATGCCCTTTGAGCATTTCTTAGCAGACTTAAAAGAATAAAATTTCCTGAATAAATATCTGTACCCTCAGTATTTCCATTTGCAGGGTAACCTGTTAACTTCTTAGATAACCCTGTTAATCTTAAATAACTCTGCGAGTTTTATGTAGTCCTCTTACTGGACTGTTGAACTCATTAGTGGAAAAAGAAAAGTATTGTGAATGAGTATGGTGTAAGGCCAGGTAGTAATTCTTTCTGATATACATAGGGTTGCTTGGAATTGCAACCAACTGCCTACCACTTTACCTAATAGACAATATGTATGACTAATAAGTAATTTGTGACAAATATCTAAACAAACAAATACGTGGTCTTTGTACTGCATTCTTACTGTAGGTTCACTAAGGGTCCTAAGAGTAGAACTAGGTGCAGGAATCCAAGATAGAGTGAACTAAACTACCTCAGCAACTGATAACTAATTATCACACATTAATACTAGGATTCCTCAGATTCAATTTTTTCTTTATTTTATTAGTTGCCGCATGGTTTTTGCACAGAATATTTTTACCATGAATATTGAAATGAAGCCACCTTAAACTGGGTAACTTTTCTCATCTGACAGATTTAATATAGAAATTTAGCTAAGGAGATATTTCTTTATCAATACTTAATCTAAAATGTTTCCTTATTTTTTATGACTGCCAATAATCCTTACTTCATTTTTCCAAAATTCAGGGAGTATTTATGTATACAACATTTACAATAGGATGGTAATCAAGTGCAGACCATAGTTATTAGTACATATCATAGAGCAGCTTCTTCAGAGACTTTTAAATGAAAAGACACATTGCATTTATGGAAGGTCAACTCTGCAGAAAGTAGGAGCAGTATTTGCTGTGTTTTAAGGTCTATTCTCTCATGATCACTCCAGTTCCCTGAGTTATCATTTCAATCACTCGAAGCAGGGAAACTGGGGGAACAAAGGAGCTGCATATTCCCTTTGGCAATGACTGAGATTAGAGCAAGACCCAAGAAAGAGTTTTATTCTAAGAAGTCTTTTTGACTTATTCCCATGTACAGACACAGACGCAATCAACCCTTAAGAAGTCACCAAATCTTAAAATTGATCATATCCTTTTAGAATAAGTTTTCCCTAAAATATTTTGGCGAGACTCATAAAAAAACCAGAACCTGGTCATGATATAGCACAGTAAGAATTTGTGTCTCCCAAGAAATATGCATTAAATTGTTTGAGCTATGGTCCTCAGTGGGTGGACTGTTATGTAATATTATTAAATTATGTAATGCAACCTGGCATTAGGATAACGATGCAATCATTATTTACAGTGTGATAAGCAAATCCCACATGCAAAATCTTTACTCAGATCAAAGTCCTTTGGGAGGGGAATATCCTTGTGGTGTGGCCCTTTATCTTCTAAGAGATGGAGATGTGAAAAGATGGGAGTCAGCTACTACCACTACCAAGAAAACTACCCCAGAATATTCTATGGATCAAGAAGAGGCCTGTGTTGGACACCTCTAGACCAAAAGGAAGACTGATTCCGAGACACATCTATAAGAAATGACAGGCCCACTGAAACTTGAAGGAGACAACTCGTTTCCTCTAAGACTGACCCATTCATTTGCAGTTGATGTTCTGAATTCAGACATCTAATCTTCTAAATTGAGCAGCAGTACAGATGTGTTTTCTCAAGCTACTTGTCATGTGTCTAGAATATTAATGCTTGTTAAGGAAGCTGTGGTGAGGAAGTGCCAGTGAGTCTGTGCAACCCCACACCGGCTGCGGAGGGAGTCCTATGCCACCCTCACAAGATACTTATTTGAGTTCCTTTGCACAGCCACTGGGTCAATCCAGTTTGTCAGAGGTCTTCTTTTCTTACTCAAATTTACCAAACATAATCTCTTTCCCCACACATCGGTCTCTCCTGATAACACATCCAAAGTATATGAAGCAAGTCTTGGCATCCTTCTAAGGAACAATCTGCTGGCACTTCTTTGGACATGGGTTTGTTTGTTCTTTGGGCATCTACCTCAGACCCACGGACTAAGTAAACTGGGTACCTTTGAGCAAGAGGCTCACTTACAGATTATGACTGAGGATTATGATCAAAGAGGAATGGGCTTGCCAGAATGACTGAGAAGAGGTACCACAGACAAAAAGATTGTACATTGAACTTTTTATTCTGATTATAACTTGCTCTAACATGTTGTAAAGTGTTTCGCATGTGACAAAGAACATGAATATCTGGGAGGAGGATGATTTAATGTCACTCTAGATATGTATTCCCCTAATATATGCACCATATGTCCATTACTATCAGTTGTCTTGCAACTATGCATTGATGCAAGCATAACTCCTGAAGTGATTTTGCTTGATAAGTCCCGATCCAACTTTCTCTGGAAGTTTTTTCTTACAAGAGTTAAATAGAGAAACATTAGTACAGAAATGGGGACTTCATTATTACCAGAAGGGCCAAAGTGTAGCATGTACTTTGGAGCTGGGATATTTGAGCTGAGAATCTTCAAGGTCCAAGGAAAGTTGATACCAAGGCACATGGCGATATCCAAGGAATATTAGACCTACTGATGTTTAAAGAAGACAAGGAATTTCTCCAAAGACAAGAAAATAATGCCTTACCCTAGTGCTGGTACCCTAATTTTTCATTTCTAATCTCCAAAATATGAGAAAATACAATTCTGTTAAAGTCAACCACTTGTAATATTTTTATGAATAGTTTTTTAATCAGTTTTTGGTGGCTCATACATTTCATCACAATCCATAAATCCATCCATTGTATGGCAAGCACATTTTTGAATAGTTTATGAATAGATTTATTACATATCTTATACATTCCATTATATTCATTCACATAAAATTCTACTGTTCAATCCATAGGGTGGTGTTATACAATCATTAATTCTCTCAGCATCCCGCCCCCGCTCTTTTCTTGTACCCTCAGGGCACTCATTTCTGTTACTGTATCTGATGTGTCGTCTATCTTGCCTTTCATGTACCAAGGGATCTTAAATATACAAATGAACATATACAACTCTAGCATGATTAATTAAGTAAGACACATGAAAATCTTGATAGTAAGGGAAGGAAATATTAACTAGAGGATAGTTGGGTGGTTCATTGGTGCTGTAGCTCACCCTGGATTAATCATGGGTTTTATGTGGCCCTTCTGAGAGGGATTATCCAACTTTATTACAGGTGGATTTGAAGTCTCGATTGAATCTATGCCACGTCACATTGAGCTGACTGCTTTTGAGCTTCTGATACCTCTTCCCATGGACACCTCCAGATTATATGGGCTAGTGTGCTTATTCCATGTGAGCTTTGTTGCTTCACTGCTAGATAGCCCCTTATTTCATGATAAGCCTTTAAGATCCCAGACGCTATATTTTTTGATAACTGGACAACACAAGTTTTGGTTCACCACCCATTTTTTTTCAGCAATTGTGCAGCCACTTGTGATAGTAATGTAATGGAAGCACTACATTACTAACATACTATTTTAAATAAAATATATTTATTGTTTATATTATGTACCGTGGGAAAATTATAGTCTATCATATCATAGTCTATCATAAGATATCAAGGAAAGAGAATCAACACAAATCTTGAATTAAAGTGTCGACCAGAGCTACAGACATCTCAGGGCTAGCCTGGTATCTGACTTCCTTTCAATGTCATTTATGTGTTTTCTGTCAATATTTAATCCCTGGTGCACTATGAGATAAATATCCTTTGTTTCTTGCTGTCCTACAAAGGTCACTCTTGATTTCTTACCACGTCATTTCTCTCCTTAGGACTGCTTGGTTTATAACAAACTCAATAACAGAATAAGGAAGGGCATGTAGAATATAAATATTACTGTAACCTGATACCAAAAGTGATATTATACATGCAATATTTTATTTATTATAACTGATTGACTAGATCCAATCTAATCTCAAAAGACAGCAGGTTCTACATGGGCACACTTATCAGAAAATAGAGTGGATTTGAGCAATTTGAGAAGCTGTGCTTTTCGTATATTCAGATTGAAATAATGAGCAAAATTACCATTTATTTTCAGAAGTTTTATATTTTAAAAATACATGGAAAAACGTTTCAGAATCTATAAGAATAATGCTAAAATTAATATCTGTTTAATAGGGTTATAAAATATAAGGTCAAAATAGAAATCAATTGTATTTCTACTTGAAATAGCTAACATTTTTTCTTTTAGTTCTATTTAAAATGACATCATATATATATATTAAATTCAACTATTTGCAAAATCTGCCCACTGAAAGCTAATGTTGTTTTCATTGTATGCCAGTGAGTTGACTCCTATTCTTAGTGACTCTAAATTCTACAGAAGGGAACATTAATTCACCATGTGTGTCCCTTACAATTATTGCCACATTAGTGCCCATTGTTGTAGCCACTAGGTCAATTCATCTTATCAGGTATTTTCCTATTTTTTACTGATCTTGTATAAACAGAAATTTATAGATTTTTATTAATTGGCAAATTAAGTATAGTAAAGAAATAGATTCTTTCCTTTATCAATCAGTTTATTCTTCTATCAAGCTAATTCTGACCCAGAGTTACTATACGTATAACAGAATGAAACACACCCACAGGAACTGCCAGAAATGCAAGTAGATTCAGAGGGTGGGAAAAGGACATCAAATTATGTTGATCAGAACAAATTATATACCCAAATTTTTTTCAATTTTTTTATTGGGGGCTCTTACAGTTCTTATAACATTCAATACATCATTTGTATCAAGCATATTTGTACACATATTGCCATATTCATTTAGAATTTTTTTCCACTTGAGCCCTTGGTATAAGTTCCTCCTCCTCCCTTTTATAATGAATCATTTTATTGGGGGCTCATACAACTCCCATCATGATCCATACTTACATCAGTTGTATGCAGGCCACATTTGCACACTTATTGCCATCATCACTCTCATAACATCCTCCCTCCACTTGGGCCCCCATTATCAACTCCCTTTATTTCCCTTCCTTCTCCTCCACCCCCATGAGCCCTTAGTAATTTACAAACTATTATTATTTTTCATACTGTACACTACATGTTGCAGCAATTTTATACCAGTTTAATTTCCTAATTTCAAATCCTTATATAATTCCTTGTAAATCCAAGAATTATCAGAAAGATTCTTATTTGTATTTTATTGATTATGCAAAGGCATCCAGCAGAGTGTGTCATAACAAACTATGGATAACTTGGAGAAGAACGAGAATTTCAGGAATTTTCTTTGTGCTTAAATGGAATCTGTAGATGGGAGTTGTACAAGTCAAACAAGGGAATATTTCATGGTTTAAAAAAGTGTCTTGCAGAGGGGTTACAAGGAGGAGATAAGCCAGTTAAGATACAGGGTAGTAGCAATGAAATATGCAACCTTCCTCTATCTAGGTCCCAAATGCTGCCTCCTACCATCATGACCCCAAATCTACCACATAAATCCAGCTAGACCAGGAAATGTATAGTGAAGTTGGAAACATGGGAAATTAAGATAGATGATCCCTCAAGACTAGTAATAGCAGTGGTAATACCAGGAGGGTGGAGGGATGGAGGAATAGAAAGGGAGAACCAATTTCAGGGATCTACACATAGCCTCCTCTCTGGGACATGGACAAAACAGGGAAATGAGTGTTGGGACACATAGTACAGTGTACAGTATGAAAATAATAACAATTTGTAAATTACTAAGGGTTCAAGGGGGAGGAGGGGGGACAAAGGGAAATATAGGGAGCTGATACTGGGGGCCTGCATGGAGGGAGGATGTTTTGAGAGTGATGATGGCAATAAGTGTGTAAATGTGGCCTGCATACAATTGATGTATGTATGGATTGTGATGGGAGTTATATGAGCCCCAATAAAATGATTCATTTAAAAAAAAAAGGACGGAGGGAGAAGGAGGAGCTTATACCAAGGGCTCAAGTGGAAAATATTTTGAAATGAATATGGTAATATATGTACGAGTATGCTTGATACAAATGATGTATTGAATGTTATAAGAGCTTTAAGAGCCCCCAAGAAAATAATTGGGGAAAAAAAGCGTTTAATGTGTGTGTAAGAAATGTATTCTCTCACATTATTTATTCAACCTGTATGCTAAACAATTAATCAGAGATGGTTGGTTATATGAAGAAGAATATGACATCAAGATTGAAGGAAGGTTAATTAATAACCTGTGATATTCAAATAAGGTAACCTTGGTTGCTAAAAGTGTGGAGGATTTGAAGCACTTGCTGATGAAGACCATGGCTTTCAGCCTTCACTCTGGACTTCAAGTCAACATAAAGAAAACCCCTGTGTCATGTGCTTATGTTAATTTTATGATTGAAATGTAGGGGTGGAGTCTAGCCTGTTAATCTGGAGATAGCCATTGAGTAGCCAATGAGGCCTCTGTGTGGGCATGGCTTTCACCTGATCGTTTGGGAAATCTTGTGATATTTCCCTCGTGAAGATGAGAAGCTATCTCCCCAGCTGTTGGGAGTTAGTGTCAGAGACGATGAATCACAGACAAGACAAGATGGCAGCATCCGAGAAGCTGAAGGAGCCGGAGCAGAAGCCACATGGCTTTGCCCTGATAGAGCCAGACCTCTGAAACTGGAGAGCCTACGTGGGGACCCCTGCCAGCGATGAGTTGCTTCTGCCACCACTTGATGCTGTTGATGGACCCTGAGCTCTGGAATTGAAGAGGCATGAGGGGACCACTGGTGATGCCAGGACTCTGTGCCTGCTGGCCTGTGGCTTCTTGGGTTGGGGGGAAACTTTGTAGACTGATGTCAGGCATATGGTTAGTATCAGACTTGTATCTTTGAGCTGGACTGGGCTGGGATGCTTTCTCAGTGTCCCATTCCTCTTGTGTATGAACCCTTATAACAATATGCATGTCTATGAAATTTGTTTCTCTAGTCTACCCGGACTAACACATTATGGTAGCGAGAGTGGAGCTCTAGAGGAACTGGACCAGTAGGTGACATGAATAGGTGGAAGTTATCAAGGATTTTATCTTGCCTGGATCTATAATCAATGCTGATAGGAGCAACAGTCAAGGTATCAAGCAATGTATTTTATTGGATAGATCTGTTGCACAAGACCTTCCTAAAGTGTGGAAAAGCAATGATGTTCCTTGGAAGACTAAGGTGTGCCTTACTCCAGCCATGGTATTTTCCATGGCCTCGTATATGTGTGGCAATTCATCTCCAAATAAGGATGACCAAAGAAGAATGGATATATTTGAAATGTGGTGCTGGTGAAAATATTGAAATTACCATGGATTTCCAGAATAAGGAAATCTTTCTCAGAAGGACAGGCAGATGTTCCTTAGAAGAAAGGATGGCGAGACTTTATTTCATCTACTCTGAACAAGTTAGAAGAGACCTGTTCCTGGCAAAGGGCATTATATTTGGAAAAATGGTTGGGTCAAGAAAAAGAAGACTTTTTTCAAGCTGATTGACGCACCAGCTGCAGAATGGGCTCAATATAAAAACAATTGTGAGTATGGTTCAGGAAAGAACATAGCTTTGTTCTGTTTCTTATACAATCACTATGAGTCATATCCAACCAGATGGCACCTAACAACAACATATTTTTCAAGTCTAAATTTAATAGTCAATGTGGTAACTTAAGCATTTTAAAAATTGCCTAACAGATGCTAATCTATGTAGTAAAAACATTTTAATCCAATTAAATTTGAATAATAGCAAAACCAAAACAAACAAAAATTCAATTATAATAGTGCAAAATATTATTACAGACTATATATATGCTCTTCTTTAAATGATCATTTCAAATGTTTGTGAAAAATTTTTTCTTTTTGTTTTATGGAATGTTTTTGATTGTTGTACTACTATGGTAGTTATAATTTAAACTACTTCGTTTTCCTCTATGCCATAGTGTGGATTCCAAAGTATGGATTCTAAGTAACAGCTGCCATGTATAAATGAATTAATCTTGTTTGGAATGGCATCCTGCTGCAAAGGTTTCTGATAATGATGAATTTCAGTGCTAAAGGAGACAGAGCTGTATAAAGTCCATTGTGAAAAATGATTTTTCACATTGTCCAGAAATTTCAGAAAATCTAATATGATATTTGTAACTACAAGATAATTTATTCTAGAAAATTTAGCAAGATAAATTAATTACTATGCCTGGAAGCAAATCTCATTGAAACCATTTCAGTGAATCATTCTTTTGCCCATCAGAATCTTCACAATAAATTGCCTCACAGTTTCTTGAATTGAATATTGTAGTGCATACTCTGCATGGCATATAAATATCAAGGTTTCATATCTTTGGTTTCCTATAGAATTAATTCAATCATGATAATCCTGAATAATTCTCTTTGACCTTGCTCTTCTTTCCATCCTGTTAAAAATGCCCACAGGGAAATAGATGGCTTGAATTCATTTGCTAAATAAATAGCTATAATAAATGAAGGTAATAAAAAGTTTGTATTAAACACTTGCAGAAAGAATAGTCTTGTATTTTAAGAGTGCAAACTGCAAATTCAAGAACTAAGAGATACATGTCACTCTTCAATTACTTTCCTCTTAACTTTCTAGTCTGACAAAAGAGCTGATTTAGAACACATTATGATTGATGACCATCTTCAACACAATATGCTCTTCGAGGACTGGATTTCCAATGATGACTAGAATTTCTTTGTGTGCACCTGAAGCTGAGGTAATAATTACACCATTTTGCAGAAACTTAGAAATGTGGTGAGGTGCCATAATCAATATCAAGCGAAGGGGATGGCATTCCACTCTCACATGCTATACAACCTTTCAGTCACGCCTTTAATGTTCCTGGAAATATGCTGGGGGGGTTGGGGAAAATATGCTTTTATGAAAGAAAATAGACAAAAACAGAGTATTTATAGCACTTCCATTTTACAAAGGCTAGTTGTTCCATGACATAAAATGTCAAATCACTGTCATAATTTTACTGGGAAATAAATGCGCTCTCTAAACTGGTGGTCAATGTTTTCAATATGACAGGTGCACTTTAAAATATTTTATCCACCGCAATCTCTGGAGCAGTCAGTGGCATTTAGGTGAATCATAAAAATAGACTTTTGCTTTTCACTTCTCTATTTTCCAGTTTCAATAAATGTATTAAATTGAGTTTTTAATGTACTCTAGAGTTTAATACTAAAATAATTATGGTTTATCATAATGTATATGCTAATTGAGAAAATTAATGTTAATTGTGTCTAAAATATCAGGATTTTTTTTGGGGGGGGGCATCACTGCTCTCCAGCGGTGGGAGTAGGAGGCCCAGCCCCACTGCTGGAATTTAACCTCCGTGTCCCAGTGGGCCGCAGTCCCACGCACAACCACTACGCCACCGAGGCTCAGCAAAAATATCATGATTTTAAAGTTATATAACAAAAAACAGTAGGTAGACTACTAAAATCAAATTGGGATATAGTGTTATAATCTAGGGAGAAATATTTTGTTATCTTCTAATCTTCAGTTTCCCCATCACATTTCTGTAAAGTTGTCTTTGGCGGTAGTTTGTGTTGCTGTGGTCCAGGAACCAGGCCACTGTAATACAAATGCCAGCAGGAACAGCAATGATGGACACATTTCAGCAAAACTTCCAAACTGAGCACAAATTATGAAGAAATTATAAGCTGTCTGTTTTAGAAGGGTTGACCACTAAAACGTTATGATATATAGTTATCAGTAATCTGAAACTCATTGTGCCCCAGGAATCCATTGATCAACATAGGCCAAGAAAATAGGGAAAATATATCATGAAGAAAGCATAAGTATATTGTTAAGTACCATAATTTGAAGATTGATGTAGTCATAATGGTACCCAATGAATAAAGGCCTGAGACTACCATCTACTTAATATTTGAATACTGTTGTTGCCTTATCATGACATGTATTAATCTGGTATGCCTCGCTCTGGTATTGTGATTGAATATTATTGTAAGTTTTGCTGTTTCATCAGTTCCCATTGTTTGTGTAAATAGTATACAATCACATAAGAGTTTAATCAATACAAGTTAATAATTCATACAGTGAGGTTCATAGCAGGCCAACAATTGTATAATGTACTACTTTCAAAAGCGTTTTAAATTGTACACCATTGACTAAATTAAAGCACTGTTAATAGAATTACTGTAAGTCTTGATAATGTTCTCTAACAGAAAATGATAATGATGTCTAAAGACATACAAAAGTCATAGATGTATGTATGGATTTTATATCACACTTAAACTTAGCCCCAGTTTGAGAAATAGTAGATCTTATTACATGGCCCTGCTGGATGCTCCACCATGAGCTGGAGATGTGAGTGATAGAGAAAAATGTGACACAAACAAACAAACAAAAAATGAAAAAAGATTGTGTCCTGCTATTGTAAAGAACATTATCTGAGGTATTAAAGGCTTGTCTTCAAACAAGCATCTATCTATGTGAGGTATAAACTGGGCCACATGAAAGAAGCACACTAGCCTGCATAATCCAAGAATTATGAATGATAAAATCCAAACCCTGAAGAGGGAATAGCATCAAAGCTTACATTTTGATCACCCAGCTTTTGGAAGGCTATGGATGGCAGTGGTAGCCCAGAATTCATTTGCAGGTCCACACATATGGTAGATCTCCAATGAAACCTTTCTGACCACAGACCAGGGATGTTAATAACCTTGTTCTCATACAGAGAGCAGTGCTGGGTTTTGTTTTTTGCTTTTCATTTCATGTTCCATGTTTTTCTATATATTAATATAGAAATGGATGGGTAGAGTCATAGATACAGCGACTGCAATGATGATTTCTTATGGTAGTTCAGGGAAGGTTCGGGGTATGTGTGGAACTGATAATAATGTCTAAAAGAAGGAAAATGTTTGAGTTTGAGAGTATGTGAAATATATGCCAATAAAGCTGTTTACTATAAATAAGTACATAAAATCAAGAGCAAAAACAGAAATGTTTCACCAAGCTTATGTTGCACTGGAAACATTCACTTGTGCATGCTCAGAAATCGGGAAGATAACTACCTGGCTAGCGGACTAGAAGAGACCCATATTTGGTAAAGGAGAAGGGCAGCAACAAAGAGGAAAACAATCATCAAGATGTATTGACACAGTAGTTTCAACAATAGATTCAACAATAGAAAAATTGTGATAATGGTATAAGACAGGTCCGTGTTTCACGCTTGTTTATAGTCTATAGGTATGGATTGAAACTCTGGCGGTCATGTGCTTATGCTAATTTCATGATTGAGATGTAGGAGTGGAGTCTGGCCTGTTAATCTGGTGATAACCATTGAGTAGCCAATGAGGCCTCTGTGTGGGCATGGCTTTCTCCTGAAATATCTGGGAAATCTCGTGATATTTCCCTCGTGAAGATGAGAAGCTATTTCCCCAGTTGGGAATTAGTGTCAGAGATAATGACTCACAGACAAGACAAGACGGCAGCACGTGAGAAGCTGAAGGAGCTGGAGCAGAAGCCACATGGCTTTGCCCTGATAGAGCCAGATCTCTGAAGCTGGAGAGGCCACATGAGGACCTCTGCCAGTGATGAGTTGCTTCTAACACCACTGGATGCTGTTGATGGCCCCTGAGTTCTGGAATTGAGGAGCCCTTGGGAGACCCCTGCCAGAACTGGGACTGTGTACCCACTGACCTGTGACTTCATGAGTCGGAAGGAGATAGTATAGACACTTCATGAGTCGGAATGAGACAGTATATACTGGTATCAGGCATATGGGCTAATATTGGACTTATGACTTTGAACTGGACTGGGTTGGTATGCTTTCTCAGTGTTCCTTTCCTTTTGTATCTAAATCATTCCCTTATATCTGTATGTGTGTCTATGAATTTGTTCCTTTAGTCTACCCGGACTAACACAGAAACCAACTCAATGGCACTTTAATGGGACAACATTTTTTTATGGGATTAGCTTACTTCAAAGACATTGGCTGATTTCAACCACAGTGTTTTCAGTTAATAGTTGAGCTCTTAGATGATAATTCCACTAACCTGTCCAAAGTTATAGGAACCACATATATTCAGTGTTCTACCGTACCCTTCAAACCTCAGGTCTGTGTTCTTTTACTGCCACTAATTTGCTTATTTAAATCTTTATTGAGAAACAAAGAACAATTGTCCTGATTTCATCTCTCACTACCCTTCATGGTTGCTTTTTTCCCACTGGAAATAAGTAACATTTCATTAGTTCAATCAAGCATTGACCACTGTCTATTGTAGTAAGGTGTGCCATTGAGTCACTTCCAGTCTTATGGGATGCAACACTTCCGGCTTTGTGCTAGCCTCACACCTTCCCCTGGGCTTGAGGCCACCATTTCAGCCAATGTGCCAGTCCATCTCTTTGAGGAAATTCCTTTCTTGCTGCGTACTTTCCTTTAAAAATATTAGCATATACAGACAATCCGAAATATGCATTAATGTTACAAAGTAATCATACACTCCTTTAAAGTGTGTGATAGTTAGGTTTTGTTTCTGTTTTATTCCCACCTGACATTACCTGTCAGAAGATATGGGTAGAGTTTCGTCTTAGAATCAGGTTGCAGCTTGATGACCTCATTTGGAGTTGCCACCCAGATAATGGACTCCCTGAAGGTGAACCCTCCTCTCTCTCTGCCTTTACCTTCTTCTTGATGTGCCACGTTGAGAGCGGTGTGAGCCTCAGGGTGTGGTCGTCACCACTGGATCTGTACAACTGCATCCACTGGTCCGTGGCCTTCCTGCATTCTGCATCATTGCACGCAGCAGGCTAAGTCTGAAGATAGATTTTTGGACTGGTATTGAATCTATGGACTTGATCAAGACTGGACTGGCATGTTTGCTTGATATATAATTACTTCTTGATATAAAATTGTCTCATACACATTTCGAGTGTCAATCGGCTTGTTTCTCTAGGCAACCTGCCTTAACACAGTGTGTTACCAAATATTTACAAAGATCTATGTAGCAAACATTAAACAATTAAAAGACGTTTTTCATCTGAGTCCAAAGAACATAAACAGAAAAGTCCAAGACAAGGGGTGAAGTATTAACATGTTATACGGCAGTTAGAGACACAAAACAATAATAATGAATGAAAGGTGAGGTGAGGCAAATACAAGTTAAAATACACAGAGATTCAGAGATGCTACCTGATTTTATGCAGTCTTTTATTTGTATAATTTCAAAATCAAATTATAGCTCACTTGAATTTAGTTTAATACTCTTTATTAGACCACACTATTGTATAATTAAATAATACTAAAGTGTATCTCTTGGGATTATGTGATGTGAAAATTCAATAATCTCTGGTAGAACATAACTAAGCATATAAGAATGGCAAGAAATAGGGCAATTTTAATTTATAAAACATATTTAATAATATCATCACTTTATACTTTAAGTTCATTTCCACATTTCACCTGACACTATGGCTACAGGTCCACCACCCCTACAGTTTAAAACTTTAAATTTATTATTATGCATTATTCAATCACTATCTTCTGCCCCTCTTTGCTATTCAGAAGTGCCTTGCCATTGTTAGCATGTATTTATAAGAAATAAGTGTTTTTAAAGTGGTTTATTCAAAGAAAAGTAGATTTTTTCTGACTATTACAGCTATTGCTTTCTTAAAAGTCAACTTTATTCAATGAAACCAAACAGAAAAATTCACATCTATTACCATTTAATGGTCTCAAAAATGGCAAAATTATTTAGTCATTCATCAACTAGCCCTGAAAATGAATGGTGCTGACGCTTCGGGCCCATACCTCTCCAGTGAGAGCAGTCAGGACATATGTGAGAGGGACTGGAGTGACCCAAACTTATGCCAGGACACTATGCTGCGATGAGTAGGAGGGCCGCTGTTTGAGTCTTGAAATCTATGGTGCAGGCCCAGCTGGAGCCTCAGAGGGTGCAGATCTTGGTGGTAGTAGCAAATATTCAAACCAGAACTTTGAAGGCCGAAGTGGAGGGTTCCATGTGAACCGCACACAGTTTTATCTCGTAAAGTTAATGATCAGAGGTCTTGGGGCCACAACGATATCAACCTATTCTCCAACTTTAAATGGGTAAGAAGCCCAGCTTGCTGGTGTGGCGTCAGGCTTGGAGTGCGAACGCCTAGTGGGCCACTTTTGGTAAGTAGAACTGGTGCGGGAGCCCGGTAGTACATTTACTAAAGAGAGTCCTCATGATTGTGCCCGGTCTTATCCTGTGGAATAATACTTTTATTAGCAAACTCCTCTATCATAAGTTTTTACAAATGATTAGTTCGCCTCTTACCAGAGTGTAAGTGACAAATCTGCTTATGCCATTGCTTATAACATTGGAACTGACATTATTTAAGCATGTTTATAATGCATTTCTGGACATGTATAGCCAACAAACTATTGTGGTTGTATTTTATTTGAGACTAATCTTAATTTTCTTGGTGTTTGTTTTTCCTTTACCTAGAAGTATTAGATGCATGCATATAATAATTATTACTTGCTTAAATCATGTAAGGTGTGTTCTAACAGAAAACTGGATACTGGGTATTTTGAATAGGTATAATAAACTTAACCTATTATTCCTTGTAACAGAATGATGATCTGACCTCTGTGATGGACCCATTAGACTCAAGAACTTTAGCATATTGGTTCACCCATTTAAAAATATAAAAACACATTTATAAATCTGATGACATACTTATACCTTAATCATATAAAAAGCATGTACATAGTCTATATTGGTATTGGGCAGTATAAATTTGTTCTATGAGAAAAATAGTGGTTAAACATAGTTGTACTTGGTGAAGAATACAATTTGTCATATTAGCGTATGGTATTCTTATTCAAGATCCTTGTGTCATGATGCACAGTCTCTAAGGAGAGGGGCCTTCACTGCATCCGATAGTTAAAATGCGAGGAAAGAGCCTCCAGAGCCAAGAGTAACAAAGAACAGAAGTCAAGGATGACCCCACTCAAAATGTAGCAAACTCGAAGGTTTTTAAGCAATGCCTTAAGTTGCAAATAACTCCCTGATTTCTTCCTTTCCATACTACAGTGTCAATTTGATCATCAATAAAAAGCTAGTCCTTCAAGTGATGATTCACCTCTTTAAATAAGGCGCAGCCAACTGTGCAACCGGTAACTTCTCATCTGTCAGCTGGTTTCACTGGGTCGTGTCTCTCATCCCACTTTCTCCAAACACTCTGGGCTGTTTGTGTCATATTTTGAGAAAACCATCATTTATTTTGATAACATGCATTCTCTTCTGAAGCACGTGCTTCCTTGTGATGTTCAAAGAGGGAAGACAGAGCCTTTTGAGTTGATAGATTAACCCATGCTATTGGGTTAACCCATGCTGCTTTCATAAAGATTTGCTGTCTCGGGAAGCCCACAGGAGCAGTTCTGCTGTCACATAAAGTTGCTCGGAGTCAGATTTGACCCCACGGCAGGGAGTCCAGGGAGCTAGTGGAAGAGAGAGAAAGAGGCAGGTAACCTCTAAAGTCTGTCTTCCCAAGCATACAGCAAACTAATTTTGTAGATTTCAATGAAGCTAACTGGATTCATTATTTGTTTATTCTGCACATTCTTATGTAGACAAAGTTAAGCCATGAGCATCTATTTCTACCGCATTTTTCCTCAAGCCCACTCTTTCTCAGGTCTCTGCTCAACTTTTTTTTTCTTTATAAAAGCATGTCTAAAATTCCAATTAATAATCCAAACATTTCCTCAGCAATGAATCCAGGTTTTAAAAAGACAGCTGTCACATAGTTCTTAGAAAAGAATGAAAAAAGATGAATTAATAAAATTTTCTTACACAGTTTTAAATAAAATTTACCTTTTTATAAAACGCAAAGAAAATATCTTTCTCCCAGTTCACCAAATGTTGCAAGGGTAAAAGATTAAAATAGCAGCACAAAGCAGATACATATACAAACACATGTATATGTATGTATTTTATCAACTGCTTGAAGGCATAAAACTAGGTGAATTAGAAGGAATTTTCGATAACATCGACAAGAATGGGAATTTGAAAGTACTTGTTTTCATGTGAAAACTAACTTTTTGACTTTTTATCCAACATTTATACTGAAAAAGTAATCTGAGAAACCAGTTTATATAACAAAGAACACTGCATCAGAATTGGTGGTAATTCATTATTAAGCCATGGTACATAGATGGCTGTGTTAGTCCAGATAGACTAGAGGAAATAAATTTCAGAGACATGCATATAGGTATAAGGAAAGGGTTTATATACAAAAGAAACGTGACCCTAAGAAGGCATCCCAATCCAGTCCAGTGCAAAGTCATAAATCCAATAATAACCCATACACCCGAAATAAGTCTGCTTCTGACTCAGGAAGTCACAGGTCAGGTGGGTGCAAAATTCTGGCGCCGGCAGGGGTCTCCCCATGGTTCCTCGCTTCCAGGGCTCAGGTCCATCAACAGCATGCCACTCCAGCTTCAGAGGTCTGTCTTCATCAGGGCTAAGCCATGTGGTCTCTCCTCCGGCTACTCCAGCCTCCCAGCTGCTGCCATTCTGTGTTGCCTGTGGTTAATCATCTCTGAGATTAACTCCCAACAACTGGGGAAGATAGCTTCTCATCTTCACGAGGGAAATACCGGGAGATTTCCCAGGAATCTCAGGTGAAAGCCATGCCCACACAGAGGCGTCATCGGCTACTCAATGGCTTTCTCCTGATTAACAGGCCAGACTCCACCCCTACATTTCAATTATAAAATTAACATAAGCACATGACTGCCACAATGGCGCAACCTTGTTTGTCAAAAGTGAGCACGCTTACTAAGGCAGGTCGAATACTATCACCTTCAGTATAGCTTACACCCAATCTGTAGAAAATGAAAATCCTCACAAGCGAACCAATAAACATAGCATGTTAATAAAGACAGTCAAATTATCTTTGATTTCATTCTACTTGGGCCAACAATCCAAAATACCCTAGAATAGCGGTCCCCAACCTTCCTAATGCTATGACCCTTTAATGCAGTTTCTATGCTGTGGTGATCCCCCCAACCATAAAATTATTTTTGTTGCTACTTCATCATTGTCATTTTGCTACTGTTATGAATTGGGTGTGAACCATGTAAAAGGGTCATTCAGTCCTCAAAGGGGTCGTGACCTAAAAGTTGAGAACCACTGCCAAAGACCATAACAATATGAAGAAACCAAATAGCATATTGTATTGGGAAAATGTACTGCAAAATAATTCTTTCAAGTGAGTTTTTGTGACTGAGTTGTAATTGACCCAAACCATGGTTGTTCTGATTTCCTCATCTGCATGTAAAATTTGAATACCATAAAAGGCAGACAGATTTAGACACTATACACTTGAACTGTGTTATTGGTACAGAGAATTTAATTTACCATGCAGTGCCATAAATTAACAAATTGTTTTTTTTTCTTTGCTTTAAAAGTGAGAAGAGTGAGACTTGGACTTTCTTACTTTAGATTCATCATCAAGTAATAAGAAAAGTTACAAGAAAAGGACTTTATGGTTGGTAAAATAGATGGTTTTCAAAAACACAGGGAACAGTCTATGAGCTGCAATGACCCAAAATAAAGCAGTGGTCTGACATATCAAAGAGATGAAGATGGTGCAGGACTAGGCAATGTTTTGCTACAAAGCTATTAGAAAATAGGACTTAAACAACAGATCACTTACCTTTATTTGATCACTTACCTTTTCTTTTAATAGCCTTGTCTGAGATTAGGGCACCCTGATAGTGTGGTGATTAATCGTTGGATTATTAAGTAAAAGATTGACAGTTCAAAACCACCAGCAACTCAGAAGCAGCAAAATAGGAATTTCTATGCCTGGAAACAGTTCTGATCCCTGAAGCTCAAAGGGGGTGGTTCTTCCCAGGCCAGAGCATCACTGTGAGTCAGCATTGGTTCAATAGCAGGGACTTGTGTCTCAGAATTGTACCATTGTTGTCTAGCCTTCCTCTAAGAATTCATGTTAATTGTGATAACTCTTTATGCTAACAATCAATGAAATTAGATATTGTACTAGCTAAAGAGTAGCTGATAATCCTTTAAAAAAAGAAGAAACAAAAACACAAAGCCTCTTTTGTTAGGTAACATGGATAAATTCTTTCTGTTTGTATTTTGGCAAGATTGAAAATTTTCTTTTTCTTTTTTCATTTGTACTCTATGTTCCATAAATAATGTCTTCATAAATAATCTACACATGTATGTAATAAACATATCACACACACGAAACCCATGTGAAGAGTTTGCTAAGCTTGGGTGGAAGTATAAAGTGTGTGTTATTTGTAAAACACAGTAAAGGAATATAATAGGATTAGGAAATACTAATATTGCAAGAGACTCTAAAAAATAAGCTTAGAGATTTGAAAAGATCTTACAAAATGCAAGAAAAGAAGTTGAGATTAGTAAAACATGATTTAGAAAATGATATGTTCATAAAAAATTAAGCATATGGCATAATGACTATTCCTAGAGCATACAATCTGTATATTTAGACAAGGGGACTTCAAGAACATGGGAGAAATTTCATTACCTTTACATGCATATTTTATAAGAACTTTCTGAAACATTCTAATAAATCTATTATATGTAATATAGGTAAAACACTAAAATAGCATTAATAACTTTCACAGGTATGTTTTGTAATGTTTTCCAGAGAAAAGTCATCTGATAGATTGGGTAAATATAATGCTAACTATAAGTATATTTAGAGAACCAATTTCTAGTTAACTTTAGTTTACCATTTAATTAAAATATGAAAGGTAATCCTATACAATATTGTGAAGAAAAAATCTTAAGATGTGAAACTATTAACTCCAAAACATCCCGCAAGCTTCTTTTGACCTAATTTAAAGTGCCTACAATGTCCTTGCAAGTGCATTTTATTAGTCAAGCAAATTATTAAGGTCTTTAAGGTACAAGGGGAGGGGACTTAGGTCATCCTTCTTAGTAAGGAAATGTCAAACATTTTAACATCATTGTAATCATCAAACACAATAAATTCTGCAGTGGATAATATAGTTTATTTTAATTATGTCTCAAGGCATTCCTTCTATGATCTATTTTGAAAGTACCATAGCCTTTCCCAACAGAGAAATGAATCAGAGAACAAGTTTTGATGTCAGTAAGAGTAATAAAGAACAACAATGACAATAAAAAAAATCTTGGCACAAGCTATGCATTGCTGCTTAGAAACTCAGCCTTTGAAGAAACCAGGCACATAGGAGTGAGAAATGATGACACTTGAGATCATCAATCATGTCTTGAAGGGAAGAAAAGCCAAAGCAATCAGAAACCTATAACCGAACTGCTGAAATCAGTGTTTTCAATATATATTGGATTAAAACAAAATGTCTGGATATATTTGTTTCAGAAATCTTATTATCATACATCTTGCGATGCAATGAAAGAAATTATGATCATATGATGCATGCAATGTTATATAATATTGTATCATATCATATGGTATCATTATATTGTATTATTTATCTTTCTTTGGCAAAGATAAATTATCACACAATTTTTCACAAATCACACAAATTGCAATTAAAGTTGTGTTGCAGTATTTTAAAGCTAGAGAGAAACCCAATGACATAAACTCAACACCATATTTACTGCCATAAAGTTCATTCTTACTGATACTCAATAGTACAGATTAGACCTACATTTCTGATGCTATAACTCTTTAGGGGAATGTGTTAGTCCAGGTAGACTAGAGAAACAAATTCATAGACACACATATGGATATAAGTGTAAGGTTTATATACAAAAACAATGGAACATGGAGAAAGCGACCCAATCCAGTCTAGTTCAAAGTCATAAGTCTGATATGAACCCATATGGCCGATACCAGTCTATAAAGTCTCCTTCTGATCCACAAAGTCACAGGTCAGTGGGTGCAGAATGCCAGTGCTGGCAGGGGTCTCCCCATGGCTCCTCGCTTCCATGGCTAGAGCCCAATTACAGCATCCAGTGGTGGTAGAAGCAACTCAGAGGTCTGGTTCCATCAGGGAAAGGCCATGTGGCTTCTCCTCTGGCTCTTTCAGTTCATCGGATGCTGCCATCTTGTCTTGTCTGTAGTTCATTGTCTCCGAGACTAACTCCCAACAACTGGGAAGATAGCTTCTCATCTCCATGAGGGAAATATGCCAAGATTTCCCAGAAGTCTCAGGAGAAAGCCATGCCCACATAGAGGCCTCATGGGCTACTCAATGGCTATCTCCAGATTAACAGGCTAGACTCCACCCCTCCATCCCAATCATGAAATTGTCATAATGAATGCATGACCCCCACAGGGAATAAAAAGTCTCATCTTTCTCCCACTGAACTTCTGGTGGGTTTAAACTGCTGACCTTAGGGTTAGCAGTTCAAAGCAAAAACCACTATGTGACTAGGGCTCCTTCAGCAACATAGAAAATCTTATTTTCTTTAAGTCAATATGTTTAGGGTGCCTAGTAGGTCTGCTACTCACTCCACCTATTTAGTCATTTTCAGTAGACTCCAAAAGAAAATAATTAAACAAATACTTTGACCTGTACTGTTCTATGACAATACAAAGATGAAAAGTGAGAAAGTAAAAGGAATGGACACAATATAGGATCCAGCACAGTAAGTGTTAAGTCAATGGAAAAAATTTTCCTAGGAATATATCTTTAAAATGTCATCAAAAAAATAAATAAATAAAAATTTTTAAATGTCATCAAGTTTAGATATTGAAGCCAATTCCAAAAGAAAGAGAAGGAGAGAGAAAGAGAGAGAGAGACATGTGCATTATATCATAATGATTCCTTCCACAATGTATTCCAACAACCAAGGTCTCCTGTTTGTGTACACACACACACACACACACAATGTCTCCTGTTTCTGTACACTCAGATGCAGATATATGTGTGTGTGTATATATATATATATGCAAATATTTGTACACACCATTAAAAGTTAAGTAGTTTGCAGTTTACCAATGGAGTAGCATCTCTGATCCCAAGCAGTTTCGGAACTATTCAGTTACCTATTCTAGTCAGCTTACAGTTTGGTGGACCCCTATGGTTTGGTAGATAAAGGGACATGATGAGTGAGGGATTTTTTTTTTCAAATATGCCAAAGAATTTAAAGCACATGGCTGCAAACAGAAAGCGTGGCCTGTCACATCCACCAGCTGCTCTGTGGGAGAAAACGGGGTTGTCCATATCCATAAGTAGTGACAGCATTAAAAACCCTTTCAATTCTTTGGAGATGATTATCTTCTAAAAAGAATGGAGAGATCACATCAAGATAAACCAGAATAAAACAAAACAAAAATTAACTATAGGAATGATCTAGACTCCTTGTTAAGCAGTAGTGCAGATTTACAGCACTATGGACTTAGGTCCTGGAAGTCCAGAGCCTGTGGAAATAGGCAGAGTGAGGAGAGAAGGGAACACACCTGAACACATCGAGATAAGCAAGCTACTGGCTACCATTAACATATCTGAGTCAACTACTCTCCCACAAGCAAGCAACCCGTGCAACACTAAGAACTGCACCACAATGCCACTGAAACAACAGTCAATCACAATACATATAAAAGCAAAACAGCAACATGCAAAAATAACAACAAAAAAACAAAATGAGGAAAAAGCAAAAATACAATACCCACTCTGAAGTGATCTCTATGAATAAGAGGTCTTGGAAGTACGAGAAATAGAATTCAGGAAAATGTTATTTAGGTACCTTCAAGGGATGGGAAAAAGAACTGAAACCATAGAAATCCTACAGCAAATAAAAATCCAGACAAGAAACCACACCATAACAGAATTCGATAGTATTTTAAAATAGCGGAGTAATAGAACTGAAGGAAAGGAAAACTGAATCAGTGAACCTGAGCACAACTGTTTCTAATACAATTGAATGATGTGGGGCAGAATCATGATAAACAATCTATATCTCATTGGGATCACAGAGCCAGAAGAAACAAAACCATCTACAGAGAAAATACTACAATCCGTAAACATCAACTCAGTGGGAGAACAGGAAAAAGGGCTCTGTACAGTACACAGTTATGGTTTAGGAAACTCACTGGGGCAGTTCTACTCTGTCTGCAGTGGGTCTTTGAGACCCAGCTTTAACTCAAGAACAGTATGTTTGTTAGTTTTATAAAGGTGTATAAAGAAAATAACCATCCAAACTGTGAGAGAACCCCGAATGCAATAGAGTCAAACAGAAAAAAGCCGTGTGGCACATTGAAGTCGAATTCTTCACTCTCCAGGGAAAAAGAGAGAATCTTGCAATCAAGGAAAAAGAAGCATCACCTACAAAGGAAAATCAAAAACAATAAGCAAAAGCTGTTGTCAGGGGGCAATTTAAAGCAATGAACACACGTGAGAAAAGAGAAGAAATTCCCCACCAACAAGTTAACACAAATTGAACAGAAGCATTAAAATAAATGTTCAATCAACAGGAGAAAGGAAATTGGAAACATTGTAATAGAAATACTGAAGTCAAAAACAAAATGAAAATGAGAAAAATAACAAAACAAAAATATGGTTCTTTGAAAGAATTAACAAAATTGACAAACTGCTGGAACTTTAAACAAAGGGAAAGAAAAATGAGATGCAAGTATATAGAGCTAGAGATAAAAAAGTTGACACCACTATAGAACCAAAGGAAACAAAAGGAATAATTAAAAAATGACTAACAAAGACCATGCCAACAAGTTTGAAAGCCTAGAAAATAAGGAAAAATTCCTACAAGCACATCAATTACCCAAATTATGTCAGACAGTAATAGGGAAACTTGATAGAGAAATAATGAAAGAAGTAGAGTAGGATATTAAAACATCCCTAACCAAGAAAAGCCCAATATCACATAGACTTCTCAGGAAAATTCTACCAAGTATTCAGAAAAGAGCTGTCTCAATTCTATTATTCCAGAATATAGAAAAATATAAGCAAACTTTTTTGAAGCTAGCATACACTGATCCCCAAACCAGAAAAGCACCAGAAGTATAGAAAACCACAGGCCAATATCCCTTATTAACATAGTCTAAAGAATTCTCAAAAAAATTCTGACCTTTAGAATCCAAGAATACATCCAAAAATATATGCCATCAAGTAGAAATAATACCAAGTACAAAAGGATGGTTCAACATTAAAAAAGCAATGAATGTAATACAGCACGTAAAGAAAACAAAAAATAAGAACCACATGAACATATCAGTCAATGCAGAAGACATTTGACAATAACCAGCACCCATTTATAATTAAAAAAACTCAACAAGATAGGTGTAACACAATAAAAACCACATATGACAAGCCAATGGATAAAATCCCATTCAATAGGAAAAAAAATTGACACCATTTTCCTTGCTAACAGGATGTAGACAAGGATGAACCTATTGCCACTGTGATTCAACACTGTCCTTGAAGTTTTTACCAGAACCATTAGACAACAACAACAAAAATCAAAGGTATACAATTGGGCAAAGAAGAAGTAAAACTCTCACTCTTCTCAGATGATACAATTTTTGATACAGAAAACCCCAAAGACTCCACAAAATCATTGTTGAAAACAATTTAAAGATTCAGCAGTGTGGCAGGATGCAATATTAACAAACGAAAATCAGTCTGATTTCTGTAGGCTAGAGTACTTTCAAAAGGCCATTTTGAAAATGATACCATTTAAATAGCTACACAAAAGAAAGAAACATGCAGTGCTTCCCAGAATGACAGAAGACTGGGCCAACAAAAACTGTCAAACACTATGAAAAGAAACCACGAGACCTACAAAGGTGGGTGAATAGCACATGCATATGCCTAGTAAGATTTAATATCCTGAAAATGCCAATACTTCTAATGCAATCTATAAATACAATGGAATTCCTAACCATATCTTAACTTCATTCTTAAAAGAGAAGGGAAAAATGAATTAGCAATATCACAAGCTGAGGGAAGAGAAACAGGATAAACGAGGAACTTCTTAAGAAGAATAAAATGGAGGTCGTGCACCTGGCAGCGAAATCTCAGCCACAGTGGTCAAAAGAGCCGGGGCGTGTTACAAGGATAGGGGCATAGACCAATGGAACCGACTGTAAATGTATTTAACTACAGCAACTGATTTTCCCAAATGCCAAAAACAAAAGAAATATTAACGTTAAATAGAAAGGAGATAGTCTCTTCAACAAAATGGTGCGGAGAAATAGAGATGTCTATCTGCAAAGGATGAAAACGGAGCGATGTCTCTCTGAGTCAATTCAATTCAAGATGAGTCAAAGACCTATATGCAAATCCCTGAGCTTTAAAGGTCATCAATATGAAAATAGGGACAAATTTAAGGGCCCACTTATAGGGCACAGACATACTAAGCAACATAATGAAGTAGAAGACTTGTATGTATCAAAATAATTTATCAAAAAGTAAAAATGAGCCTATTGATGGGGAAAATAATTTAGCAATAATAGAAAGAGCTGGAATCTCATCTTTAAAATGCATAGAAAACTCAATAAGAAAAGAATGATAGTATGATTTAAAATATGTAAAATGCATGAATAAACAGGTTCCTACAAATTATATTCAAATAGCTAACAAATACAAGAAAAAATTTCACCATCATTAGTCATCTGGGATGTACAAATCTAAAGAAGTTTTCATCTTACACTGACTAAGGTAGCTTATTTAAAAATTAAAAAAAAAAACAAACAGGGAACAGCAAATACTGGAATTGACTCAAGGATAGTGAATCTGTTATGTGTTTGCTTTTGTGTGCTGTCCATAGCAAAAACCTCATCTTTCTTCTGAAGAGAGACTGGCAGCTTTGAAAATTTGGGTTACCAGCCCATTGCCAATAACCTACAGCATTACAGAGCTACTTGAAGGCATCTACCAAGCTAGAGATAATTTAACCTGTGTCACTGAGGTAAATTATTTTTGTTTTATTGTTTATTATCAATGTCTGGTCTTGGCACAAGAGACTCCATTTTTAGACGCAGCACCTCTATTTTACCTCTCAAGAGCTCACTCCTGCTAAACCCTCCCTGTGCCTAATCACAAATTCTTGAAACCCTTTTTACTCGGAATCAAGGTGCTCGCCTGTTTCTAAAAGATATGCATTCCCATCCTCCCGCGACTTTTAGATAGATTTAAGGACCATCTCCTTTACGAAACCCAGCTGTGTGCACACTCTCTCCTTTTGAAGATTAACACCTGAGCTGGTCAAGGAGGTATAAAAACTTTTCCTTTTGTTCCCTTGACGAGGCTTTCTTAGCTCTCTCCCCACCCCCTCCCCTGTGGGGCAAACAATTTTGCCCACCCGCAAGCTTCCCGAATAAAGCCTGCCTTAAAACTTCCCATTGGGTCTCCGGTTCTGTTTTGTGTCAAAATAAACTTTATAATCAACATACTACTCTGCTATGGAATCTCATGGTTCATCCTGATCAACTATATATCCCCTCCCTCCTTTGTATTGCTTCCATTTATCTACAAAATAGTTGAGAAACCATCCATGAGATTACCAAAGAACCATCCATTGTAAAATGCATTGTGAAAATGAAGTACTTTTAAGCTTTCAACATGGAAGTGTGTTACCATTTTTAGAAGACCCCATAATAACTGTAGCTAAGTCTGTTGTTTTGTATTATAGCATGGTTTACTGACCTTCTAAATAATTACTGAATGAAGGTCAGAGTCATCCAAGGCTTCTATGAGATCCACGTATTTCATTTTAAAAGGGAAAACCCATTTGGACAGCATGGCATTGTGCTGAAGCCAAATACTTTCTGCATTGTTAAATGACAACAAAGACTGCAGATGTTTAACTTCCTGGACAAGAGACCTGAAGCACAAACGCCAAAAAGAAAATGTCACCATTCTGAAGTACGTTATCCACTAGCAATATAAAGGCTTTAATAGTCGCTCTGCAAAGCCAGGTGATTTGGCTGGAGAGGATAAGGGTCATTGCTTCTCTCATTTTTTGTTTTCAACCACTAGAGCGTTAAGGCAAGTTTTCACATAATCTGTTGAAATACCAACTAATCCTTTTCCTGTGAGAGTTCACACATATTTTATAATAAAATAGTGTATTCTATTTTGTGTTTACATAGCATCTACAGTGCATACCACTGTAAATTTGAGGGTTGGTGGTACCATTCCAAAACTCCTAAGATATTGGTGCCTTTCAAACACTAAAGGTGCATGTGTGTGTCTATGGCAGGAGGTTGAAAGTGAAGTTTATAGATAATCACACAGGAGACAGGATGTTTCTCTTAATTTTCACTCTATCAAGTTTAATAAGTGACTACTTTATCCTACCTACCTACATTGGGGCAAACAATTTTTACTTTTAAAAAATAGCAAGCAAGACTTGCAATAAATGATGCTACTACAGTTAAATAAAACTCATTATTGTTAATTATAAATAGACTACTGAGACTGTATTTATTTTCTGAGGCAGAAGCTTAATCACTGAATTTGAGAGATAGAAGCCGGAGTTCCCGGCCCTTCTCTTGAGTGTCCCATCTAGGTCTCTGCCTTCACTTACTAAAGCAAATAAAGAAGTGATTCACTGAGTAGTATTGTTTGTCTTCCAAAGTTTTGTCTTGTCTAATCTTTCCTATGGTGCTTATAGATAATTTTATTGCAGTTATACTACAGCCATGGTACTCGACTGCATCAGTACTTGACATAATCGGATTTTGACCCAAAATGTCGAGAAATTTTTGCGTCAGGGCTTTAACAAACATCGGAATCTGACCCGACGCACGTGATTTTTGTTAAGAAAAGCAATTCGTGTTTCGGTCAGTGGTGGTAGTTGGCGCTGTTAGTATGCGTTGTTTAGACCTTCTGCCGACGAGTTCCAAGCATTTTTGCTGTAATTATCTTAGGTTTCGTGGCTTTTTGCACTATTTTTAGATAAAAACATGGGCCTTCAGAAAAAGATCTTTTAACCGAATCGTCATGAAAAGGCACTGGTTATCGATATTGTTGATGATAAATTAGTAAACCCGTTTAGAAAACAGTTAAGGAAACGCCAACAGCAGCCTACATTAGAGAGAGTTTATTTTATTTTATTTTTTAGAGAAACCAGCCAGGTCCTAGTGAACAGAGTTAGAGAAGGGGAAAAACTCCTGAAAGCAGCTACCAGTTGACTTCTCTCTCGCCATCCCTCCTCTCCATATCCGTGTCCACAGATCCAGATCCTCATCTATCTCAAGGTATGGGCCATGCTGTAGTCAATTTTTTTTTAATGCTGTGTTTCTTATTTAAATTATATTATGTAACTCAACTGACTCTGAAATTTCTGTGTAATGTTTTGTATAAAAAGGCAAGGTTAGGGTAAAAACTTATTGGTCAAGACTGGATTAATCAGTTTTCATTTATTTCTTATGGGAAAAATTGAATCGGAACTCAACTGTAGCACATTTTGCTGCTCCTTCTGGAACAGATTCGCGCCAAAGTCTGGGATTCTAGTGTACTATATTTTGTGCCGGTCATCACAATGTTTCCTCCTCAGAGTTGATTCTTGAACTTCTCCACCAGCATTTCAGTTTGCAACGGTTGTGATCTTACACTGGGTATAGAGATGCTGTTGTCTGACAGAATGACCAATTGTTCGGGCATTGAATTGGACAGTGTGAACTGTCTCCTTTACTTTGATACATTGAGACCACAAGAATAAAACTCCTCCATATTTTTCCCCAATAATATTGAGGTTTTTCCAGCCTTTGGATCATCCTCAAAAATACCTAAAGATTCTCAAATACATTCTGTCCTCATCCAGCAATAAAATTTGAAGCAGAAAATTTTATTATAGTGAAGCTTTCAAATGACTTCCTAACTTATTCCCCCCCCCCCCAAAAAAAAGGTATGTGATCTTGCTATATTGCAGAGGTAATGAATTTACATTACTGACATTGGGCCAGCACCACTATTTTCCTTCCTGTCCTTTTTACCAACTAAATCTTAATGACTTTCAAGGCCAACTCAATTTCTCCTTCTGCAGAAAATAGCACTTCTTACCTTTACTGTTCTTATCTGAAGTGGTGTGACGTAAATCTTTGACTTTGCTTGTTGATAAATCTGGATTGAAACTTTTACTTCACTTTTTACTTTCATGGAAAGTTAACCCCTCTCATTTTAAATTATCACAACTGAACAATGAGAAAATTCTCAGTATCTTATCTATATGATTGTTAATATAATTACATGTGAAATGCATAGGATGCTGTAGTTTAAAAAATCCAGGTCTAGTTGGTCTATTCTGAATCATAGTAAATCTAGAGGATAGAATGTCTTCCCTTTGGGGGAGGGGTTCCAACTATTGTAATTCATTATTGAAACAGAAAGTCTCTTATTTCTCCTACAACAGATACAGTATGTTCTAACTGCTAAATTCATGGTTAGTAGCCCAGTACTTAACCCATGGCAATTCAGTCTCCTGAGGAAATGCGCTGTTGTTATTGTTAGGCACTGTTGAGTCACCTCCCACTCATAACAACCCCATGAACAGCAGGATGAAGTACTGACTGGTCTTGTGCTCTCCTCACAATGATTGTCATTTGTGTGGCCATTGTTAGAGCTACTCTGTGAAATAATCCAATTGGGAGTCTTATTGTATTGATGCTCTACCTTACCATATATGATATCCTGGTCTTTTATAAGCATGTCCAAAGGTATATGAGATATACTCTCATCATCCTTCTTCTCAAGGAGATTTTTGGTTGTACTTTCTCTAAGGCAGATGTGCTTATTGTTATTACACTTTATGGTCACTTTAACATTACTTGATTTCTTGACTCTATTAACATGAGCAATGATTATAGATCCAAAAAAAGAAAGCCTTGATCTTCGTTCTTTTCTCTGTATCATGATGTCTATTGGTCATGAGAATGACCATTTGTGAGGATATTTTGTTCTTTAAAACGGACTGAAAGTTGTGGGGAGAAGACATGGAAGAGCCAGCAACATAAAGATCTGGATGAAGAGCAATTCCCAGGGAAGAGTAAAGATAAGACAGATGCTCTGAGATAGAGGAATTGTTATGTACAATGAAGACAAACTATTCATGTGGTTAGACTGGAGGCAGATGGTTAAAGAAAGGAATAAACTTCTGGGAGGCCAGGGCGGGCCTCCCTCTGAGCCTGAGTGGGGGGCACAAGAGAACCTGCTTGTATGTTCTCTGGTATGTTCTCTATCACCGACCAGTCCCTGTGCAGTGTCTACCCCAATAAAAGGACCTTTCCCTGTCCAAAAAAAAAAAAAGGAATTTAGAGGCAGATGAAAGAAGGATGTAAATGGCTTATTTAAATGGATGGAAACAAACATTTTACACTGTAAAACATTTCTATAAGAAAAATACAAAAAAAGACAGAAATAGGAAATTTTTCGAAGATAACCATTAGTAACATTTCAAATTTGTTAGACCAGTCTCTATCCCTGACCTGTTTCATGATTTTTGTCTATTATTTGCTTCTGCATATCTCTTCTGCATATATACATATATATGGAATTGTGAATTCTTTAATAATTGTCTTTTAGTTCTAAACATTCCATACTTTAAAGTTTTCACTTCAGGAGATGGACAATTTCTTCTTTATTCTTCAGGATTCTCTTGTTTAAAACTCCAAAGATGAAGCACTTACCAAGATCTTTCTCTTTTTCCCTGAAGTTGAGTCAATTTTCACTTAAAAATCCTAAGCAAACTTGCCTGGACTATAGTAATAAGTAACATGCTTTTTCTTAAGCAACAAGCACGGTATCAAAAGAAAAAGACCTTCAATTATACTGTGAAGGTTTTATGGGAGAAAATGCTTGACAATCATGGATATATCCATGTTGATTTTCAAGTAACATATTTAAATATAATAAGATTTTATTTAGCCTCCTATTAAATTCTAACCAGATATGTAATTTTTACTTTTTAACAAATAATGTTCATTCTTCTGGGAAAAATGCATAGCCCTATAATAATAGAATATATTAGAAGATAAAATTTTTTATAATTATAGTTCATGTAGGTTTTCAGATCCTAAAAGTGTGGACCTTGCAGGAAAAGTGTAGCTTTCAAATTTTATTTAGCATGAAGATTATTGAATACTACACACAATCCTCACTTCCAGTCTTGTAAGGCATGCCAAGTAATGAACACTGAAATAAAAGACCATAAATTCAAGAATGTAGAAAAGCTCTTGAAAGTCCTAGCAATCAAGATTTTATGTGTTAGATGAATGTTTCATGTCATATAAAATTCACAAACTTGGCTGAGCATTGGGGAAGAACTTGTGATCAAATGCCATTTTTTACATGTGCTAGATTTTAACGCATTAACAAATGGCCTCTTTTGGGTACTGTTTGATTTTCTTATGTATGGTAGCTATTATTTTTAATACCAAAATTGTTGTGACAATTAACTTTTTTCTAAGATTTCTGTGAAATAAAAAGACTATATTATTTGTAGAAAGTTCTTTTAAACTGGATGTTCCCCAAACATTAAAGAAGATGGAAAAGTTGTTTTTTATTAATTTATCTTAAGAGGTTATTGTGCAAGATATGACAAAATAATAATTTAGAAATTATCTGGGACTCATGGGGGAGCAGACAGGGAAGGGAAAAATGAGGAGCGGATACCAGGTGCTCAAGTGGAAAGCAAATATTTTGAGAATGATGAGGGAAACAAATGGACAAAAGTGCCTGACACAATGAAGGCATCTATGGATTGTGATAAGAGTTGTATAAGTCCCCAATAAAATGATTTTTAAAAAGAGGTTAATGTAGATTGGTCATGAGAAATAATGTTTCCTTAAGGAAATTAACTCATGTCTCTGGTGACCAAACCTGGGTACGACTTTTGAATATATGTGTCTTGAGAAATATAAAAAATAGAACACAATGACCCAAAGTTTTATATTGCCACCTCTCAGAAAAAGCATTGACAGTGTTAATAATTTTTGAAAAGCCAAAGAAATAGAAAGGCGAACTATGAAAATAGATGAGAATCCTCCTATCAAATACCTGTGCCATTTTCCAATGACAAATGCATATCCACAGTAGCTTATCCTTGTTCTCACAAACTTTCTGATACACAAGCAACTTGCACACTTAGCACACTTGGATACCTGTGCTGCTTCTTTCAAATATACTAGTTCGTGGCATGCTTTTCCTACCCACGTGGCATGCGGTCCAGTTCTTTGTCTGACAGGTTGATCATCTTTGATTGGAAACATTGATTTAGTCGCTTAGTGTTGGTAAGTATCTTGCTCATCTTCAATTGTTTACTGGGCAAAAATGATCACAATAGAATAAAGCACCCACCCCCTGGTAACTTTTGAGAATATATTTAAAGATATGTTTCATTCCATGAGACTTTATAATTTACTTCCACATATGTTGTCTCAATTTCTATCTAAAGAAATATTTCCGTGCCGACTTTCTTCCTGAATTTCATAAAAGGATATTTTTAATGCTTGTGGTCACATGCACTGTTTAATTAGTGGTTTGTAGTTTTTATAGGATGGCACATATGGAGCACAGACATAATGAAATTTGTATCACATTTACAATAGGAGAAAAACATTAGATGTCAAGTAGAATAAGAGTTTTTATTATACTTAATAGAGTATTGGAAGAACTCTGGATTTCCCTTTTAACTGCTATCTAAGATTCATAGAGTAGTTAGGGATTTAAAACAAAACCCTTGTATTTTTCAGTTATAATTCAACTTCCAGCTGATGAACACATTGCTGAGCTTAATTGTTCCAAAAATGTCATTCCAAGGATTATCTTGTCATTCCCTAGCAAATTCATTTCCATAATGTAGATGACTTAAAATGTTATATTTTACACAAAAATAGAGAAGAATATTGATGACATTCTAAAGATGTCCATTTAAGGAGCCAGGAGAAGTGAACCTGGTTATATATGACTAAACTCAGCAAGTTTTCTTGGTCCATGGCCTTCAATTTCTTGATGTATTTAAAGAAAGGCAATTTACATGACATGTTCCTGTCCTGAACTAATATAATTCTTACACTGATGAGAGCCTTAAGGTAAGATCAGACTTCATGAACATAAAGAAGAGCAGCTCTGAGGATGTCCTAGCCCTAGTCACACGACTGCCATCACCACATTTCAAATATAAAAGAAATGGAAAGAGATATTATTTATTAATCCTTTCTCAGTTTGTAGGACTTGGATAACTTGTGTGTTGGTATGAAGCTAGAAACAATGTCACTGGTAGTACAAATGTCAGTAGAGTCGCTCAAAATGGACAGGTTGCAACAGTTTTCAGGCTAAGAACCAGACTCAAACCCAAGCCAAGTAAATGTCTTCCATTCAATTTTGACTCCTAGAGACCCTATGGAGCAGGGTAGAACTGTCCCTGTGGGGTTCTGTGGCTTCAAATCCTTATGGGAGTAGAAAGTCTCTTCTTTCTACTTCGTTCTTCTCCTGTAGAGAACTTAGCAGTTTTTAGCAGGTGACCTTTTCGTCGGTAGCCTAACCACTACTACCAACAAATCCACATTGGAACAATTAGTCACTGGAAATCTTAGGAATAATATTTACATGTTTTATATGTTGTGCCTGGAAAATAACTTTTAAAATTTAGAACACACCTTTGCTCATGATCAGATTGTTCTTCCCCAGAACACACACACACACACACACACACACACACAAATTATGATTAGTTAAATTCAGAGTCAGAAGAAAATCAAATTAGTAGATGTTCTTTAATACTATGTAGTAGCAAAAGTAGACAAGGTATATCTTATTCTTAGGATTGTATCTTATACATATCTTAGGATTGTGAGTCAATTTCTGCTGAAAAATCAAACTGTGCTGAGGGTATTTTCTTAGCTAAAGTAGGAGAGAGAGCCTAAGTAAAGACTTTCCACATAAAAGAAAAATGGTGCTGAAGGAAAAAGTTCAAGTTGTAGAAAACAAGACTTTCAGGATTGACTAAATACTAATTGAAATGTTTCAGGAAGCTGAAGAGACACTAGAAGCACTCACTAGTCTATGCCAGGAAATTTGAAAGATAGCTACTTAGCTAGTTAATTGGGAGAGATCCAGATGTGTGCCCATTTCAAGAAAGATGACCAAACAGAATACTCAAACCATAGAATGATACTATTGATATTGCACACAAGTAAATTTTGCTTAAGATACTCCAACAACACTTGCAGCAGTATATTGACAGGGAATTTCTAGAGAACCAGACCAGATTCAGAAGAGGAAGTGAAGAAAGGGGTATCACTGGTGTTGTCACATGGATCTGGGTAGAAAGCAGAAAATACCATAAAGATGTTTACTTGTGTTTCATTGTGTGTTTGTCTGGATAGACAAGAGAAACAAATTCATAAACACACATATGTAAAAAAAGGAAAGGTTTATATACAAGAGGAATGGGACATTGAGAAAACATCCCATCCCAAGTCCTTAAGTCCAAGTCCTTAAGTCCGATATTAGCCCATATGTCTGTAGAGTCTCCTTCTGACTCACAAAGCGCATGCAATGCCATCAGGCCAGTGGGTTTCGACTCTTGTGTATCCACTGGCAGTAGAAGCATCCCGGCGCTGGCAGGGATCTCCCCATTGCTCCTCGTTTCCAAGGTTCAGGATCCATCAGCAGTATCCATTGGTGGTAGAAGTATCTCAGCACTGGTAGGGGTCTCTCTGTGGCTTCCCAAGTATCTCAGCACTGGCAAGAGTCTCCATGGTGGGTTTTCCTCTGACTCCTCCAGTCTCCAGGACTCAGGTTCTATATCATGCTGCCATGTTGTGTTTTCTTGTTGGTAGACTGTCTCCAAGAGACTGAGTCAAGTTTTTCTCCTCCAATTTGGAAATACCGTGAGACTTCCCAGAGTTCTCATGAGAGAGCCATGCTCACACAGAGACCTCATTGGCTATCTCCAGATTGACAGGCTAGACTCCACCCCTAGACTCCCAGTGCTGAAATTGGCACAGATTAGTAACTGCCAAAAGACTCTCCTTCTTTCATATTAATATAATTTTATGTTCTGGGTTTTTGATGCCGGATATCAGATCTCATGGACATCTTATGATCACAGAGCTGGTATACTTTTTTCACATGCACTTTGTGCTTCTCAGTTAGATGACCTCTTGTTTAATATCAAGTCTTTAAGATCCCTGATACTATATCATTGGATAGCTAAGCACCATCAGATTTCTTTGCCACATTGGTGTAAGCATCCATTTTGTCTTCAGTGATTGTTTCAGGAAGGTGAGTAACACAGAATGTTGGGTTATTAGATCAAAGTGTACTTGCATTGAGGGAGTATTTAAGTAGAGACCCAATGTTTGTCTGATACCTTAATATTTAAGATATAATTGTATGTACATAGATCTACTTCACTATCATTATATAAAATACATTTACATATGTGTATTCCTGTATTTAGACCTCTGTAAGTGTCCTTGGCCTCCCAGTTCTTTTCTCTACTTAATTTCACTTTACTCTTGCCCCAATACCATGTATAATCCTCATTTAGCTTTCCTTCACTGCAATTTTTAGGAAATCAGATTTATGGCCTGTCTTAGTATGAGTGGACTAGAGGAACAAATTTCAGAGACATGCATATAGGTATAAGGAAAGGGTTTATATACAAAAGAATGTGACTCTAAGAAGGCATCCCAATCCAATCCAGTGCAGAGTCATAATTCCAATAATAACCCATCTGCCCGAAGTCAGTCTATAAAGTCTGCTTCCGACTCAGGAAGTCACAGGTCAGTGGGTGCAGAATTCTGGCGCTGGCAGGGTCTCCCCATGGCTCCTCTCTTCCAGGGCTCAGGTCTATCAACAGCATGCCACTCCAGCTTCAGAGGTCTGTCTTCATCAGGGCTGAGCCATATGGTCTCTCCACTGGTTACTCCAGCCTCCCAGCCGCCGCCATTCTGTGTTGCCTGTGGTTAATCATCTCTCAACTAACTCCCAACAACTGGGGAAGATAGCTTCTCATCTTCACGAGGGAAATACCACAAGATTTCCCAGGAGTCTCAGGTGAAAGCCATGACCACACAGAGGCCTCATCAGCTACTCAATGGCTTTCTCCTGATTAACAGGCCAGACTCCACCTCTACATTTCAATTATAAAATTAACATAAGTACATGACTGCCACATGGCCCCTCTTCTGTATTGCCACTGTGGAGACCTGAACAGCAAATGGAATGTTAGTGATGAAGCACAAAATATTTGTGTCCCTCTGGGATCCTTACAGATAAAATATTGAAATGAAACCTACCCTCCAACTCATGGCCATAGAATCAACTCTAATCCATAGCAACCCTATAGGATGGAATAGAACTACCCCATTGGGATTCTCAGACTAATCTTTAATGAACGTGACAGCCTCATCTTTCCCCCACAAAATGGCTGGTGGTTTCAAACTGCCATCGTTCAGTTAGCAAGGCAACACATAATGATTTTGCCACTGGACCCTATGTTGTTACATTTTGAACAATTAAATTAATGAAAAAGTGTCAATAAATGAAGATTTATACAGGTTTGATAGACTTCAATGTTTTCATCTTGAGATGTGCTGACGATTCTCCTCCCTTTTGGTTTTCTAACTCCATGTTTCTGTGCATTTCATTGTAATATTTTAATTTGATGTCTTCAGCTACTCTTTGAAATAATCTATTCCATTTACTTCATTATTATTCTGTTGACTTTAGCTATTCTACATTCAAAAGCAATTGTCAGAATCTTTGTTGTGATACATTTCAGTCTTTTCTTTCTTTTCTTCTTTTTAGTGACCTTTTCCTTTCATGTCTGATATCATTCATGTCATCTCACGACTCCACTGGTTTTTAGTCACTAGTGTTCAGTATATGAAATATACTTTTTCATGTGATTTTTTTTCTTCAGTTTTATTTTGAACTTTCATATGAGCAAATATCTGTGGTGCCATTAGTTCTGATTTTGTTCTAATTAATGATAATGAACTTTTCAGCCATTTATTCCCATTGATATATTTGATTTAATTCATGTTTATTCCATTAGGCAATAGTCATTGTTTGTATTTATTAATACAGTGAACCATTCATAGTTTTCTGGAAACTGAAAGAAAACAGAATTATAGTATATGCTTGCTTGTGTTATTTCTTTACAACCTCATATTGTTTACCTCAGTAATGTAGGATATATATGAAAACAGAGATCAAGGCATGGCTTATCATAGGGATGTTAATATGGGCTACTGATCCTCAAACTCAGCTTATATGTTCTACCTGATCTGAAATTCCGGGTCATGGGTTCTGCTCTTTGATTTGTTGCTACTGTTTTCAATTATCATCAAGTGGACTCTAGCCTATCTGCTTGCCATTATTTGCTTATCTATGTCACACAAGAAAAATGCATATCCAGATTAAAATAAGAAGTGGTTTCATTATGAAAGAAAGACTACTTATTTTGTTGGTGGGATTTTTTTTTGCTATAATAGAAAAACCAAAAGTAATAAACACACACTTCCATGGAGACAATTTTGACTCACAGCTCTGAACTACAAAGCATGAGGTCAGGCGTTTGAAGCCTCTTGCTGCTCCGCGATGAGCAGGATGAGGCTTTCTACTCTCAGAGAAAGTCTCAGTCTTGGAAGCTCTCTGTGGCAGCTCTTGCCCTGTCCTAGAGGGTTATCCTGAATATAACAGGAAAGGAATGTTTAAATAAGACTGCTGAACAAAAGGACTTTGATCAAGAAAAGTTGCAAGAGTTGGGGGGGGAAGGGCAGGGGTGTTGTTGTGTGTTACTTTTATGGCAATTTTAAAAAGAAAGAGAAGAGTCAAGACTAGAACAAATAAACAACAACACCAAATAGCATGTCTGATTTGTGGGTAGTATTGATGTTTTCACCTGTTTCTTTTTGAATTAGAAAGTTGTCATCCCACCCTTATCTTAACCCTCAGCATATGTCTTTATCGATTTCCTTATTCACCAGTGCAGCAAAAAAAAAAAAAATCCTTAAATGCAGTGTCTGAAAAATGAGTAGGAGCTTTCACAATTGGTGTAGATATTTCATAACTCACTCTTCTTCTAGACAAAGTTGACATAGTTGGTTAATCTGACCCACGGATCAGTCAATGTGGGTTCCTGAAAGGGGGACTGGGAATGGAGAGGTCAAGAGACGCGAGACATGGAGACAAGACAGGATTCTGATCAAGTCTCGTTTATTGAGCCAAAAGGCAGGCTTAATATAGGCAAGCAAGAGGAAGGGGAGGTACAACTTATGGAAATGAGGGGTAGGGATAATCAGCCAATCATACACATTCCTTCAAAGAAATGGCGGGGGAAAAAAAATGGCGGGAAGCAGTTTTCAAACAGGTCCGCATGCTAATTAGGTGAGCTCAACAGGTCTGCATGCTAATTAGGTGAACTCAACAGGTCCACAAGCCATTACAATACAAAAGATCAGTAAAGGCGTCACTGAGGGATGAGAACAGTATTCGGCTTCCCACATATCCCCCTTTTTTATTATAATAGCAGATGCAGCCATTTTAATCATAAGAGAGCTTAAGGTCCTTTTGGGGACTGCATCTGTCTTAGTTGTCAGGCAGCTAGCTTATCCTTGCCTGTCATAGGTCTCAAGGAATGTTTTTTATTGTGACTTTTTGGCAAATCAGGGCCTGTCTTAGGTTGGTATGAGTAGCACCTGATCTTAACTGTCATTGACTGTCCAGTCCAGCACACAAAGGAAGGGGGTCTTATCACTAAGTGAGCAGGCCACCCTTATCTTGCATTTCCAGGCGGTGGTAGTGTACCTGAATAGGCTTTGCTTGGATTGCTTCAATTTGCTGCTTAACAAATCGCATGAGTTTATTAAACAGCACAGGTCCTAATGAAATAATCATTAAAATTACAACAACAGGGCCAATAAATGGGATGAAGGCAGAAAAAAAATGGGAGAGTTTCACCAAACATGATTTTCTGGGGTATTTTTGATCATATAAAAAAAACAAAGAAAACCACGATCTTCTATACCTTTGTCTAGGGGGTCTCCTGTGCCATAATTTGATCCTTTGAATGCTGTAAAATTTAAGGTTAGTGGTTTTGGACATCCAGTTGGGGGACACACCATGGAGACAAGAATGTGCCCCTTGGGTCCTGAGATAGGTTGTTGAGTGACTCCAATTTGGTGTCTGGGGACTCTAGTAAAATTTTCACTAATAAAAAATTTCCAAGTCGTTGGTGATGTTATGCTGCGCTCAGGTTTGCAACTGGAAGGTTTCAAGAATAAAAGGGTCAAGTCAAGGAAAATTACGGAGACCCGTGTTGCTGTAGCCTTGTAAGTCTGTACTAATATTAATTAGGAGGAGTATCATCATGACTGTCTAAGGGAATAGATTGCAACGAAGAGTGTAAATCGGGTTTGGAGGAGGCTTTTAAAATCTGTTCTGACTGAGCAATGGTTTCTTTAATTTTAGGGTTGTGAGTCTTGGCACTTATAAATGTCCTTAATGAGATTGTAATAAGAGTAAGCAGTAACAGGGACCTTGTCAGGCCCAAATACCCTATAGTAAGCTTCCAAACAATTTCCTACTCTATTCCAAGTTCGTACATCAACCGTGCCTTCCTGGGGGAACCAGGGACATGTTTCTTTGATAAAATCAAAAAACTTAAACAAATGTTTGGCCTTAACCTTTACTCCCTGCATCTTGAGCACATCACGTAACTGTCTTACAAAGAGCTGATGCTAGCTTAATTTTTGACCCATCATTTAGGCAACAACTCACCCGTTGTTTCAGAATGACAGATAATCGCGACGGTGTCCAGGCAATGAATGAGTCGACTGGCCAGTCCTTGATGAGTTGCCTGCTTCCTCAGGAGACTCCCCCATTTTCAGATGGCTGAGGACAAAGGAGAGCCATGAGCTAATCGAGCTTTACAATAGAGTACCTGAGTGTTACAGCTTAGTGTTGCAACCAAGTGTCACAGCCAAGTGTCACAGCTCATTGTTGCAGCGCAGCATTATTGCTCAGGGTTATAGCTCGAAAGCGGCAGTTCTTGAACTTCATCAGCGAGTCGCCCCACGTTGGGCGCCAGTTGATCCGACCTGCGGATCGGTCAACGTGGGTTCCTGAAAGGGGGACTGGGAATGGAGAAGGCAAGAGACGCGAGAAATGGAGACAACAGGATTCTGATCAAGTCTAGTCTATTGAGCCAAAGGGCAGGTTTAATATAGGCTAGCAACAGGAAGGGGAGGTACAACTTATGGAAATGAAGGGTAGGGATAATCAGCCAATCATACACATTCCTTCAAAGAAAAGGTGGGGGAAAAATGGCGGGAAGCAGTTCTCAATCAGGTCTGCATGCTAATTAGGTGAGCTCAACAGGTCTGCATGCTAATTAGGTGAACTCAACAGGTCCACATGCTAATTAGGTGAACTCAACAGATCCGCAAGCCGTTAAAATACAAAAGGTCAATAAAGGCGTCACTGAGGGATGGGAACAGTATTCGGCTTCCCACAGTTGGTAATGCTGTTCTCATTTTTTCATTTGCTCTTTCTTCTCACTCACATTAGCCCAGGCGCTTTTAGATCATTTTCTTCATGTCATTTGTTTTATTCTCATATTATCAATCCAACTCTACATGTATTTTATAATAAACTATCAAAAACTTTTAAAGTGAGATTAATTATAAATCAGTATTAAAAACCATATTAGCATATCATAATGGGCAGAAAGGTATTTTCTCAAAGAAGTATGATATTATCATTATTTAAAATAATTTCAAAAGCATATTCTCAATTAACTTGATGATAATGAGTTTGACTTCGTATGTTTTGAATATTACTTTATAATCAAAATGTTAGCTGCCTTCATAGCTTTCTGAATCATATAAAATCCAGTGATGCATTTCTCACAAATGCAAGGTGTTTGTGTGTGTATTTGTATGAATTTCTTTGTAAGAGAACTTGATAATAATTCATGTAAATATCTATAGCTAATCAAAGCAGTTGAAGGCAGCAGACACATAGCTTTTTTATAAAAATTTTGAACTGTGACTTCTCTTGGAGTCCTAAAATATGTTAGAATCATGATTAATGGTACCAAAATTCCTTGAAAAAATTCAACTAAGTCAGTAAGAGACCCCAGATGACCTACTATTGACAAGGGGAAATATTTTTATATTAAACTTGATACAAAGCAAAATTGATTTATATGCTATCATTTAATAAATGTATTGTCTCTAGTATGATGTACAGAATGGTACAGTATGATGTACCATTTCATGGCTGAGTGCTACAAAACTGCACATAATGGAGTATTGATTGATGCAAGCAGATAGAAGAACAAACCATCAGGGGCAGTCCCAGGACACCTGAGAAGCTAAGTGACAGTACATTTTAGATTTTTGTAAAGCCTGCATACAATTCCCCTAAGAGTTACTGTTTCACCATTCCAAGCTGCTCCTTTTTTAGAAAGAAAATGCTGGTCAAAATTCTAGAAGGCAATGAAGAACTTCCTATAGCCTTAATCTGCAGAGTGCCAAGTGACTCTTTTGGCCATGTGATTTTGTTACAGATTTCTGGGTAGGAGACAGGTCCTTCCAGTCTGCTCTTCTGACATATAGTCTAGATAACTTATTTCTTTAATTATCTCTGGAAGAACCTCTATTAGAGTTAATTTCGATCTTGGGCAAAATGAAAATAGAATCAACTCAAACTCACGGCATCCCTTTAGGACAGAGGAGAATCGCTCCCATGGATTTCTGGACTAAAAGAGGAGACATCCTTCTTTCTCCTGAAAGTCACCTGAAAGTTTCAAGCCTTCCAGTTAGTCACCCAACACATAGAGCATTATGCTGCCAACTCTCCTCTATGTGGATCATTAGATAAGCTAAAATTTATTAGCATAATTGTTAATTGGTACTCATAAATAGTCACTATATACGTCTCTTTTAAGTTGGTTTAAAGTCACCAGAACATGGTCATATTTTTCCCTAACAGCTATTCCTTACAAATAATGAGATTCATGGAGACAAATTTTGCAATGAGATGAAGGCAGCAGACACATAACATCTTTGATCAGGAAAAGAACTTTTAGCACACTTACATTAAAAAAGACTCAAGGAATTTAATATTTTGTTCAAATGGGATCTGACATAAAAGCAGAGATATAATTCATATTTTGTTAACAAATTATTATCTTATTGCTTTTTAGGTTAGACAGTATCACTTTTGAGAGGTTTGTACATATATTCTTATCTTGAAATTTTCAATCTGTACAGTCTCAGTTTTCTTGTGCTTGTATGTCAACCTGTTGAGGTCACCCTTTTAATATTTAGACAAAGCTATGGAGAAACAATCCCATATAAAATGGCAATTTTAAGTCTTAACTAAGATGTATATGCATTTCCAAAGATGATCAGTTAGTTAATATTCCCACTGTCTGGGTTGGACAACTACATTTCTTAGATACTCTACCAATCTTTTTCTTTTTCTTTCAATCTTTTTCTTTCTGTCCTATATTATTTCAAATGTGAATTTCCTATAATGACCTCTAAAACCACTAATATTTGAATGCTTCTCAATATCAAGGATTTCATATGTATTTGTTTCCTTTTAATATGTGTGATCATCACTATCCTGTCTTTTTAATATTTGTTGGAAAATTAAAAATTAGAATGTACGACTAGCATTATGAAGGAGTCTTGATAGAACTACAGGGCAAATGTTCAGCAGTTAAGATGGACAGTTCAAAGGCATCTGCTGCTACATGTGGTAAAGATGAGGTGACAGTACTCCCATAAATATTTACTGACTCAGAAACCTGATACAGGATTAGTGTGCATCAGAATTGACACTATGACTGTGAGTATAAACCTGAAGGGTCCTATAACTAAAATCATTTTTTCCCTACCTCTCAGTGGGAGATCTTCAGCTAGTTTCTAAGCAAATTACTAAAATGAATAGACTGGTATGTCTTAAAATTTGGCAGAATTTTTACTTTTCATCTTTCAAAAGAACATCTGGCTTATTGATTAACTCAACTCATTGCCATTGAGTCAACTCTGATTTTTGAACAGGATATATGACAGAGTAGAATGACCCCTTTGGATTTCAGAGAATGTAAAGCAGGGGTTCTCAATCTTCCTAATGTCATGACTCTTTAACACTGTCCCTCATGATGTGGTGACTCCTACCATAACATTCTTATTGTTGCTACTTTATAACTGTAATTTTGTTACTGTTGTGAATCGGGTGACCCCAAAGGGGTTGTGACTGACAGGTTGAGAATTACTACAATAAATCTTTAAGAGGAACAGAAAGACTTGTTTTTCTTTCCCAAAGGAGCTGGTGGGTTTGAACTACTGATTTTATAGTTAGCCATCCATCTTCTAACCCATTAGGCTAAGAAGGCTTGATGGTTGAGTGACTAGAGCTAAAAATTTTGTCTTTATATAGATTTAATTTTTGGTTTCTTACCTACTTTAAAGATAGACCAGACATCTAGTCTTTACTCTTAGCAGATGCCTGAAATATACGTCTTCTCAACTTTAAAGAAAAGATCTTGTGTCTGAAAAAAGTGGCACTGCAGGTACAGAGATATGTCCTTATATATACTTAAGATATTTAAATATGAATTATTAATAGTTTCTTAACTTTATTGGTCAAGTTGAAATTCCAATAGGGACAGAAACCTAATCATAGTTTTCCTGTGATTAGACATGAAATCTTTGAAAGGGTCTTTGGAATTAAGTGGGATAGACAATTTGCAAGAGAGTTCATGTCATTCTATAATGCAAAAACTTTATGAAGAATATCAAACATTATGAAGAATAGCATTTATATATCTAAAATACATCAAAGAAAATTTAGCTTCATTGCTATCTAAAATTATTTTCAAAAGGGATTCTAAGTTTCATCAATTGGAAGAAAATTGGATGAGGCAAGGTTAAACAGATTTTGTATTGAAGAGTTTTAAATGAGATTGATATCCTAATGTAAACAATTGCATGAAACTCTGAAATGACTGGAAATATACCTTTATATGGAACTGCTCTAGATGTATAGTCATTTATGAAATTTTAGTGAAGTATTTTATAACTGATAGTTACATTGAACACACAATTACGTTTTAATGCATAACAAGCTAAATTTATTCTATTACTGGTTTCTAAATTATCAATGGATAATAGAGACTTTTAGCCCTATTAAATTTATTGAGGGTTATTTTTATGGTTCAGTGTATATTTTGTTTTGGTGACTGCATTTGAAAAGAAGAATTGTAGTCCACTGTTTTTTTAAAATATTTTTCCTATAATATTTATAGAGTAGAGAAACAAATTCATAAACACGCACATGGAGAAGGCAAAGATTTATATACAAGAGGAATAGAACATTGAGAAAACATCCCAACCCAGTCCAGTCCAGAGTCATATGTTCAATATTAGTCCATATGTCCAATATAAGTTTATAAAGTCTCCTTCCAACTTATAAAGCACATGCGATGACATCAGGACAATCACAGGGGAGCAGGTACAGCTTCTTGTGTGTCCCGTGGCAGTAGAAGCATCTCGGCGCTTGTAGGTGTCTCCCCATGGCCTTCGAGAATCTCAGCCCTGGCAAGAGTCTCCATGTGGCTTCTCTGGCCACCGACATTTGGCTGCATCAGCGCAAGCCCATGTGGCCTCTTCTCTGGCTCTTCCAGTCTCCAGGGATCAGAATCGATCAGCATGCTGTCATCTCATCTTGTCAGTAGTTCGTCTCTCCAAGACTCAATCCAGTATCTCTCCTCCAATTGGGAAATTCTGCACGACTTCCCAGAATTCCCAGGAGAAAGCCAGGCCCACACAGAGGCCTCACTAGCTACCCACTGGCAATCTCGAGATTCACAAGCTAGACTTCACCCTAGACTGCCAATCATGAAATTGACGTGAGTACATGACTGCCACATAATCATACTAATGTTTCCTAATTTTTACTTCCTATAAACATTTAAACCAAACAGAATAGGAGCATTGCAGCCTTCAATTACATTTGAGTCTATTCCTCCTTTTTATATTGTAGGATTTTAAAAATACATAGTGTACTCTTATATTAGGGACCATAAAAGGTTGCTATATAATCCTTTTAAACTTTGTATGCCCCTTATTATCTTTGAGAATAAATTGCTTTGGTGGTGGTGTCCAGTAAATGCTGGACTGCTAGGCACCAGGTCAGTGATTCAAGCTCAGAAACTGCTCTGCAGGAGAAAAGAAGAGTAAAGAGTCACAAAGTCTCAGGAACTCTAAGTAGGGTGACTGCAAATGGTGGTCAGCTTGATGATACTGGCTTGGAATCATTGACAATAGTTCTGATTTTCAAATATACTTCATAATATGTCAATATTAGCAATACATTTTTCTTCCCGTACGGTTGTGTATTTCTATTTTATTCAATTTTATAAGAATGGTTCAATTTTTGAGTGTGTTTGCACATTTTCTCACTGCAGTCTACAAAGCCTGAACTTTTCGCTTTTGTAGACATCAGGGATGATTGGAAAAAGTACCTTTAGATAAATTACTCTCTGAGGTGACTATCAGTCACATTTTGGCAATTATATTGGAATACTTTTTAAATTTAGAAATATATCAAGTACACAATTCCAGAAAATAATATGTTCAACATTTGCCCCATTTTACTTAAAGATTTTTTTAATTTAAAATTTTTATTAAAACAGCCATGTTTTCTGTAAAACCTTTTTCTTTTCCCTCCTGAGCTGCTATAGCCATCATTTTGAAGGGTCTGGACAATGGAGAAGTCAAAGGATAGTTCTATAGCAGGAAATGATTGGTTTCCATGACTTTTATGCTTTAGGGGCACTCTCAGTAGGATAAAAATCACAGAGCTAAAATCTGTTATCTTACCCCAGAGAGACGACAAGATTGATTTAGTGTCGATTTGAACCAATTCTGCATTTTACTGGTGGAAATACAGGTCCAGAGTGCAGAAGTTACTCTCAACATCACCCAGCCAGGGGCATACAAACTAGTTCCTGTTCACTAACCATCCCATGCTTGTGTGCTGAGGAATCCATAGTCCAGCAATCAGATTTTGAAATTTTTCTTCCAACAAAGAATAAGCATTTTGATTTGTGTTTTCTTACCTCTCTTCTCCAAAGGAAGTGTAGTGAATTGCATAATCCACTGTCTAGCGGCATAAAGAGTGGATTCACCCCAGGTGTGTCACGCGGTGACAGGGATACAGCATCTTTTGGTCTGGGCGTGGAAGAACATCCCTGTGGTCTCTTGCTATGTGATCTGATTTAACTTGTTGTCTCTGGACACTGATCATTCTAGCTTTCCTAGATTTCATGACAATGTATATGAATATATTTGAGGAATGGTTCCTGCTTAGGCATTTCTTCTAGAATTACATTTCCATTTATACCTTCATTGACACTTATCTTTTCTTGAACTCCTATTGGGAGGGAAATAGTATACAGGAGATAGTACCAGCTTTCCAAAAAGTGCCCCCCACCCTCTCCATATCTTTCTTAATGTATCTTTAAATTCTTTAACCCAATCAGCATTTTTTATTAAATTTGTAAAGTCTGACATAGTCAGATTATATGATTAGTTTTCAGAAACAAAAATAAGAATGTTATGGTACATCGCATTAAAGAGCTTACAATATTTTGGAGAAACTGATAAACATTAACTAGTAAGAGAGGAACTCCCAATCCAGCACTCATGGTGGTTATTGAATCACTGGGCGTTGAAGGGGAAACAGAGATCACCTACCCCCGGCCACATACTGACTAGGGCTAGGGTTAGATTAGCTGTGGATAAGGAGGAAATACAGCACTCCCACCTCCTCAGGTCCCCTACACTTGTTTGAAGCAGAAACTTGTTGCCACCGCTATGCTGCAAGTACACGTCGTGTGCCCAAGCATTGCCATGCATAAGAACAAACCCCTCTGCTGTTAAAGATGAACAGGAAACCCTCCTGTTCTCTAGTCCCGACAATGAGGAGGAGACATGTTATATCTTGGCAGGAATATGAATGATAGAAAATCATGCTTATAACTGAAGTGACAACAAGAGCGTGCAGGGACTCCTGAAGTGCTTTGCAGCAAAATGTCCATAGAAAAGGAAAGAACTAATGAAACGGAAGATTCTCAGAAGAAATGATCCAACATGAAAGACAAAGGGGGTGGGACAAGAGTGAAAAATGTAGAGAACGCGTGTAGTTTGGGGGAATCATCGTCAACATGGAACTGGAGTTTGATAAAGACAAAGATTAAAAGACCTCAGCGCTATGTGAAGAGATTAAGTAGGCAAGAACAGCATCAAAATTAGACATCTTTTGAGTAAAAATATGAGCGCGTAGAAAGGATGAATAGCTGTGTTGTTTGAAGGGAGAGTACTGGAAATGTGTTTGAAAGAGAAACAGGATCTCTTGGGAGAGGAACTGCTACACGACACTGTGAGACACAGGGAAGATGTGGTGCTCTACCTAGCTCTCTCCACTGTCCAAATACATGTCTGCACACTTTGTCAGTCTAAATTTTGAGGAGTCTCTCTCTCTCTCTCTCTCTCTCTCTCTCTTGCCAAGATGAAGGACAAGACAGCTATTCTTTCCTTATGGACAGGCAGTGAAAAGTCAAAGTATTTGTAGGGGTAGGTTGGGTTAGCAGCATAATGGAAAATGTCACAATTATTTTCTTTACTACTTCTTAGACAGGGGTTCCCAATTGTTTCTGGACTAGGCTTCCGATAGAATTCTATCAAATTAGGAGTACTCATTTCCCTTGTTAAGAAACGGTGCAATTGGGATAACTGTAGAGTTATACAGCTCCAGGAAACTCAGAAAGATGCCAGTCATGCTTCATGGGGGGACGTGAGGAAGTGTTGATTCATCAGGAAATAAGGCATGCTGCTCATTGCAGGGTCCACAGTTTGAAACTGCCACTTGTTCTGCAGGAGACAGATGGGGCTATTTACTTCCATAAACAGAGTCTCAGAAACCCCAAAGGGGCAGGTCTACTCTGACCTGTAAGGTTGCTATAAATTGGAATTGACACTTCTCTGCCTTCTTTCTCGACCACTGCCATAGAGGAACCCTCCACCTTAAATCCCCACCTGTAAGCAAGTGAACCTTCCCTTACAGAAGGGTTGCTGGGAGGAGAAGACTCAGTCAGGGTGCAGTGTAGCAAGGATGAAACATAAAGCTTTCCTCTAGTTCTTTCATGCTGTCAGCACCCCACCCCACCTCATAATGATTCCAATTCTACCTTGCAAATCCAGCTAGACTGGAGGATGTATACTGGTACAGATAAGAGCTGGAAACACAGGGAATTCAGGACATATGAACCCCTCAGGACCAATTATGAGATTAGGGATACCAGAAAGGAAGGGGAAGGGACGGGCAACAAAGGGGGAACCGATCACAAGAATTTATATATAACCCCTTCCCTGGAGGACGGATAGCAGAAAAATGTGTGAAGGGAGAGATCAGTGAGTGTAGGACATGAAAAAAATATATAAATTATCAAGGGTAAGGGAGGAGCTGGTACCAGGAGCTCAAGCAGAAAGAAAATGTTTTAAAAGTGATGATGACAGCAAATGTACAGATGTGCTTGATTCCATTGATATATAGATTATTATAAGAGCTGTGAGAGTCATCAATAAAATAATGTATTAAAAGACTAACAAAAATTGTGGCAGGCCACTTTGCTTCTTCTATCTGGTTTTCAATTGTTTGACAATTTTTTAACAATGTAATTAAAGTATTGTGTACCATAATCTTATGTATACCACCTTCAGTTTTGATTTAATAGGAAGAATTTTTTCCACCCTTGCCTTGTAGCTTTAGCACATCTGAAAGTGCAATACTGTCTTGAGAAACTAAGTTTCCAAATAAAGGAAGTAGAGTTGAAAACTTTTAGATTTAAGTCTCCTGGCAGAATGGGCTTTGATCAGCAGAGCTAAGAGACCTTGGTGACACTTTGCACAGCAGGTCAGAGACCAAGGGGCCATTGTGCCTGGGCATACCTGTGAGCGTGGGTGAGTAAACTCTCCTTATCAAAGAACTAGACTAGAGTCTGAGTTGTTTGTGATTCCGAATTCTGACCTGTTCCTTTCCCAAGAAACCCTGTAACTCTGAGCATTGCCTGGGTGTTCTGTGTGGCCATGAAAAGGGATTATTAAATCGGAGAGTAGAGCGTGCTATAGGAGAGACAGCTGGTATAAACACTGGTAAACTTTTGAAGGGTAAACATGCTTGACCTTTATCACATATGAATTGTTTGGGGGCTGTTAATGTGGATTCTCTGTTTTGAAATTTCTTTACCTTTTTCTTTCCAGAATCTTTTTCTGTAGTTATTTTCCTATTTTCTTACATATTGTGCTTTCCACTTGACTTATATCGTCCTGAAAACAGTGCAGTCAATTACACCTTGAAAGTAATGCTAAGCTGTTTGCATTATGGACTTCAGGAGCATGTCAGTCTTTTATTGGAGTTGCTTTTCAGCACGGTTTCAAGGGATATATAACCTGTTCCATTCCGTGGCTTTGCTGCTCTTTCATAATTTTTCTTTCAAGTTAATTTTGCCCTTTAGTCATTTATGCACGGTCAATAAAACAGCTTTTGCAAAAGAGCATCTGGCAACAAGAAACCCTAAGAAATGCTCAAGAGAGTTTTGTTCTCCGGCTTTCTCAGTCATCAATCATAGATCACATTATTATGTCATGAAGTGTCATTTATCTTAATGGATGTAGCATCTTGGCAAATGGAAATGCCAAACAAACTCTCTTTCCCTTTTATCCTTTTATATGTGAAAGTAATTAGAGACCACCAGGCAGAGGAAATACCTATCTGTCTTCATTTGATACTGAATTGTAAATAGTTACATAGTGTTAAGGGGCAATTAACATAAAGGAGGGTAGATAGATACCATTTCTAAGCGATCAATGAAATGCATATGAAAACAGCCTTCTGGCAACATTTTTTAAACTTACAAAATCACTGAAAATTATCATTGTGCTACTGCTAGCAGACATCACAAATTGAAACCAAGTTAAAGCACTGTTGGCATTATAAATGAGTATGAATACTTCAAAATACAAAGAGCTAACATGCAACAATAGCTATATCATTTAAATACTTTGATCTACTAGTGCGATCCCAGTAATATATTCATATTATGATCCACAGAATTCACAAAATGCAAAGCATTGAGAATCTTATTAAAACAAAATCAATTATTAAAAAGAATCACAGTGCACAGTAGTGTTGACAGTCTATGTTATTGTAACCTGCAAATAAATGTTTTAAAAATATTTGAAGATTGAATGGGGACATGGAAAAATGTCTGTATATGTTACATAAAGTTATAATTATAAAATAATTTATATATATATATATATATATATATATATATATATATATATATATATACTCCAAGCAGGGCGTCCCAGAATCAGACAACGAATGAGGTAGACTTGGGTGTTTAAAGTAGTTTATTCATGGTCAACATTGGTGCAATGTTTCGGGGAGGAAGCTCTTTTGTAATACTTGACAATTTGTACTTCACTGCTGCCCGTAAATGGCAGTATGTGTGTACTGAAGACTCAGTGGACCCACTTCTTGAAGATGTTGACCGATATCCACTTTGATCCCCTGTGGAATGATTCTTAATGCACGACAGTGAAGAAATGAGAGCCCCAAACCCCACGCCAGACTCCCCTGCCCTTGGCTTAGCACTGACTCAGGATAACGACTCCTCCCAGCCACTACTACTCAGCTTGAAAATACACTGCCACCAAAGAAGGTCAATTTCATCGCTTATGGAGCTTCCTAGCTTCCTTTTCTCTTCCCCTTTTGTTGGTCGGACACCTCATCACATGCCCTTGTTGTGGAGAGTGCGGTGCCTGAGTGTCAAAAGGGTTACATCTTAGATTGCTTGTTAAAAAATTAGCAATTCAAACAGATCTAGAGGCTCCTAAGAAGACGTTCCTGGTCCCTGATGCTCAGCAACTGCAAGGTCCCAGCCAGGAAAACCCCATGGGGTGGTTCACAGGTACCCCCAGGACATTTCTCCAGGTAGAATTGACTGGGGCAATTAGCAAATGATGGAGAAGAGCTCAGTGTCCATACAGAATCTCAGAACAATGTAGAATTCTGTAGATTTTACAAGTGCTGAAGCTTTACCAAAGGGCTTGGGTATTTTTCTTGAAAAAACATATTTTCTTATCCTCCATGATTAAATGCACCATAGTAATTCTACTAAAGTTAAATAACTGTCTGAAATGGGAGGTGAGCATTTTATCTCAAAGCCACACTTTGCTGTGAACTAGAGGAAGCAGTGGTGGGGCATGGTTCCTTCCCCGAGGAAGGCCTGTGCTAGCTGCATTCTCCGTCTAAGGACAGTACCCCTGGAGCATAGTCATTATGTCAGAAGAGGCTTTCATTGTAGTCTGATATTGGGAAAAGGTCTCGGCAGAGCCTTCAGGATGCAACACAATGGAAATAAAGTCCTGGGGATACAGTGTTGAAAATCAGTTCATGAAAACGTATGGTTCTCATCCCCAGGCACACGGAAGGTGGAGATTTCATGCTTTATGCATGAGGTTCGCTTGTGCAAGGAGGGACCGTGAGTTTGGGGCTAGATGGCAGATGACAACACAAGGAGCACCCTAATGACTGTGTTCTTTGGGTGAATGGTGCATCAATCAGGAGGAGACCTGCCATGCCTCCTTAAGAGCATTAACTTCATTTTAAGAAACTTTTTGTTTTAAATCTGGTCTTTTAAATTTATTATCCATGTGAATTAGGCAGAATCATTTCTGTTTCTGTGTTTGTGTGTGTGTGTCTGTGTGTGTGCCCCTTCCCTCATCTGTGAATTTGGCATATTAAGAAGTTTTGCTTTATAGAACAATTATGGATGAAAAAGGTAAAGTGTGTAATTGATAGGAACAAAATATTGCTTAGCAAACTGTAACTTTATTTTTCACTACTTGACTTAAGTTTAAGATATTTTGCATGTGCAATAAGATTATATAATTTTCTATGCTGGAATTTTATCTCTGTGATAAAAATGCATGTCTGGTTTATTTCTGAACATAAATATTATAATGGTTAGCTTTTAATAGTGGCATTAAGAACTACCTGATTAATAATATTGAGATGCAGTACATATAGGCTATAAAGAAATTTTATAGTAACACTTAAAATTGACCACCTTAAAACTTGTTATTAATATGTCAGTCAATAAATTATATGACTCTACTAATCTCTGTATGGCATCTTAAATTATCAAATCCAGTAATTATAAAAAGATACTTTTATTGGCATGCAGATAATTGAATTCATCCAAAATTTCCTGAGATTTAATAATTAAAAACTTTAGGGTTCATAAGAAATGCCTTGGTTTAAAAATATCATCTCTACATTTATGGGTTTTTTTAAAATTATGCCATGAATTATAGCAGTTATAAAGTAGATGTATGATAGTGTCAAGAAGAATATAATTTATTTCACATTATTTAAAAAAATTATTTATGAATATCAACTTCTAAATATACAGAGAGTCTATCTATGGATGAAAGAGAGAATATATTACTCTATTTTCTACCTCATTAATGTTTCTTAATTCAACACAGCCTCTGCTTACTAATTCCAGAAAATACAAAGTGTTGCTTCATTTCGTTCATTTCAAATACAAGTTGTACTTATGGATTTATTTATTTGGACTTTATGCCCATTCTCTCAATCAGAAATCTATGAGATGGTTTATAAAAGCAAACATACTGCAAATAGAAAAGTAGAGCTAAAAACGAAGGGAAGCTATGAAAAGTGAGCTGCAGTGACCTGTCCCCTTCCTGGGAAGAAGTTGTGCCTTGAGTGTTTGCCAAATTCAGATTCCTCGCTGCAGAGCTGAAATAGGCAGAGGTGAAGAAAGATGCAGTATATTACATTTATTGCGTGTCTGACAAATATAATCTAGAAAGTAAACTTTTGGACAAAAAAAGCAGAAGTTTGATTAGAATGTATTGGGAATAGAAAGTACAGAGTATCTCTTGCTGACCTCCAAACTCCTATCCCATGGTCTCCTACCATTGTTGTATAGGTTTTTGGACCGAGGACGATTGCAGCAGTATGTGAGTGGGCACTCAGTTATGTCGGATGTTTGGTGTGCTGCTTGTGGTTGTGCAGGATACATACCTGCAGGACTAATGGCAGAGTTCGTCATGAAGTCATTAGATATTTGTGCATTCATTATATGTTTCTGAGAGATGGCAATAAATGTTTTGAGAAGGAAAGCATGTTTTGTATTCACACAAAGATATCATCTAGCAAAGTGTGCCTCTGATAGTTGGACCAAATGTTGCGTACACTATTGGTTTTATCCTTTAGAAACCTTTTATGAGTGAATATTTTCTTCATTTTCCAGATGAATAAGTGTAACGATAGTTACTCTTATCTAAGATCACAGATCCAGCCACCAAGAAACAGAGAATTTCAAAGATTACCTGACTAGAAAGCACACAGATATATTTTTTATTTTATGAAAAATGTAATAAAAATTATAAAGGAAATAGAATTATATACTCATGTATATAATTAAACAATTATCACCATTTTGCCATTCTTTTGTATGCTTCCTCCACTCTGTTCTTTTCTCTCGCAGCCGTCCTGGTCAGGGCCTGGTCAGTCATAGGTGGACCACTCCAGGGCAGAAGAGGAAGGTTCCTGGGCCCACAAAGGTTTGCTGTTTTGCAAACACATAGGGACAATAGTAATTTGTCTTGTAAGGTCACTCTGAGGCTGAATCACTTTCACAGCAGGGAAAGAAAGAAAAGATTTTTCTGCCAGGCAGAAGAATATTGAACAGTTATCAACTTTCCTATTTTGTGTGAATAAAAAGTTTATGATGATATTTCTATTTTAGCCCAAGGATGTACAAAGGCACTTAGTGCCCAGGTGAACTGAGGGAGCCATCAGTAATAATTGATGAATAGTTTTTTAATACACATGTGGCACAGTGACTACAAAAGCAGGAAAAATCTCCATCCATATCCATATAAATTTTTCCATGTACTTTATTCAGAAAGACATCATATCTAACTGTAAGGATCAATGAGAAAAAGGTGTGTCACATTATTTATCAAGGAAGTTACTACTCCTTGCCTATGTGTGTGGGTTATTCCTGCTGGGTCACAATTGCCAATTATTTTATTTGAAGCACATGCTGTTAGTCAGAATCATTTCAAACACTATTTTATGCCAGTCTAGAATTCCCAATGTTCATTTGTAAATATGTCTGCAATTTTATACTTTTTGTCTTTAATATTTATTACAAAGTTGGATGAACAACTATACGTATGCTCTAAACACTGAATGTATGTTTAAACTCTTTTCCCTCTATCATTTTCCTGGTAGTTTTCAGCCAACCTGAGAAACAGACTTTGATTAAGGTAAATTACTTCATGTTCTTGTCAAATAAAATTCTGCACAGGGAAGCATCTGCCCAAAACACTCTCCCTTTGGTTTCTTATCTCTTTAGATGTCGTCTAGGGGATGTGTTTGATTTGTTCTCCCCATTTGTGACAAACTTAGCAAAAACGGTTGATGAACATGGTACTTTGTTCTATATTCAGGCTGGCCACGAGGGTGACATGAAGGATGTTGCCTTTTTGCAGTCCATTGAGGCTACGTTATTGCTTTCAGTATTGTGCAGTTTGTTTTTTCTAAGAAAATGAAACAGTGAGAAAACCTCTCTGTCTGCTGAAAGCTTTTCTGATGATTTAATAGTGTCAGAAAGCAAACAACATGAGTGGTCATATTTTATGTTTTTTAAAACGTGTAAACAAAATTTCTTTATTCTGTTTCCAATAATTATTGCTATAAAATGCCTGTCTCTAGATAATAAATAGCTATCTCCATCACATATGTATTTTTCACACCTTTAACAAACACTTATAAAACAGCACTTTTTCTTGCTGCAAAAGAATGAGCTGAAAGGCATTATGTGTGAATGGCTAAAAGAAGGATTTCTGGATTTTTGCCAATTGTGAGGCATTTAAAAGTGTTGTGCATGGAAAGCTATGACAATAAGCCATACAGGAATATATATATTTCAGATGTGACTCAAATGTAAGAGAACACTGTCTATTTAATCATGAAAGAGCTCAGAGATGAGAACAGAACAAAGAGGCAAAAAGAACCCAATGACAAGAAGGCTGGTTCAGGTGGATGAAGCCAATCCTATACAAGCTGAAAGGCTAGTGTTGTGTTTTCTACTCTAATAAACATTGACAGAAACTAATCTAAAAAGGAATTTTGAATATTTGCAAATGTTAGTTTTAGTTCAATATGTTAATAGTTAATAGTAATATAATGAGACTTGTAAACCCTTTTAGTTATTATTTATGGTATATATAATGATGGGGAAATAGATCTATGTGCATTATTTATAGGTTTAGAATTAATGTAGCAGATGAACATTGGGGCTCCACTCAAGTACTCCCTCAATACAAGAACGCTGTTCTATTGGACTGAGATTCCATGATGCTCACCTTCCCAATGGGATCACTGAATACAAAGCAGGTGCATAAGCAAAGGTGGAGAAGAAAGCTGATGGTGCTGGGTTATTTAAAGATTTGGTATCTGGAGTCTTAAAGGCTTGAAGATAAACAAGAAGCCATCTAGCTCACAAGTAACAAAGCACACATGGCAGAAACACACCAGCCTGTGTGATCATGAGTTGTTGACAAGATCAGATACCAGGAATCAAAGAACAAAAAAACCTCATATCATTGTGAATGAGGGGGAGTAGAGACCCCAAATCTATCTGTAGTCAACTGGACATCCCCTTACAGAAGGGTCACAAAGATGAGATGAGCAAGTCAGGACACAGTATAGAAACTGTGAAACAAACAATTTTCCTTTAGTTATTTAACGCTTACTGATCCCCTTCACTATCATGATCCCAATTCTACCTTACAAATGCGGCTAGACCAGAGGATGTAGAAAGGTACAGATAAGGGCTGGAAACACAGGGAATTCATGAAAGAAACACTTAGGACCAATAATGAAAGAGAGATACCAGGAGGGCAAGGGTAAGATGGGGTAGAAAGGGGCAACTGATCACAAGGATCTATATATAACCCCCCTCACCAAGGTACAGTCAACAGAAAAATGGGTGAAGATAGGCATCAGATAGTGTAAGACATGAAAAAAATAATAATAATTTGTAAATTATCAAGGGACAGTGAGAGGTGAAGAGTGGGAGAGGGATAGGAAAATGGAGGAGCTTATACCAAGGGCTCAAGTTGAAAGAAAAAGTTTTAAGAATGATGGCAACAAATGTACACATGTGCTTGACACAATGAATGAATATATGGATTGTGATAAGAGTTTTTATGGACCACCAATAAAATGATCTAAAAATCACAGAGGTCTATAATAGATGACCTAGAAAAATTGCCGTTAGTTTGGATAAATGAGAAACACATTGCTGGTCATAGTATTTTTGAGGCTATTATTTATGCTAAGGTCAGAACCTTATCTGCTGATGATATTACATATACACCTGGATCAAGTAGTGGTCTGGAGCGTGAGTTTTTGGCTGGTAGGGCTGGCTTGATAGGTTTAAGAGAAGTGGCATTCATAGTGTTGTATGGTATTGGGGAGGCAGGAACTGCTGCTGCAGAAGAGTATTTGAAGAAATTTCAGCAATCCATTGACAAAAATAGTTTTATGCCAAATAAAATCTTGAATCATGATTACCCTCGGCTCTTTTGGAAGAAAATGCCAAAGAGGACCTATATTACAAATGAGGAAAAGAAACTGCTAGGACACAAACCAATAAAAGTCAGCTCATTTTGTTATGTGTGGAAATGCTAGTGGTGATTTCAGAATAAAACCTCTTTGCCCTCCTGCTCTGATAATCCTAGAGTTTTCTTTCTTTCTTTTTTTTAAGAAATATAAAGTTGTTAAGAGCAAGTTAACTGGGCACCATCAGCTTTCGTCATCACATTTGCTTCTCCACCCATTTTGTCGTCAGAGATTTATCAGGAAGGTGAGCATCACGGAATGCTGGGAGGAAAAAAGAAAGAAAAGTATATCTGATCCCCTTTCAAATTCTAACTTAATTCAGTTGCAATAAAAACAACCTTTTTAAAAAACTGCATGCTGTTTCAATAATTTTCAATAAAGACTTGTTGATGATAGAAAAAAATTAGAAAGTACACCTTAAATGTGATGTGGAAATAAAATAATATAGCAGGCACATTTTTAGGGAGTGTGTTTGTGAAGTTTTTCCCCCCAGTGTGAAAAAATATCTTGAGAAAAACCATTTGTCACTCAAGGCATTTCCTCTTTTAGACACTGTCTCCGCCCATCCCCCAGACATGGAAAATGGGTTAGTAGACACATTTAGCTCACTAAGAAGAAAATTGTTGCCACCCAGAACCACCTCACTAATACAGCCCATGGCCCAGCAGGTCATTTCTAATTTCAAGAAATTGCACATTAAGGCACTATTCCACAGGTGTTTTAAAGTGACCAGTGAAACTAGCCTAACTTTGGCTGAATTCTGGAAGGAACATGTCCCTATGTTGAATGGTGTTAGATTCACAAACAAAGCATGGGCATATATTTCTAAGAGGACACTTAATGCAGCTGAGAAGAACCTTTGATCTGATAGGGTTCTTCTTAGGGACTTTGAAGTTTTCAATGTCCCTGTTCAGCTTGAAGCTGACCCTGAAGCTGAGTCCCTATCTCTGCCTGGCCAAGATGTCCAGGAAATCGTTTCTGTGGCCAAGTCCATAGACTTCGAGGTCAGTGCTGATGACATTGAATTGCTGTTTGAGGAGCCCAACACTGAACATATGACAAACTCCAGGAACCTCTGGAGGAGCCATAGAAGGTGTTGGCTGAGAAGTCATCTTGAAAGGAGAAAATTAAGAGGGATCAGTTTCTTCAGGAATCAAAGAATTGCTGTTTCATTGAAAGATGGTCCAAGAGTTTTTTTTTAAAGTATCAACATGATAAAGTTAATCATGTTGTACATATTGTTGGCAATAGTAAAGCCATTTAAGAAATAGTTAAAAACACACCAACAGTAGACCATATTATTTTTTTTTGAGAAAGCCAGCCAGGTCCTAGTGAAAAAAGGCAAAGAAGAGAAGTAACTCCTGAAAAAGCAGCTACCAGTTGATTTTTATGGAAGGAGATTCCCTTTCCAAACAAGGACTCTGTCTCCATAACCACCTCTACATTCATGTCTACAGATAGGGACTCTTATCAATCTCAATGTATGGGCCATGCTATAGTTGGTTAAAAACTTTTAAAGTGTTGTGTTTCTCATTTAAATTATATTAACTCTGAATTTATGTACTTTGAAATGTCTGTTTAATGCTTTGTATAAAGGGCAAGGTTAGGGTAAAAACTTGGTTGTTGAGAATCTGTTTTCAGTTATTTCTTTTTTATATATAAATCATTTTATTGAGGGAATCATATAATTCATGTCACAATCAATACAAACATCAATTGCATGTAGACCACATTTGCACATTTGTTACCATCACTATTCTCGAAACATCCTTCTTCTACCTAGGTCCTGGGTACAAGCTCCCCATATTCCCCTTCCCTCCCTACTCCCCCTCCCCCATGAACCCCTAACAATTTACAAATTGTCATTATTTTGTAATCGTACACTGTCCAATGTGTCCCATCCCCCACTTCTCTGTTGTGCATATCCCAGAGAGGAGGCCACACGTAGATCCCTATAATAGGTTCCCCTTTCTACTCCACTTTCTCTCCATCCTCCTAGCATCACTAGTATCAATTCTGGTCCTGGAAGGATCATCTGTCCTGAATTACCCCTGTTTCTGGCTCCAATGTATGTCTGCTGGTCTAGCTGTGCTTGTAAAGTAGAATTGGGATCATGACTGTGGGTGGGAGGAAGCATTTAAGAATGCATATTTCATTATTGCCTTGACACTCCTTCTAGAACAGATTAGTATTGAGGTCTGGTGTACTGTACATAGGAACTAATAAGCCTTTGGTGATCTCCCTTAATTCATAATTGAAGGATGGAAGGTATACTTTTACTAAACAGAATCCTTTGGAAAGGTAAATATAGAAGATTAAAAAGATAAACCCAACTGTAGCAATTACAACTTAGTCAGTTGATTCTCCCTCTGATGTATGTTGTATTTGATCTGGGTTTCAACATTTTCTATATTTTTGTTTGTTCATATTAGGGTTTATCTCAGAGGTGATAAGCCATTGAAAATCACCTTCTTGGAGTTTTGTTACATTAATTTTCGTATATGAAGTCCAGGACTGATGACCCTATCAGGGACAGCCAGTAAAATAGGGCTTTGGAGGGTAGGGAGTGGGCCTGGGGTTATAGCAGAGGGGCAGTGGTGGTTAAAGTGAGACTGTGTCAAGGAGTCCAAGAAGGGAAATAATATTTGGAAGCTGATTGGTATAGTAATTGTACAATACTGCCTTATTTGATTAAAATATGGAATGATATTTGTATTACATCCCAATTAAAAAAGAGAATTATAACCTCAGAAAATCACAGTGGCAATTATACCCTCTCCTATAGGTTCATCATGAGTTTTAATTGACTTGAGGGCAGTGAGTCTGTCCTTGTTTTGTTTTTTACACAGTTACATATATCTGTACTGATTTTATTCATGTACTTCCATATTTATATATTAATTTGATACCTTATATTTAAAAACCAAACTAAACACAGCTCTTAGTCAAGTAGACTAATTACCCCCAATATTGTTAAATTGGAGTATAGTTGTAGCTGTGAGGAGCAGATTAGTTGTGACATTTTGGTTTCCCAACCTTAATTCAGTTTCCATGGCAAAGTCTGTTTGTAGTTATATCATATATATAATATCATATAGTATATCATTATATATATATATATATATATATATATATATCAGTCCCGCACACAACCACTACGCCACCAGGGCTCAGCCTATATATTTTTAGTAGTATTGGCAAAGTTACTTGGTAGGGCAAGAAACTATGACTCAAACCCATTCAAAGTGTCTTGGTAGAAAATCGTATTGACGTGCTCTACAAAGATCACAATGTGCACCAAAGAAGGCAGTCTGTTCTTTAACTCACATCAAAATTGTAGCTCTGAACTGAATCCTTGGCAATGGGATTGTTTTCATTTTAAAATTATTTTTAATGTGTTAGTGATGGAAAGAAGCATATAAGCATTGTATAGCATATGTATAACCCCATACTGGTATATACTCAGTATGTGGCATAAAATATTTTTGAAGCACATTATTATAGCTGTACAGAAGCATATATATTATACACACTATATTTGATTCAAAGGGATTTATCTTCTGATTTAGCATTTTCGTGATCCCGATATTTGTAATAAAAATTATTTTAGTATGTGTTGATGAATTGGAAGTTGCTTCTATTATCTATTTTCAATAAAATGTTGTGTAATGCTGTCACTTATACTCACACATGCATATAAAAGAATATAGTTTAGAAGGGATATAGTCTGAGGTTGAATGCCTGGGATATTTTTTAAGTGAAAAACACAAAATGTTATCTCAGCTATACATCAGGAGATGAGAAGAAAGGAAAACAAGTAGATAGTAGTCATAATCGTTGGGAATAGGAGTAAGAAACAGAAGGTTGGGACAAACTTCTAGAAAATTGACTTGAAAAAATATGTTTTTCAGCAGTTGCATTAACAGAGCCCATTTAAGTTCAAAGACAAATCACAGATCCACATGCATTTCAAGATGAGAATGCCCCCAGAGGTCATGCAGTCTACTCTTTGGCTATTAAAGTTTATGCTTTGCTTACCATTGTATTTTGCCCATCCTGGAATACCATGCTAAACAATAAACAAAGACACAGCCTCAAATGACCCTCAAGAAAACAATCATCAGCCCTCTGGGGCGCAGACCCACAGGGGAGAAAGTACATACAATGTCAGCAAATCATTTGTGAGCTGCCAGGAAGACTGAGAGATACTGTCCTCAGAGATGTCTAGTTGTATCGATAGGTTGGAACTAATTTTTCATCCATGATTTAAATAGAACTTGGATTATAATATTCAATAAATTAATCGAAAGCTCAATTTTGACATTACATTCAGAAAGGTAAATAAATGTGCATGAGCAGTATTATTTTTCAATGTTTAATAATTTTTTTTTAGTTTCACAGTAATTCTGGACTACACAGTCCTTCAATACATAAATGTTTCCTTTGGTCATTACCTTTGTTTAAATTAGAAGTATAATTACCACTCTTGTAATGACCTTGCTACTTTATTTCTGTGCTTCTTCACTGATGCTCCAAATAAAATGTGACTCTTGCAGCATAGTATACATAGTTAATTGATTAGGGATTGCTGTGGGTAGGTTCTATTAGCCATTTTCAACTGAGTGACACCATGTAACAGATTAGAATGGCATTGTAATGTTTTCTAGATTTTATTGTATTTATTTAATCATTTTATTGGGGCTCTTACAGAACTTATAAAAATCTATGTATCCATCCTTTGTGTCAAACACATTTGTATATATGTTGCCATCATTGTTTTCAAAACATTTTCTTTCTACTTGAACTCTTTGTATCAGCTCATTTTTCTCCCTTCCTCTATCCCTCGCTCATTAGCCACTGATAGTTTACAAATTACCCTTTTCATATCTTACACTGATACCTCTCTTCCTTCACCCACTTTTCTGGTGTTCATACCCCTGAAGTGGGGTTAGGAGTATACATTGATCATTGTGATCACTTCCTCCTTTCTCCCCTTCCTTTCCCCTACACTCATGGTACTGCAACTCTCATTATTGGTCCTGATAGGTTTTTCTCTCCTGGATTCCCTGTGTTGCAAACTCTTATCTGTTTCATTGCACTATTTTCTCTCTGGTATAGCTGGATTTGTAACATAGAATTGGTGTCATGATAGTAGATGGAAGAAAACATTAAAGAACTAGACGAAAGTTGTACAATTTGTCTGTGCTACACTGCAACCAGACTGGCTCATTCCTTTATTGTGACCCATCTGTGAGGGGATGTCCAATTGCTTAAAGATGGGCTTTGTGTCTCCACACTGCCCTCCTCTCATTCTCAAGAATATGATTGTTCTGGGTCTTTGATGCCTGATAACTGATCCCATGGACACCTCATGATCATTACACTGGCAGCTGTGCTATTTCCACGTGAGCTTGGTTGCTTTCCAGCTAGATGGCCTCTTGTTTGTCTTCTCGACTTTAAGACCCCAGATGATATATCTTTTGAGAGCTGAGCACCTTTAGCTTTGTTTACCATGTTTGCTTATGTTCTCATTGTCTTCAGTGATCCTTTTGGGAAGGTGAGTATTATGGAATGCCAGTTCCTTAGAACAAAGTGTGCTTGCATTGAGGGAGCTAGAGTAGAGGCCCAATGTTTGTCTGCTACTTTAACACTAAACCTATAAAGTTTCTCCTTCTAATAATATGCCCAAAGTACACTTGGGAAAGTCTTACCATCCTCTTGTTGAAACAGCATGCTGATTGTACGTCTGAGAATATAAGCAAATGTGGTAAACAAAGCTAAAGGTGCTCCCTTTCTCATGCCCCTCTGACCCATAATCATTGATCTGTTGTTCTCTTTGAATTGCTTTTCCTGTCAATCTTATATACACAGACATTCAAAATATAAATAATTCTAGGTCTAATGTCTAACCTTTGGGAATATTCCTCAGCTAGTTCAGATGAGTTACCAAGTACACCCCCCTGAGTCATAAGTCTACTCTCAGGATTCCGTGAGGATATAATGGTGGTGTTCCCAATGCTGATTTGAGTACTACGGTCTTGGTTTGCACCCTTGTGGGGTGGCCAGATTTGCCTCACTCCCTGCTCTCTATCGCCAGTGCTAGAGACATCTTGTCTCAGTCTGGAGTCAGCTCTGCAGTCCTCTCTGAACTAGCTGCTCTGAGCTGGACCATCACCCTCAGGCTTTGGTGGCCCAGAATGAGGTCTACTTTCTTTCTCTCTTTCCTTCTTATGTTGTTCCCATGTGAACTGGACAAACCAGCTATTCTCCTTGAACTCTATCTTCAGTACTGTCTTCTGTGTTGTTGTCATCTCAGGTAGGAGGCGGGGAGAGGTGGGAGAGTGGGAAGAGGGGGCATCAATCATAGCCCAGCCCGAACAGACTTGCAATACTCTCCCTTAATGGGCTGCTCTGTAAAAGTGCATCACCCTCAAGGATGGGTGCACCAAAATGAGATCTCTCTCTCTCTCTCTCTCTCTCTCTCTCTCTCTCTCTCTCTCTCTCTCTCTCTCTCCCTTTCCTGTGGACAGATAAATAACACCCTCCCCTTTGGTAGATTAATGACTATTCACTCAATGTCATCTTTTTTCCCTCCTCAATTCGTGGGTCCTAAAGGCATGGCCCATAGCCCACATGCTTTGTGCACCTATCCACCACCCCCCTTCTTGTTATTTTTGATGCCATGTGCTTTTTGAGATTTTTTTGTCTGATCTCTTCTAGAGGAGGAAGATAATATTGGCCCAGAAGCTGTGCATTATGTTCATTTTCCTCTATACTCATTGAACTGTTTACATTTACTTCAATGTCTTAACTCATGTTGTGCTTGGCTTACTTCTCTCTGCATGATCCCCTCCAAGTTTTTCCATGAGATGATGTTTCATGTCTTCATCACTGCTCTTTAAGGGTGTATAATACCCCATTGTGTATATCTACCAGAATTTTTTAATCCTTTTATCTATTGATGAAAATTTTGGTTGTTTCCAAGTCTTTGCGATTGCGAACTGTGCCACTCTGAACACTGAAACACAGATGTCTGCTGTGGTCTGTTTATTACTTCTGGGTAATACTCGGTAGGGGGATGGCTGGGTCATAAAGTAACATGATTTCCATTTGTGTAAGGTATTGCCGACTCATTTTCCAAGTGGCTATATTTATCCTCTAGACACCAGAAATAAATGAGAGGCCCCATCTCACACACACCTTCCATCACTTGTTGCTTTCTGATGAATTGAATCGAGATATTTTTGAGAGCGTTAGGTGGTATCTCATAGTTGTTTTAGCTTGCATTTCCCAGATGAGTACCAGTAATAATTGGGAACATTTTCTCATGCATTTATTGTCATTCATATTTCCTCACTTGTGAATCTTTTGTTCAGGGCTTTTGCCTACTTTTTCAGTGGGCAGTTCAATTTTTTCTTATTATAGGCTTGCAGAGTTTTGTAGAATTTAGCAATAAGCCCTTTATCTGTGGGGTCATTGCTAAAGATATTTCCCAATATGTGGGATCTCTTACTACTCTCTTGATGGAGTCTTCCAATTAACACAGATATGTTGTCTGTAGTATATTTCATTGTCTATTTTTGTTTGCTCTGTGTGTGCATCATTCCCTATTTCTGGTAGCCTAGGTATTATTGTGCCAAGGTTCTTTGGTTTGTCTCAATTTTCTCTTTGATGATCATAGTAGTTTTGGGTATTACCTCAAGGACTGTGGTCCACCTTGAATTTGTTATTGTGTTAAGGAGTGAGGTAAGGATCTTACTTAATTTTTCTGCAGATAGATATTCAGTTCTCTCAGCATCATTTATTAAAGAGGGTATCCACTTCCCCTTTGATGCTTTTTGGACTCTTATTGAAAAGCAGTTGTCAGTATGCTGCTGATCTTTCTGGGTTTTATGTTCTTTTCCATTGGTCTGAATATCTGTCATTGTACCAGTACCATGCTGTTTTGTATAAAAGTTTTTAAAGTCAAATAATACAAGCTTTCTAACAATTCTTCTTAAAGAGATTTTTTTTTTTTTTGCTAAATATGAGTTTCTTTCCTCTCTTTATCTGGTGGTCAGTTTTCCCATTTCTTTGAAAAATGATTTTTATATTTGTATCAGGATTGCATTGAACTCATAATTCTTTGGGTAGGATTGATATCGTTACAATATTCAGTCTTCTTATCCACAAGCATGGGGTATTCTTCCATTTGTGGAGATCAGTTTTGATTTCTTATAATAATATAAAGTAGTTTTCCTCATACAGATCTTTTTTTTTTGACTAGGTATATCCCTAGATATGTGAATTCATTCTTGGCTATTGTGAAAGGTGCTACCTTCTTGATCTCCATTTTTGTGACCTTAACTGATATATAGCAATATAATTTATTTCTGTTTGCTGATTTTGTATCCTGCCACACCACTACATTCCTCTATTCCTTCCAGCACTCCCAGTGAGGAGCTTTATAAGTTTTCAATATATATGGAATCATGTCATCTGCTAATAGTGATTCACTTCTTTGTTCACCAGACAAATACCTGTGATGTCCTTCCATTACCTTATTATTATTAGCCAGGACCTCTAGTATGATCCAAAACAATTTAAAGGTATATAATCTTTTTTGATATTCCATATTCCTTGTCTAACATTCACATGAATATGAAACATTTTGCTTTTAAACACTTTAAAAAGTTCTTGGACAATAATTCCCCCCTGAAATCCATTGCTTGATTTCTTGTTTATCATCCCATGGGCATTGATTGTAGATCCAAGGGTAATGAAATCTTTGTAATGGCCATTTCAATATATTTTCCTCTTCTCATGATGTTGCTTATTGATCCAATATTGAACATTTATGTTTTGTTAATTTTTTATGTTGCAGTTTAAGTCCTACTAAAGGTTATATTATTTCATATTCATCAGTAAGTATTTCAAGTCCTCAATTTCAGAAAGGAAAATTGTTCCATCTACATATCTCAAGTTAAAAAGTTTTCCTCTAATCCTGATGCCACATTTCTACACATAAAGCAGCTTTTTCCTTTATTATTTAATGAATATATCAATGGACCTTTCTATTCCAGTAAATTGTTGCAGTCTTGGAAACTCACGGAAGCAAGTCTAACCTGTCATATAGGGACATTCTTTGTGACATTTTTTTCAATGGCAGTGAGTTTGGTTTGGTTAATAAAGATTGAATAAATATAGAGGAAAATACAATTCTGACACACATCTTTTCTGGTTTTAAACTATGTAATATCCTCTTATTTTTTTCAAATGACTAATTTTGTTCTATGGACAGGTTTTGCATGAACACATTAACTAGTCTAAAATTCCCATTCTTTGCAATGTTACCCACAATGTTTTTTGATTCTTCCAGCTGAATAGCTGTGTACTTAATAATGATTTCCTTTCACTGTATTGCTCAAACATTTTTTGTTTATCTTCAGTTAATTTTTCTTTGTATTTTATAATAAAGATATTGTTTAGTAATTTCTCATTCTGTTGACTCACCTTTGTTATAAAGCACAAATATGGATTTTTGCAGCGAGTTGCCAAGATAGCTCTCTACCAAATTTCTTGCCATAGAATTATTTCATCACTGCACTCAACTACAGAAACATCTCAATTAGTATTCAGTCAGTTCCTGGAATCTTGGCTTTTTTTTTTCAATGCTTCCGGTGCATTTTGACTTTCTTTCTTATAATCAATAGGTCTTGATCATATAGTGAGGTTTCAGTATGTTCAAGAAAAATATTAAAACCTTTTTGCATTTCAAATATTTTTCCCCTGTGAACTCTTATACACAATCCCCTGGAATGCCTGAGCATTGATTAATTATTTTCAAGACTGACATTTTGTATTCTTTCCATCTTCTTTGAAGGCATCCTCATTTTTCAACAGTTTGACAGTGGATATCTTCAGTATTGCCAATTAAGGCACTACTTTTTGTCCTTCAGTTCTTTCAACCTTCATAAAACAAAACATAGCAAAACAAATGACTCCAAATTTCACTGCCATTGAGTTGATGTCAATTCATGGAGACCTTATAGGAAAGGGTAGAACTGCTCTTCTGGATGTCCAAAACTATAATTCTTTATAGAATAGAAAGACCATTTTCCCCTTTGGAGAAGCTGATGGTATCAAATTGCTGATCTTGCAAATCACAGCTGAATGCATAAGTACTATTCCACGGCTCCTGATATGTCACCTGAAACAATTAAAGGAAGTCTTGCCATTTTGGGTTTAGAGAGTATTCTAGATGTACTTATTTCAAGACAGATTTATTTGTTCTTCTGAAGTCCATAGTATATTTAATTCAAATACATAGTATATTTTAATTCAAATACATCCATTCTACCTTGTCTTCTTTATATAATATCCAAATTCACATGCATATGCGACAAATGAAAATACCATGTCTTGAATTGGGTATATCTTAGCCCTCAGAGTGACCTCTTTACATTCTAACACTTTACAGAGGATTTTTGGTAGCAAAATTGCCCATTGTTTCTTTCTATTTGATTTCACGACTCTTGCTCTCATAGACATGGATTGTGGACCTAATATTAAAATATTTGATAATTTTTATGCTTAGTCCATTTATGATAGTGTTGCTTTTTGATATAATTATGAAGATTGATTTAATTATGAAGCTTTTCTATTGCTTTTGTTGAATTATAATCCATACTACAGGCTGTAGCCTTTGGTCTTTCACAGGAAATGAGAATACTGTTCCTAAAAACCTCCACTATCCTGTTGCTATTGCTGTTAGATGCTGTAGAGTTAACTTTGGTTCAGAGTGACCCTAATCACAGCACAAGAAAAGGCACCATCCCCTCAGTAGGTGTCACGTTTGAGTTCATTGTTCCAAATGCTCTGTCAATACTCTATCTTAAAGACTATTAATTGTTTAATAAGATGGTTATAGTTAATTCATCGTTAAACATACTTCATTATTTTGAATAGTTAACTTGATAGTAATAATTGGGGCATTTATATTTACACATAATTTTCTGATTTCTATAACTATACCTTATTGTTTGTTCACAATTATAAAATAACAAATAAATATGTTTCTCCTCAGATTAGAGCATAAGATTTGATAAACCAGGAACATTCATTTTTATTTTCCCAAGTTAATCATATAAGTTATTAATCTTTAAGTACTGTTAAAATAAGTATTTTACAATGAGATAAGTACGTGAAAAGATGTTTTAAGAACCATTGAAAATATACTTGAAGCTTTTAAATAAATGAAAAACCTTTCCATACATCTAACATATTTTTTGCTCAAGTAATTATTTACTTAATTTCCTATTTCCAAAGTAAAATTTATATATGCTTTTTCAAATTAAAAAAACCACAGAGATAGAAAGTAACAAATTAAAATAAAAAGTGATTCTGTATCCTCAAATATGACAAAAATTTGCGCTTAAAATATATACATTTATATTTTATCCTATTCTATTTTACTTTTTATTCAAGAATAATGCCAGTATTAGGATAAAGCCTTTATACACTCTAACTCAAAAAATGATTTCCAGAATGAAAAAGCAATAGTGATCATCTAATATGTCAAACAACTAAAACACAGAAAATATGCCACTGTGAGCATTTTCTAGTATTATTTGCACACAAAAACTCACACAAAATTTTCCCTATATAGTTTATTTTATAGGCTATCCAATATGCAGATCTTAAATATATATATATATATATATATATGTTTATAAATTAAATGCTATCACATGTAAATGTTTAGTAGTCTGGAAAAAGTTCCAGAGATAGATTTTTTTTTTAAAGAGAAAGATAAAGAAAAAACACTTGTTTCCAAAGAAAATATCTTTTATATTTGCTTTTATATAGGTTAATGTAATCTCAAATAAGCATAAATTTAAGTAAGCTTCTTTCAAAGACAAAAGATAATTGATTAATGCTAATTAGTTAATTTATAATACTTATTGCAATTGAAATAAAACTCTTAATATAAATAAATTCAACAATTCTGATGAATCTTCCAGCAAGGAGATCTCCAGGGGTACCAATTCAAATGAAAGTTAACAGAAAAAACATGAGATATGATAATTATTGAATTTGAGATTATCACTCCCCAAATTGACTAATAGGTTTTGGAGAATGGAATGCTGAAATTTCGTCTCAAATATTCTTGAAAAATAGACCAAGAGCCTTTGCCCAAACTATCTTCACAAGCCTCAAGTCCAATATTTTTTAAAGTCTGTATGCCTTTTACTTAAAATGTAGTTCACTCTCAGAGATCACTAAGATGGAAAAAAAAGGAATTTTCATGAAAATAATAAACACATTTTCTTATGCTTATGACTTGCTTATGCTACAAATTTTATGACTTCATAATATAATGTGTTGTTCTTTCAGATTGCATTTCATCAGATGACATTGAAAACTCATCTCTCTTATTTGTTTTAAATTATCCTGATGGACAAATGCCATAAGATAATGTAAAATTAAATTTAAAAACTAAGAAAAAATTTCCTATTCTTAAGAAATCGTATAACTCACTAGAGGTTTTAAAGAAGCTTATATAGACAAAATCCCCAAGTCTTTACCCTTTTGGATGTAAAGCTCTAGGTTTCTAGAAAAAGTGCCAAGATAATTCAGTATAGTTCCATTTACATCCAGTGCAAATACCTTTTCTATTTGCTCATTTTAAGCTTAGTTGGTCACAAGTAATAATAATCATTGTCAAACAGAGCCTGGTAAACATAGAAAATTCACTAATTCTAATTGATGAAATCATATAATCCCCTCAGTAATCAGCAGCCTTTAATGAAAAAGAAAAGCAAGCACCCTAATGACCTTTAAGTCCAGGGTCACTGATTTGAAGAAAATAGTTAAATTATAGAATATCATTGTTAGAACAGGTCTTAATACTTTCAGTGACATGTTTAAATCTTGCCTCTAACTTCCCTGGCACAAAGCCTTCAGCTGTCATTTATAAACATGCTTCATCTTTTCTAGACGAATAACAAGATTATAAAACTGAAGACAAGAGAGGGAACATGAATGTTAAAATGCCTCAAGAAATTTGTTTCTTGTCTGCTCCCTCTGTGCTCTGGTTGTTACTTAAGATCTACTGAGAAACAAGCTCACTGCTGAGACAATTCTGACCTGTCACGATTCTATGGGAATAGAATCTATGGGAATTGCCCCTGTGGGTTTCTGGGACTGTAAGTCTGTTGACAAGAGTATATCTTTCTCCTATGGAGTGGTTGGTGGTTTACACGGAAAACCTTGCAATTGGCAGGGCAACTCTTACCCACTCTGCCATCAGAGCTCCCAGAGGTACTCAGCACATGTGTACGGAATGCTTCCGAGTTTCTTTGTTCAAGGGCTTAGGACAGCAGTAACAGTGGACATAGTCCAAATAATGATGCCCCATGCCCTACTTTGGTGATTAGTGACTAGAGTCTAAAACACTTGTAAGTGACCATCTCAGAGGCAAATGTTAATATCTCCCCATGTGGAAAAAAAAAACAATAGTGAAGCAATTCAATTTAAAAAAAACAGTATTCTGATCTGTTAGAGATTGTCAAGATCCCCTGAGTCTATAATTTTTAGTCACCCTTCAATGACTCATTTTTTAGCAAACAATAGATGAGCTCCTAAATTGGATGGGGACACCAAGGAGGGACACAAACTGTAGACCAATCAATCATGCATGATCAAAATGAAGCATTTTCCTGGGAATAGCCATCAGGGGGCAGGAAGGGGATGGACAGAGCAAATGGAAATAAATCACAGGGAAGAAATGGGAAGAGTTTTTTACATTGTGAAAATTTCAACCAAAACCACCAATCAAAATGTCTACAAATTGTTGAATGGAAAATCAATTAGTTCTGTAAACTTTCGATCAGATCACACACACTCACACAAATAAAATGCATCAAGAGAAGTGGGGCTAAGTTTAGGGATGCATGTGAACCTTTTAATTAAATTTTAAAGATTCAGGACTCTTTTTTCACTAGGAAATTGACTTTCAGACTTCAAGGTGATGAACACAGCAGATACATTAGATAGACTTTCTTTAACAGTGGCAAGATAGGCCAGATGGAACAAATGTGAGTAAAATCGTGGAATCCTGAGTTTCAGAGGAAAGAAAAGAAAAGGGATTAAAACTGATCTGTGGAAGAAGCTGAACAAAAGAGGCAAAAAAGGAAACAGATGGGTGAATTGTTAATTGTCCTGAGAGAGCATGCACAGCTTGAACATGATATATAGATGATTGATCGATAGATATCTGTATGTGTATATGTCCCACACATATGTACAGATAGACACACTAATTAAATCATTTCTATTTTAAAAAATTACCGCTAGATGGGAAAAGCAAAAATCATTATGAGAATTATAGCCATAATTTCATATTAAAAAAAGTTGCATTTCCAGAAAATATTCAATTCTAAATGTACAGACCCAAATTTATAAGTTGTAATTTTCTAAATGTAAGAAATCATCATTTTCCCCTTTCATTTCACCTTTATATATACGGGACAACATGGCTTCTGGTCTGCCTCCAGTCAGATTTCCCTTTAAGTAATTGCTTTTTCCTAGTTAACTGAGTCATGTTAAGCAAATCTGTGGCCATTGTATATAAGTTCGTGTTTCCATTATTCTTCCTGACATTTCCATATTAGAGGACTTCAAAAAGTTTGTGGATATTTTCTATTATCTTTAAATTCAATTTTTACAAAAACATTTCTCATGTTCTCTGTATATTATAGGTAGCATCCATATGAACTACTAATTAAAGGATAAGGAACTGTGGTCTTTAGTGATCTGTCACATTCCATTTAAGGAAATATTCTTAATGGCCCTGGTAGGTATGTGTATTTTTTGCTTGTTTTTTTTAAAAATATTCCCAGAAATCACTGATTTTAAAGCAAAAATAACAAACAAACAAACAAATAAACCCAAAGCATTTAAGGTTGAAGAGTAAGTCTGCATTGGTTAGTAGTATAAAATTTTTCCTTCTGAAAATTAGCATTGTACTCTTTTCTCTTGTTTTTTTTTTTTTTTTTTTTTGCCATCACTGCCCACTGGTGGTTGTGGGAGCCACCCAGCATTAGTCCCGGAGAGCTGCTGCTGGATTTGAACCACCAAGCCAATGGGCCACAGTCCCTCACTCAACCACTACACCACCGGGGCTCAGTCTTCTTTTCTTTTGTTTTTAATTATTTAAGACCTTTAGTAACCAGTGATTTCAATTTGTTGACTTTTTATTTTTTTTAATCAAGCTGTAGACTTTTATTACAAATTCAAAATGAGATTTCTAAAAATCTCAATTGACCAGATATGAAACAGTTTAAAAACCTTTAAAGGTGTATTGAGAAAGACTAAGCTTTTACAAAAACATGTTTGTCATTACCAAAACACATGTGTCATTACATCTTTAGGTAAAAATAATAAAGACCCTATGCTGCATCGATAATGCAGATGGTTCTGGTTAGTTGACCAATGGACAAAAGGCAAGCACTGAAGGTCTTCAGCTCCCATCTTTTGTTCATTTCTTATTGCTGGAATTTCAATATTCTTTTCTTCTTGTTGAATGACTACGCCGGATAGTGGTAAAGATGGCAAGCTGGTATTTGCTCAGCCCCGCCCTGCTCAGTCTCAGAAGCGGCTGCTTTTGTCTCTTTGCCATCTTGTGTTTGAGGGGTTCGTGGGTGTCTGCGTCCCTGGGTGGCTTCTGTCTTTGGGTTTCATCTTAATATCCGATTAAAAGGAAAATGTAAACAGATTTCACAACTTTCAATTGCAAAATCTGAATAGTATTATGTAAGTAATGAAAGCCGTGTTAAAAAATGTCATCTGCATACCAGTGCTCTCATTTTGTGATTTCCTTTCGAAATCAGTCACTGCTTAGGAAATTAAAGATGGTTAAATGAGGAGCTGATACCAAGGACTTAAGTTGAAAGATGTTTTGAGAATGAAGATGGCAACAAATGTACAAATGTGCTTTGCATACAATGAATGCATGTATGGATAAAAGTTGTATAAGCCCCCAATGAAAAATGTTTAATGGTTAAATATCAGCAATTAAACAATACTGTGACTTTTGGGGAATTTTGGAAAAGCAGAAATAAAATAAGTAAATATATATACTAGGAATTATGCCAATAATTTACCTACTAGTACTAAGCAAAACATGATCCTAAAATATCGGATGACCACTTTGAAAATGCAACATTTTCTTATTCATTAAAAAATTATATTAAGTTTACTTGAAGGTCAAAATAAAAGAAATAACATTTGTGTTAGTCCGGATAGACTAGAGGAACAAATTTCAAAGACACAAATAAGGATATAAGAAATGGGTTCATATTCAAGGGGAACAGGACATTGAGAAAACATCCCAGCCCAGTCCAGCTCAAAGTCACAAGTCAGATATTAACCTATATGCCTGAAATTGGTCCATAAATTCTCCTTCTGACTCATGAAGTCACAGGTCAGTGACTACAGAGTCCCGGCACCAACAGGGGTCTCCCTATGCCTCCTTGCTTCCAGGGCTCAGGGTCCATCAACAGTATCCTGTGGTTGCAGAAACATCTCATCACTTGCAGAGGCCTCCATGTGGCTGCCCCAGCCTCAGAGGTCCAGCTCCATCGGGGCAAAGCTGTGTGGTCTCTCCACTGGCTACTCCAGCCTCCCAGACGCCGCCATTCTGTGTTGCCTGTGGTTAACCATCTCTGAAACTAACTCCCAACAACTGGGGAAGATAGCTTCTCATCTTCACGGGGGAAATATCATGAGATTTCCCAGGAGTCTCAGGTGAAAGCCATGCCCACATAGAGGCCTCATCAGCTATTAAATGGCTCTCTCCAGATTAACAGGCCAGACTCCACCCCTACATTTCAATCATAAAATTAACATAAGTGCATGACTGCCACACCATTTATGTAATGAACGTTATTGTAGAGGCTCTGGGAGGTGGCCTGTTCATCTTTCATTCATACATTTACTACTACTCCATGACCTCTACTTCTGTCATCTTTGACCTGCTTATACTGGATACTTAATAAAATTATTACTAATTTAGTTCCACTTCTAGAAAACAAATGTTCTATTTATACTGAAACTATGTCCAGCCAGGAAGCTGCTAAATTAGTGGAATGATGACAAGATAGATAATTATAATGTTCATTTAATTCTCAACATCTAAATTCATAATTGTCAACTTATTTTGGGTCCTGGACTCTTAATATTCAAAATAACTATGAATTTTGACCTGATATTATACCTGCAGACCTGTGTGCTATGTGTGTGTATATATATATACACACACAAATATGTGCTATGTATATGCATATTTATTTACATATAAAGGAATAGGCATAGAGATAATAGATGTAGCAGTATATATAGATATAGAAATAGACATAGATATTATGGGTATAAATCGATATGTTGAACTAGGTAAGGGTAAAGATACAGATCTAGGTAAAGATGTATGATGAGTTCAGTGATGCAGTTGAGTAAGTGTTAGGCTGCTGAATTCAGTGGGAAGATTAAGTCGGTCTCCTAGATTTGCTCTCTCGGGAACACAAAGAAGAAATTCTACTGTGTCATATAGGCTTGTATGAGTGAGAATTTACTCAATAGTAGTGGTGTGGGGATTGTTTATTAAAGACCATTTATACACATATATGTATGACCCCCTTTAATGCACACATATTGTGCTCCTGAGATACAAACTTAGTCTCCAAATTAATTGTCTCTAGTGCAGTGGTTCACAACCTTCCTAATGCTGCAACTCCTTAATACAGTTCTAGATATTGTGGTGACCGCCCAACCATAAAATTATTTTCATTGCTACTTTATTGGGTTTTTTTTTGGGGGGGGGGCATCGCTGCCTCTGGTGGTCGTGGGCGCTACTCAGTGCTGCTCTTGAGAGCCCCTGCTGGATTTGAACCCCCAAGCCTGTGGGCCGCAGTCCCGCACTCAACCACTATGCCACTGGGGCTCAGCCATTGTTACTTTATAACTGTAATTTTGCTACTGTTATGAATTGGGAAACCCCTGTAAAAGAATTATTTGACCCGCAAAGGGGTCTCAACCCCACAGATTGAGAACTGCTGCTCTGGTGTATAAAGATATTTTTCTTTGCATTCACTCAAACTGGCAGTTAAGCATTCAATTTATCTGAAAGGAGTAGAAGAACCTTCAAATAGATATTGAATTGGAAAGGACTGTGACACAAATAACCATATTGGTGCATTTATCTGAGGCATGTGTTCGATTGACTTTTTCAGTTATTGAAATAGTACTCAATTGAGAACAATTCAGTGGAGTCCCTCCCCACTGGATCAGGTAATTTCACTTCTTTCTTATTAAACTTTTGTTACTGCTTGCCAATTAAAGAAAACAGAAAATAGTCTGAAATGTAGGCTCTCAACTAGCATATATATGATCAATCTCTACATATATATCATCTAGTTGCTTACCTCACTCAGGAAACATTTAGCTCACTGCTCTTACAGTGCAATATTTCATTGAGCAGTAGTTTGTACCCATCAGTAAAACTAATTTGGCCACAGATTCCATGGCCTTTGAATGAGAGGACAATAATATTAATTTATAGGTAGAATTAAAGTAGTAAGATACTTTGGTTTTAGAAAAATTCCATTGCTATAAATAAAAATATGGAAAGATGGAAGGATATGATAAAGGATTCTATATGTGTTAGTCTGGGTGAACTAGAGAAACAAATTCATGAAGACACTCTTAAGTATACAAGGAAGAGATTTACATACAGAGGAATTGAAGATTGAGAAAGCATCCGAGCCCAATCCAGTCCAAGGTCATAAGTCTGATATTAGCCCATTTGTCTGATACCAATCTACAAAGTCCTCTTTAGATTCACGAAGCACATGCAATGATGCCCAAAGCAGAACAATCATAAGCCATTGGGTAGAAAGTCTTTGGAACTAGTGGTGGTGTAAGCATATCAGTGCTGGCAGGATATGCTCAAATGTGGCTTCTCTAGGTCCAGGGATCTGGCTCCCTCCATCAGGGTGGGTTCGTGTGGCTTCTCTTCAGGGATGTTCCACAGGGGGCCAACCTTGTCAGTCGTGTGTCTCTGTAGAAGTGAACTGAGAGAGATAGTGTCTCCTGCCTCCAAGAAAGATTTACCACATCTCCCAGAATTCTCAGGAAAAGGCCATGCACATACCAGGCGTCTCATTGACTATCTCTAGATTGACAGGCCAGACTCCACCCCTACACTCTTAATCCTCAAATTGACACCAGATTAGGTGACTGCCGTACTGTACATCAAGTGCTAATTAGGAAAGACTAAAATTGAACCCCAGTAGAGGAGAAAGAGCACAATGAGCATAATAAAAGGATGTTCCAGGCAGAGAGACTATAGGAGGTACAAAAACCTTGAAGTAGGTAAACTCAGCAGTTTATGTAAGGTAGTTCATAGCTGGCCTATGTTGTGTAATCCTCGCTTAAAAAGGCTTTAAATTATATTATTGACTAAATTAATGATGTCAGTAAAATTACATAATGCCCTATGGTGATTTATACTGGTCTCTAACATAAGATAACAATGCCTCTAAGTATGAGATATATATGTAATATTTGTATGATATATATATATAGTTATTGATATACATATATAGACTTGATAAATAGTATAAATGGACTTGGAGATTCAACTTAATTCCAGCCTCAATCTAAGAAAAATCAGTTCTTAGGGCGTGGTCCTGCTTGATGCTTACCATCATGAAGAGATCACTGAAGAAATGGGTGCTATAGCAAAGTATGGCAAAGAAATTAAAACATGTCCAGCTAGCAGAAATAATATTGTCTGGAGTTTAAAAGGCTTGTTTTTGAACAAGTAGGTATTTACGTGACTTGTCGACAATCCAAATAGAAGAAGCACAGTAGCCTATGTGAGCAAATGATTAGAAATAATAAAATCCATATCCAAAGAAAGAAATTATCAGTAATTAAATTCCAAACCTGATTTTCAGAAGACTATCAACTATAGCAGAAATCAAAAATCTATTTGCAGGGTCCACACATAGATGAAGTCTCTGGTGATTACCTCCTGATCATAGTCAAAGTTTGTGAATAACCTGGTTACCAGATGGAGAAGATTGCAATATTGAGTGTGGCAGATGCAGTTCATTTACAATGAAATACTTCATCATCTGATCTAGTTTCTGACTCATCGTGAGGTTGATTCTGTTTAAAAAACCAAGTGAAGAGAAAATACAAGTCAACTAAACATCCATTGAATCCCCTCTGTCCATAGAAGACAGAAGGGCACAGTGCATTGGAAAGTGGATTGCTGCAGATGTAGTTAAAAATTAAAATCTTATCATTTATTTTCCTCTTAGATCCATTTTAATTTTTTTCTGGATTTTAATATTTCCTGATTTCTTTCTTTTCTAACATTGGGATTTCTCTCTGCTTTATTGTGTTTTGGTTTTGTTGTTGTTGTCTGGTATGTTTCTCTGTAAATGAAATCCAGGCTAGGTAAATCCAGAGAGAGAAAGTAACTGGTTTAGTGTTTTAGGGGGGCATATGGGAGGGGAGGCGAATATGAAATGAGGGGCTAATAACAATGAGTAAAAGAAAAAAGAAAATGTTTTAAAATGAATTGTGCTGTATGAATGAACTATGGTATATGAATTACATGGCAATAAGTCTGTTAAATAATAAAAACTTCCACATCAAGATAAGTTGGGCCCATTTCATTGTTAGAGAGTAAGACCACATGCTGCTCAGGGCTACGAGGGGCACAGAGGGTAAATGTGATGTCAGAGATGAAGGAAGAAGTCAGGTCAATACAGGTCATTATAACATGTATTTTGTGGCAATCTCAATTAGTTAATAATAATTTAAAATCAAAAATAATAAAATAATAATTATTATAATATTTAATTTAACATGTGAATGAATTTTTTAAAAAATCTTCATTGAAATACCATACTGAACATATACAAACTCCAAAGCTGACCAGTAGGAAAAAGAGAATGGATCAGACACTAGTAAAAATTATGAACCCTAAAATCATGTCACAACTGAGAAATATAGCATAAGTAATAAGTCCTGAGGTCCACCTTACATCCCACCACATTTGGTTCTATATCCTTAGGAAAGCGAATGTTGCTTCCTGTTGTAATATAGATGAATGAGGGCAGAAGCACAGGCAGACTTGGCAAGACTTGCTCCAACCTTTCAATGGTTGCAGCTGAGGAGGGCGGGATGAGGAGGCTGGACTGGAGCAGTCAGAGGGATACAAAAAAAAAAAAAAAACACGTTGACTTGTTGCCATGAGAACCAGGAGACAATATATGATTTGAGTAAGTAACCACATTAAATGTTCAAACCTGCTGCCCTTGAATCAAATCTAATGCCTGGAAACTTGCTGGGACCCAGCACCACGGCTCCATTGGATTCCCGAAGCAGCCAATCTGTACGGAAGCAGACTGCCTCACCTTTCTGTCCTGCTTGAGGCCCATCACTGAACCCGCTGTCTCTTCAGGGACCTTTCAAGCACCCCAATGAGAAGAAACCACCACACTGCCATCAAGCCATGCAGACTCATAGCGACCGTACAGTACAATACAGGCCTACCTCGGGGAGTGTCCAAGACTCAGTGAGTGTCCAAGACTCTGTGCGCCTTTCTCCTAAGAGCAGCTGGAGGGTTCGGACTTTCCAGAAGGGAGAACCAAGCTGGATTAGGAGAATGGCGACTGGGAGGGTGATTTGTACTATTTAAAATAGGAGCTAGAAGAGAAACTCTGCAGGAAAATACAAAGGGCAAATGATTCATACTATAAGCAGCGAGAAACATCGACCCCATTCAGCAGTGAAATATCTCATAAGAACCATTATGTGTTAGATGAGGATACCAAGGAAGAAAATACCATATTTTTGAACTGTAAGACATATCAGTTTTCTGAACAGGGAAACAATTAAAAAAAAAAAGCCTTTCAAATCTTGTCAGAATCTCCAGGGAAGGTGTCTTTTGGGGTGCAGGGAAGGTGTCTTTTGGGGTGAGGGAAAGCTAACATTGATTAACATTTTGAGACCATGTAGGATTGTATCATCGCTCAAAGGAAAATTTGAAATTTTAAATTAAATCACATAAGACACTCTTTACGGTCAGAGCGAGAAAATGCAACTCTGATGAATTTTACTTTATCACTCATCGATAATCTCTCTCTAAGACAAGAAATAACTTTTCAAGTCTACCAAAAACATCTTGATAACTAAAAGTGACTCTTGTAAATTTACATCATATTTGCATTTTATGCATTAGGAAGTTTCTGGAAAAATAAAATTAACACTTTGAAAATTTGGGGTTATAAATTTCATATAAATTTCTAAAAATAAAACAAGGGCGAAAGAGAAACTAGAATTCAATATGATCGGGCTTAGCCCCGGTGGTGTAGTGCTTGTGCTGGGACTGCGCCCCACTGGGACGGAGGTTCAATTCCAGCAGTGGGGCTGGGCCTCCTACTCCCACCACTGGAGAGCAGTGATGCCCCATCCCCCAAAAAATTCAATATGATCAAAAATATAAGAATTTATTATTAAACAACAATTGAGTTATTCAGGTTTATTAATTTCTTGAAAATTCAGAAATCATATGTTTGTAATAACATTTGGTTGTCAATTTAGCACAGAAGGAAGCCCAAGAAAAAAACCATCCCGTAGTAATTAATTTTTTACAAAATGTTAATGACCCAATTAGTTAAATGAAGCAGTCATTTCACAAATTCTGTCAGGATTTAAAAATCAAGGAGTTAGTCATCAAACTCTTGCTGGGTGACAGGCTGTTTCAGGCAGAACAGCCAAAAATTGCAAACACAGAATTACATTATACATCATCTATCATCATTAAACCACACATGTATACAAACATTTTCATGGCCATAAATATTGACCAGAAAAAATATTGCAGTCCACGTGCTCTCCCTGCCCCCTGCCCACTTTGGAATGGGCACTAGGAGAGCAGGGAATACTGATACATACCTAGGTGGGAATGCTCACACATTGCTATGACAGTAGTGGATGTCACTGAGCAATGTGTGCACAAACTGTTGAATCAGAACTCGAACAGCTATGTAAACCATCAAGAACTAAATGCTATTTAGAAAATACCCAGTTTGATGGAGTAGTATCATTAACCCTTTATTTATATTAAAGATCCCTGCTGGGATTGGGTTGCTGGGTAACCACTGGACTGTTAACTACAAGTCCAGCAATTCAAGCTCACCAGCCACAGTTTGGGAGAAATATGAGATTATCTGATCCCAGGAAGATTTACAGCACCTGAAACTTTACCAAGGTCACGATATGTCAGAATTAACAAGACAGCATTGGGTTTTATATTAGCTCCTGCTTTGTATGTTCAAAACAGGAGAGTTTTAAATTACACAGACAAGTTATTTTTACAGTTATTGACAAAATTAAATGGAAAATTGTTTTATTTCATGATTTTTTTGGTGGGGGGGCATCACTGCCCTCTAGTGGTTGCAGGAGGTACCCAGCCTTGCTCCTGGAGTCATGATGTTTCTTATGGAAGCACTATATAATTAAAATTAAGATAGCTTGAGGGGATGTCTCTAACAAACAGAGACTATCCTATCACAGGTTAGGAGAATAGATATCTGAATCCAGAGAGCCGTCTGTGAGGAGAGGCCGATTCTCCCGGTCAGCTCTGAGGAAAGGTCCTTGTCTCCTTTGGGGATCTATGGACTATGATGGGCAGGTTTGTTATGCCAACATGGCCACAGAAGATTGGTGAGTCTGTTGTGATGGCACGAACAATGAATACATTGGATGAATTGAAAGGCAGAGATAGGAAGGGCTCAGCGAGTCCCATCCTCTCCCTCTCCTGCTTTCGGATCTTTGGACCAGTCAGCTGCTTAGCTCATCCTGAGCCTCGACCTCCAAGCAACACTACTTGTGGGACACTTAATCGTGGACTGTAGAGCTGTGAGTTGAGGTTCCTTCAAGCCCTGGGATGTACATCTCTTGAGCTGGGGACTGTTGAACTCTGTCATCTGGCTGACTGTTGGCGACCTGCTCTGCTGTTTGCTGCCTGTGATCAGATAACCTGGATTGCTCTACAGAGGACTACTCAGCGGCCCTCAAGACTTGAAGGACTGCCAGTCTTCTAGCTGTCTCATGCAAGTGAGTTGCACCGAGCAATCTGTACTGCTTTATAGATTACTTAACTGTTTCTTTCTTATCTTATATACTCTTCTTTTTATATAAATATATAAAGAGAATTACTAGTGTTCTGCGTTTATTTCTCTAGAGAACCCTCTCTGACACAATGGACTCATTGCCAGTGGGAGGTACCCATGTATCTCAGTATCATTCTTCTCTTTGTTCTAGCAGGTTCTTAGCAAAGAGACCCCCAGTCCACTGACCACACATTACTCTTGACTCTTCTTTCTTGGTGGAATTAATCCAGCATATTTTTCATTTCCTTTTTTTTAACTGAAATACCTTTAAAATTACCTTAAAATGACTACATCTGCCACAATCAACTTTGCAGTCCTCTTTGTCTGATAACAGAGCTATTCCCATCCCTCAAATATTCCCCACTTTGCCCATTCTTATTTAAGTATTAATTGTATGAAATAATAAACCACCTTTCTCTATAAATATATTTATACTGAAGATTGCCAATAGGACAAAGAAACTATTGTTTGAATCTCACTACTGATTGCATTCTTAGAGAAGCGAAAGCAGTGTCTCTTATATGTGTTGCATATCAGAAGAAATGTGATAAAAAATAACTTACACAGGCTAAGCCCTGGTTGCATAAGTGATTGAGTGCGGGACTGCAGCCTACGGGCTTGGCGGTTCAAATCCAGGGGCGGCTCTCAGGAGCAGCGCTGGGTAGCTTCCATGACCACCAGAGAGCAGTGATGCCCCCCCAAAAAACAAAACAAAAACAAAACAAAAGACAAAAATACCTTACACAGTTGTACAAAATCGATGTCAAGGCTGGTTCAAGTCAGGCTTCTCCTGACTCCTGAAGCTAGATAAAGAAGCAGAGACAACAGTACAGGCTGGCGAATCCAGAGGTCCAAAGTCAGCTAAATGAATCCACGGCTGGGAGTCCTCGGAAAGCTCATGGGATGTATAGGCAAGGCAGCAGGAGATTGAGGAATCAAAAGCCAAAACCAGAGCTGGCAGACAGCAAAGGGCTGGGGTGTGACTCTACTAGATCTGTCTCTGTTTTACAAAAAAGGCTTATGACACCAAAGAGATGTCGACAGGCTGTGACTCCATCAATAAATTGGACTCCACCCCTGTCCTAGAAAGGACGGTTTTCTTTAACTCTCTGAGATCTAGTCAATGCTGAATCATAATGATCTTTTGATGGTTTCAAAATATTAACTTTCTGCAGAAGTACAAAAATGACTCCTTGTCCCCTGGAGTTACTAGTGGTTGTGAATTCTCAACCATGTGGATCACAGCCCAATACTGAGCCACACACCTCAAGAGTGTGGTTGACATAATCTGTAGTCATCATAAATACACAGAATGGCAACTCAAGTTGATTATTTCTCCTTATTCGTGTTTCATCCAGTATTTTCATAGCCTCATGCAACAATCTGAATGGACTTTCTGAGACATGGATGGAAGAGCTATATTAAGTAATTTAGTTTTACCATCACAATCAAGAATGACAAACTGTGATTTATTTTATAAATTGCAAATGTTTTTATTTTCTTTTTAAGGAATTAAACAGAAGTTTATCCCTAATATATAATTTCTTTCCCTGGTTTATGTTGTTGTTTTTGTTAACACAAGGAGAATAGAAGTTAGCAAATGGAAGTTCTTGTTAAGGTCCTAGTTTGCTAAAACGGAGTGCCACAAATTAATGTGACATGAATATTTTCAAAAAAGGACTCTCATGTCCTTTAGTATATTGTTCTGCTCCCTATGTTTCCTTTTGTTATTTTTTAGTGTGGTTAATGTAAATATTTATAGTGGAAAATTTTCTTCATTCAACAATTTACAAACATTTTGTTTTATGATATTAATTAAAGACCCTCCATACAACATCATTCTTCTTCACATGCATATGAGACAATGGAGAATATGATGGTTTGAGTCAGGGACCCCTTAGTCTGCAAATTATCATCTTTGTTTTTCAATACTCAAAAAAGTTCTTGCACAGCAGATTTACCTAATGTAACACACCTTTGGATCAAATGACTGGTACTTCCATGAGCATTGATTGTGGACCAAGCAAGATTAAATTCTTGGAAAATTCAAACTTTTCTTCATTTATCATTATGTTACCTATTGGTACAGATGTGAGGATTTGGTTTTATTCATATTGATTCCTAATCCATATATGTAATCCATATATCGAAGGTTGTAATCTTTGATCTTCATCAGCAAGTGCTTCAAGAACTCCTTATTTTTAGCAAGCCAGGGAGCTTCATCTACATATCACGGATTGTTAATAATTCTTCTTCCAATCCTGATGCCACATTCTTCTTCATAAAAATCTTCTTTCTTGAACAATTGCCTCAGCATACAGATTGAAAAAGTATAGTGAGACTATACAACCCTTACACACACCATTCCTAATTTTCAACTAGACATTCCCTTGTTCTATTCTAATGACTGACTCTTGATCCATGGAATTCACGGGTTCCGTACAGCAAATTGAAGTGTTCTGCATTCACATTCTTCTCAAATCTGGCTAGAGTTTGTTATGTTTCACACAGTTGAAAATGTTTGCATAGTAAGTGAAGCACATCTAAAAATCTGTGTTGTTCTATTCTTTTAGCCAAAAATCATCTGACATCAGCAATAATATCCCGTGTTCTAGGATATCTTCTGAATATCCTGATCCTCTGGAGCTCCCTGTCAGTGTACTGCCACAACCCTTGTCAGATGATCTTCAGCAAAATTTGACTTTCATATGATATAAATGATTCTTTTCCTGTAATTTGAGCTTTCTGTGAGGTCACCTTTGTCAGGGGTGGGTAAACATACGTATCACTTCCAGTATTTCTTCCAAGTATTTCTCTTCCAAATTTCTTGGAAGAGGCAAGTTAATGCTTCCAATGTCTTGTCAGCTTGTTAAAACATTTCAATTGGTATTCCATCAATTCCGGAACTTTGTCTTTGGCTAATGCTTTCAGTAATTGAGATTTTAAAAGCTTGAATCTCAGATGGCTACCTGCAAGCTTTTAAGATCTCAATCACTACTTCTACGCTTTATATAGGTGTTCCTGATGACTAAACAAGAACAACTATCTTTAGTAATTTGATCTAATGTATCTTTTTAATCATCATATAATTATGACTTTCAGCTATAACTGTAACATTTAAATGTATGTTTCTTTATAGAGATATAATTATAATATGCACTGATAGTTCAATTAACAGAAATAGAAGTTCATGGTTCTGTTGGAGTGCAATCTGCTAGTAAAATCGTTTTGAATGTTTTTGTTCAGGATTTGATCTGGAATGGATGTTTTAGAGATAGAAGAGAATTTATCAGTAAATTTCATTTCAATTAGGGGTACCTGAGCTTAAAGATCTTGAATAAATTTTTATAATAGTTTAAAGTTCAAACCAAATGATATCTCAAAAAGGAAAAGGTTTTATAATGAGGCAAGTAACAGTACAAATAATCTTGGATCCATAATAGATCTTAACATTTTTGTCTCAGGGCTGTGGTGTAAGTGGTTGAGTGCGAGATTGCGGCCCGTGGGCTTGGGGGTTCAAATCCAGCTGCGGCTCTCAGGAACGGCACTGGGTAGCTCCCATGACCACCAGAGGGCAGTGAGGCCCACAAAAAAAATCACACAAAAAAATTTTGCCTCATATAATACTTTCTTGGAATGACTATGTGCTTGCTCACTTATTCATTTTCTTAGAGTATATTTTGTGGTGAGTCAGGGATATACATATGTATATCTATATTTTATAGCAAAGTTTATACTTATAGCATTATAGCTAGTGGAATTTTGTGAAACATTTATATCCTTATTCTTTAAAAGGGAACAAATCACTGCCAGTGAAAGCTAGAGGTCAGTATATGAACAATTATACTCCAATAACAAATTCTACTTAGCAAGGAAGTGTACAAGATTAATTAAAGACAAAATATAAACTAAATTATTTTTTAAATAAGTTAATAAGTACTGTGTGTGAATTAGTCAATAAATTGATTTAAATACATAAAACTCAGAGCATAGACTGAAAATGCATTCTAAAAGTATAAGTTATGAAACAAAAAATAAATTGGAAACTTGTTATGGTTACTAATTAGAGTCAGAGATGAAAAGATGACAATATATCAGTTGAAACAGAGAAAATCATGTCACAAATACTGGAAATCAGTATGGAGTGTTCCAAGTAAGCTAAAAAAATGCAAGAAATTCAAACTTTTCATAAGGAAGGGAGTGAAACAGCACCTTCAATCTCCATCAATACAAGGAGAGGAAACATTAGCTAACTTTTTCCTAGATTTTGCTCATCGTGAAATTCATTTTGGTATCTCCTAAAGTCTATCAATCAATTATATTGCTGTCCTCATTATGATAAGAACTCAAACCCATTGCTGTTGAGTATATTGTGACACAGAGTAAGTCAATTAGGCAGAGCAGAGTCTCTCCATAGTCCTAAGTCCATGTATCCTTACAAAATAGACTTCTACATCTTTCCCTTAAAGTATCACTGGTGGGTTTGACCAACAAAACATTCAGTTTACAGAAAATAATTTTTTTTTGCAACCACCATGCCAAAGTATAATTAGCTTCAGGTAAGAAAAATAAGTAATGCGCACAATAGTTAATAGCTTATCCAAGAAATAATGATCAATATATTGGGCAATCTGGACTCAGACAGACTGCCTGCACAATTCATCATTTTGTTGTACCACAACTAGATTGAATAATATGACCCTATTTTGTTTTCCTTTCTTCTTTTAGACCACAGAAAGCTGATAAATCAATTGAAAAATACAAATATTTCCTTATATTCAAAAGAGGAAGAGTTGAGAGAGGGGGAGATCATTTGATGAAACAGAACTCTGCCCTAAACCTAGGTGCCTGATGGAACAAAAACTAAAATGAATAAACAGGACAGTTCACTTCCAGTAAGTTGATTCTAACTCATTGCAACCCTGCAGGACAGACTTTGACGTTTTCATGACAGTAAATCTTTACAATAGTAGCAAATTTCATTATCATCCTACTGAGTAGCCTAGTGGGCTCCAATGGTTTCGTCTGTGGGTAGCAGTTTAAGGTGTAACCCAAAATGCCCCCAGGGCTCCTAGTGCAACAACATATAGCCCATAAGTGTCCCTGTTTCTTAATGTAGCTCCATGAAAGAGAGCAGTTGACCTGGATTCAGATCACATGTTTGAACTGAAATTCAAGAATTGCAATTGTTTAAAAAGACGAAGTTAAATTACTTGGTTCAGCTTTTCTATGCATAGTCCTTGTGACATCTACCCAATAGCTGAGATGGAATATGCAAATAGGTTGTAACAGACTCTCACATGAGGACTGGAGAGTTTTCTAATCCAACATCTCTGAACAGCAAAAGAGAATCTTAGGACTACCAATAAAGAAGAGCCAGGAGGGAAATTCATTTGAAACCCCAATGTGGAGATGCAGTAGAAGAATAGCTGAGATAATAACAAACAGTGAAGCTTTCGGGCTTTGGGGCTGGTGGCAGTCTTTAAGTGTAGGGGGCCCTCTAGATGTTAAATGAACTTTGCAATACTTGTCTGTGCAGGGCAGAAACCAAGGGAGTAAAGATAAAGTTCAGAGAGATGTACTCACCCACAGGAATAAGAAAAGGCACTGGGTAAAATCACTGTATGCTTTATGTTCCCGAGCTTTGCTTGTAGCCTATTACCTAGCCTATTGTAGCGTGTTGTAGGCTATTGCTTAATAAGCCCCCACATCCATAACTATTTTCCATGAGTTCTCTGTGTTCATTGCAATGCATCGTCAAATCCAACATAAAATAAAGGGCCATGGGAGGGCACATTGGTGTCTAAAAAAGGTTAAGGAATTGAAGGGTGAGAGCATGTCTCACATTAGTCTTGGTCTAAGGTACAAGCGCTCTGCAGCCAGAGAAGATCAAACATTTCCTCCAAAGACTGATCCTTTAGATTGGGAAGATATATTCAAAATTTATATGAAATACCTGGTAAGTTCTAGTTATTCTTTTTTTGTCTTTCTTCCTTCAAAAGTTTCTTTAAAATTTATTCTTAACACTAACTCATCATTTTTAATAATATATAAAACCAGGTTAACATGATACAGTAAGTCCCTGGTTTGTGAACCATGGATTTTAACAGACAATACATGCCTGTGCTTTCACGTTATCTAAATTTGAACTTATTTTGAGATAAACCAGCCAACCCCTTCTCACAACAAAATCTTTATCAGAGTCACATTCAGTTGTTGCATGTGCATGTTTTAAATAATTGAATTGAAAAGGTTTCTAACTTTCCATGGTGCTAAAATCGGATCCGACACCGCCAACACCACTTTACCTTCAACTCATAGCAATTCTGTATGACAGAGTGAAATTACCTAGCATCATAGTGTTTCCAAAGGTGCAAGTCTGTGTGGGGAGAAAAAAAAAACCTATTTTTCTGAGATAGACACTGCTGGATTTGCATCACTAATTTTTTACTTATAAGCCCTGTGCTTTCACCACTGCACCACCAAGGTAATCTTCCTTGCCCATGACCAAACGTCCTGTTATGGAGTAGTTTCTGGCTCACAGTGACCACATGTATAGTTCTGAGACTCCAACTCTTTAGTCTTTCAGACTCCAGGCAGCCTCATCTTTCCTCTACCAGCAGGCTGTGAACAGCCTTTGCTGTTAGTCGTCCGCTGCTTTCCTACAGCACCGTGAGGGCTTTTTGTTCTTACACTAAAGCAAAGCTAACTAAGAACTGCATCCAGCTGTTTTCAACTTAACTAGAAATCCTTAAAGGACATAGGAATGAATCTTGCTGTACCCCTGACATTTGCTGGACTGAATGCAAAAATTGGTCACAAATCTCTAAATCTCATGGCTTTCAAGTCTAAGAATTGAGGAGATGCTTTTTGACAGGAGAATTACTTTGATTTAAATTGAAAACAGAAGCAATTATCACTTACATCCAAGAATCTGTAGAATAGAAATTAGACATAAAACAAATCATGGGATCATGTCGCCAAGCCCTCTACTTACATAGATGAGAATGTTGAGATGAAGAGAATTAATTGGCTTCCTGGAGGTCTTACAGCTGACTACTAATAAAATGTGGTCTTGACTGTACAGTTTTGTTTTCTGTCCAGCATACAGTAGAAAATAATATTTTGGGGAAAAATGAAATGTTCTAGAAGAAAAGTTCACAAAACAAAGACAAATAACAAAAACAAAAATACCAACATACATATAAATAAAACCTTTGATAAGTTTAAATTTTTGAATTAAAAATGATGATCTGAGATGGGAGTTTCCATTAAATTCACAATAGAGAGTGAAAAAAACATAAATGTACCCATTTAACAATCACTCCCCATTAGCTAACCCCTCAATTTCTTGGAAACCATTACTATGCTGTCTCCATGGATTTCTTTATTTACATTTAATAATAGTTTTCCCAGTATTTTCTTTAAGACATAGTACAAAATACACTTCCATAGTTCAGCAATATTTAAATATATATCTCACTGCAATGTGTCCCAGTGCGTCTTCCCCCCATATTATTTACCCGTAATTTCTTTCAACCTCCTCTTCATCCCTAAGAAGGTAGTACATCAATTATTGCCTCTATACATTAATCCACCTGTGCTTCATGAACTGGGAAACATACCAAAAGAAAAACAAAAGGAAGAAAGAAAAGATCATTGTCAATATTAAAATAAGTCAGCAAGAAAATCTCTGACAAGAAACAAACAAGACTTACTTAAACCTAGAGTAAATCCAAAATGGGTCCAAAAATAGATCAAATGACTAGGTAAAGTTTCCCATAATCTCTGTCAGATAGTGAGCTTATTTGTGAACCTCAGCAGGGGTCACAGGGATCTGTAAGAGACTTAATCCAAGTAGGTCTTTGGCAAGTGAATTTCTGGGATCCCACTGTAATACACAGACTTCTACAGATTGAGGGTTCAGAATGTAATCCTTGATACATTTTCTTCCTTATACACAGTTCCAAAGCTTTTTCAAATACTTAAAGTCTGAACAAAAGAAACAGAGCACTATCAGAGATACTGCTGATAGATATGCCCTTCAAGCACAAGGGCACTCAAAATGTGACTCAAGAGGAAATTATTTCTTGGAGGGGAGTCAACCTTGGTGATGTTGCATCCAGTAAGGACTCTAGGAGTGGAGCCTTTTGGTCCTCATTTTCTGTGCAAAATATGAATTTAGGGAAATTGGAATTGTTAAAGAATGAGATGGAACACATGAATTAAATACCCTAGGCATTAGTGAGTTGAAATGAGCTGGCACTTGCAATTTGGGATCAGAAAATCGTGATTTACTATGCCTGGAATAGCACAAACAATAGGACTGGCATAGCACTCATTATCATAAAGGATCTTGCTAAATCCAATGTAAAGTGCAGTGCTCTATATGATCTGATTATATCTCTCCACCTTCAAAGAAATCTAATCAATCCTACTAGTATTCAAATTTATGCATCAACCACAAAAGCTAGTGAGGAAAAAAATTGAAGAATCCTACCAACAACTTCATTAGGAAATTGATCAAACATTCAGTTAAGATGCAGTGATAGTTACTGGTGATTAGATTGTAAAAGTTGAAAAAAAAAGGAAGGAAGAGTAGTTGGAAAATATGAACTTGGAGATAGAAACGAAGCTGGAGTTCACAAGGTATAGTTTTGAAAAACAAATGAATTTTTCACAGCACATGCCTGTTTTCAACAACACAAGAGGTGACTACCGATGGACTTCCTCAGTCCAAAATCAATTGGACTACACAAATCAATTTAACTACATCTGTTGAAAGACTTGGTGGAAAAGTTCAATATAGGTAGCAAAAAATAGACCAGGGTCTCTCTGTGGGACAGACCATCAAGTGCTCTTACATAATTTTGAGATTTAGCTGAACAAAATTGAAATAAATTAATAAAAGTTGAAATATAACCTTAAGTTTATCCCACCTGAATTTCCAAAACATCTCAAAAAGAGAATTGACACATTGAGCACTAGTGATAGAGGGCCTGAAGAGCTGTGGGAGGACATCGATACTATCATTCATTAAGAAAGCAAAGGGAAATCTAAAAGATAGGAAAGAGAGAAAATATTAATTGGTATGTTAGAAGAGATTCTGAAATTTTCTCTCAATTTTAGAGTAACTCAAGCACAGGGAAGAAAGTTTAAAGTCAAGTTGTTGAATAGAAGATTTTAAAAGGGACCTGGAGAAGACTAATTAAAGTCTTATCAATAATGTAAGGACATAGAAAAAGAAAATTAAAAGGGAAGGAAATGCTCAGCATAGCAGAAATTAAAGGGATTCAGAAAAATTTCTAGACTCAGAATGTACCTTTGAAAGAGTCTATGGTCAACATATTGAATGATGCAGAAAGCAACAATAGAAAATGGAAAGAATACAGTCAACAGAAAGAACTAGCTGATGTTGCACCCTTTTTGGAGGTAGCCTTTGAGCGATAAAAAAGTGTGCAAAAAGAAATTCGAGCTGCACCAAATGCATTACACCCCAAAAAATGCCTTCAGGAATTGACAGACTGCCCATTGAGATATTTTAGAAAGCTCGAGTAGTACTGGAAGCACTCATTCATCTTTGCCAGCAAATTTGTAAGTAAGCTACCAAGTCAACTGATCAGAAAAGACCTACTACATTTATGCCTATCCAAAGAAGGGTATCCCAATGGAATGTTCAAACTACAGATTAATACAAATAAAATTTTACTGAAGACCATCAAACAATGGTTATATTACATTGGCAGGGAACTTCCAGAATTTCAGACTGGACTCAGAAAAGAACATGTGTGGTAGTTACCTAATCTGGTGTCAACTTGGGAGAATTATGAGTGATGAAGTGGAGTCCATCAAAGCCTGTCCATCAAAATATAACCAATGAGGCCTCTGTGTGGGCGTTGCCTTCCCCTGAGAATTCTGGGAACTCTGGCATTTCCTTCTTGAAGGCTAGAGAAGCTCTCTCTGTCTACTCACTCCCTTGGAAATGCTCTACTGACAAACCACAAAGCAAACTCTCTATGAGGCATCCCTGAGGAGAAGCTGCATGAACTGACCCTGATGCAGCCAGAAGCACAGATCTAGAGAAGCTGGGGATGAGATGCTGACAACACCACTGGTTCCACTGGTCTGTGATTGTCCTCCATTCAGCATCATTGTAGGTGTTTCATCAGTCTGAAGAGAATTTTATAGTTTGATATCAGACATATAGGTTAATATCGTACTTATGGGCTTGGACTGGACTGGGTTAGGATGGTTTCTTAATGTATAATTTCCCTTTGTATAAAGCTCTCTCTAATACACATATGTGTGTCCATGAATTTCTCTAGTCTGCCAAAAATTTCATTAGGTAGAACTAATGCAGATGAACACAGCATGGAACAAGGGATGTAATTGCTGATGTGAGATGGAGCTTTGTTCAAAGAAGAGAATATCAAAAGAAGTTTACTTATGTTCCATTGCCTCTTCAATGGCATTTAACTGTGTACACAGTAATAAACTGTGGATAGCCTTGAGAAGAAAAGGAATTCTGGAACACGTCATTGTGCTCCTTTACAACTTGTATGTGCATGAATAGGTATTTGTGTGAACAGAACCAGGGCATACTGCATGGTTTAATATCAGAAAAGGTATGTGTCAGGGTGATATCATGTCCTCATACTTGTTGAGCAAATCTATGTTGAGCAAATCATCAGAGAAGCTGCATTCTATGAAGAAGATTGCAGCAGGAATATTGGAGGAAGGTTTATTAAAAACTTGCATATACAGATGACTCAAACTTCCTTGCTGAAAGTGAGGAGCACATGAAGGACTTGTTGATGAAGATCAAGGATGGTAGCTTTCTGGACTGCAACTCAATATAAGGAAAACCAAAGTCCTCACAACTGAACCAAGAGACAACATAATGGTTGATGGAGAAAAGATTGAACTTTATCTCACTTGGATCCACAAGCATTGTTCGTGGAAGCAGAAGTCAAGAGATAATCACAAGCAGCATGATCAATAATTATTTCATGCTTTCTGACATTTTCGAATGTTTGGTGTATTTACTGCAAACACACACCAAATGATCTAATAATCTTAAAATTAGCTCAAACTATTAAGTATAATAATATCATGACAAATATAAGAGTGTAAGGGTAGCACAACACACATATTACTATTACAGCATCACAGTCCTATTAAGCATTGCCTTCATCAGTGGACTCACCCAGATAGAGTTGGAGAGACCAGGAGTTGATGTCTCCGTGGTTCCTAGCTCTCTGAAAAATCAGTTTGTCCAATCAGGTGTAAGTCTGCAGTTTGGATGGTTCCTTGAAGTCCTTCTCGGTGTCTTCCAGACTTATCAGGGTTTACGGAGTGGTTCTTCTGACCATCTGTAGGCAATTTCTAGACATTCCTTGGGAGTGCCTCAGTTTCTAGACCCCAAATGGGAGTGGCTCAGTTTTCAATTTGGCCTGAATGTCACCTTTGTTTCTTCTTGAAAATGGAGTTTCATGGGCATTGGACCTCCACTGAAATACTTCCTAAATGCACGAGCACTTTGTTTTATTAAATTGGCATTCCATGATGCTCACCTCTGATCTGTAGTGGAAGAAATGTGGCCATAGTGTTCCTTTAAAGAGTGGATGACCAGACTTCATGTTACATACCTTGGACCATTTGTCAGGAGGGAGAAACACTGGAGAAGAACGTGATAAAGTAGAGGAGTCATGCAAGAGGAAGGCCTTGAGGAGATGGCTTGTCACCCATGGGTTCCAATGGGTTCAGACATAGGAACAATAGTGAGGATTGTGCAGGATCATGTGGTGTTTTGCTCTATTATGTATAGTTCACCGTGAGTCAGAGCTGACTCAGTAGTACCTTACAATAATAACCTCTCCCTCCATCATGTTTGGATTTTGATCACCCAGGCAGGATGCTTCATATATTTAAATTTAGTTGACTTTACAACTTGATGCTGTTTATATGAATCCAAATCTTTAAAACCAAACACCATCTAATTTCTTCACTACACTATGTTGTAGCACCCATACCTTCCGTGATCTCTTCATGAAGGGGAGTATTGTTCAGGGTTAGGTTGTAGCAGTTAAGTATTCTTGGGTTGGAGCTAGATTTAAGTGGGAACTCAGAAACAATTCTCCAGCCTTTGGATTATCTATGACTCTGGTTCACAGGTCACATTATCATTACAAAGAACATTATTAGTTTCCTACCTGGGGCATAAAGAAATTCCATTGATAGTGTGATTAATATTTCCAATGGCCTAGAATTTTACATTCTGCTAAAAAAAGGGGGGGCTATGCAAATATACCTCAGCTGAGAGCTGCACTCCATGAGTTGATTTACATATATTGAATTCTTAGATGATTGCTCACTGTTTACATTGACCATGGGAGGTGGTGCTAGAAGAAAATTGCCAGCACCATTCATTTACAAGGGCAGACTTGCACATCATGTCAATATATGTCACATTAAAGGAAAGAGGACATTAAAATGGTTACTATATGATAATTCTGGGATACCTTTCATTGGGTATCTGCCAAACTAGGAATCCTAGCTATGTTAGACTGGGTTGACTAGAGAAGCAAATGTATTGACACTCATAGACTTAAGAGAATTTTCTCTCAAGAAGTAATTATGCATCAATAAAACATTCCAGTCCAGATTAAGTCCATAAATTAAATATTAACCTACGAATTCCTCTTCATGCTCACACAGCACAAGTCATGTTGCTGAATGCAGGAAGATCACAGAATAGTTAGTGGAAAGTCTGTGAATCCAATGCCAGTGGGAAAGTGGGAGGGGGAAACTGTGAATCCAGTCTGTAGGGCTCTTGCTACTATGAGCGTGACTCCATGTGGCTTCTACACAGGAATGATAAAGCAGAGAGAGAGTGTGATCCTCCTCCTTGGAGAAAAAGAGGAAGTTCCCAGAATCTTCATGAGAAGGCCACAACCACAAAGAATCTTTCGGCTTGAACTGGTTGTCAGGCTAGATTCGACCCCTTCACCCTTAATATCCGAAAGTTGATATGTATGTCATTACACTAACCAAGAGCCAGCAACTGCCAATTCCGACAGCTGCCAATTCAATAGCCTTGGGGTGGCTCTCCTTTGTTTCTTCTCATACCAGGGAATTTCAAGTAAGTTCAAGTACTTAAGTTCAAGTACTACAGATGATTTTGAGATAGGGCAAAATGTACTCTTTTAGGTTTCCATGTCAAGTCCTTTTAAGGTAGCCTATGGGAGATGCCATGGTTCCCAAAATGGACCAAGGGTAAAGTTACAGTAATATATAGCAGATGGTGTGTCTTAACATGGATTGGGTAGAAACCGGTTCAAATTTGTCTAACCCGAAACATATTACTTGGCTTACTCTCTCTGGGGGTTCTCCATGATTATTGTAGAGTAACCCTTCCTGAGGTGAGGCTGCTCCTCTCCATTTACCCATCAACAGAAGTATATAAATGCCTATTCTGAAATGTAGATGCTTCCTTCCATTGTCTTGACTTCGCTTTCCAATAAGGTTCACTGCTCATTTCTGTGGAATGTCTGTTGACTTGGCCCAATCTTATCTCAATTTTTCTATGGCATCAAGTGGATGGTCTTTACCCTTTTCCCGTGTCTGGAAGGAGTAACCCCAGCTCATGTGAGCTTCTCTTTCAAGGTTATTTTTAAGGTGTGCATATGAGGGAATTATATGTGGTTCCTTGATGGTAGGCAGGCTCTCTAATCATTTTGGGGGTAATTGATCTCTAAAATTTATTTATTTTGTATTTTTCTTTATAGTAATGGGCTCAAATAGTATTAGTCCTTTTGCGATTGATTAATTTCACTCAGTCTAATGGTTTCCAGGTCCTTATATATTATACAGTATTCATGCTTTCATGATGGTTTGGGGGGATACATAGCATTCTGTTATGTGCAGCTATCATAATATAAACCAGAATATTAATACTATATTATTTTATAGTACATATTATATATGCAGATAATATTCTATCTATATATACTACACACAGTTTTATTATTTTATAAAATATATTTATATAATATTTTAATATTTGCTACATACATCTAATATATACATATTCTATCTGATCTGGACTCATGATTTTTCACAATAGAAATGCCTTATGTAGTGGTTTTAAAAGTAGTTATATTACAAAAAGAGATTGTTAGGTCTTTCTTCTTCCGTAGCACATGGTGGACTTTAACTACCAGCCATTCTGTTAATATGTTTGCCACACAGGGGCATTATATGGCATTAAATATTTTAACTCTCAATTGAATTAACAAGGACTATGGACCCTATATAATTAATCATAACTTTTTGTACCTATTACCTAGAATTTCCATATTTGGTTATGATTATCTGAAATAATCAAGGTGGATCCTCAAATTCCAAAAGGGTAAAAAGCAGGTGCAAAATATCCCCCCAAAAAACAAAGAAAAAAACAAACTTGGTGATGAAGGTAGATAGAAGTCTAAACTGATTATTATTCTGAATGTACTCATTTTAAATGACAGCCTTGGAACATGACCATTTAAATTCTCAATAATATATTTTATACTCAGTTCCAGGCTCTTATTTCTAAAGAACAGATTTATCTCATTCTCTATTAACCATCTTTCATTTTTAAAATGCAAAAAAAAATTCATTTCTTCAATATTAACAAATTCCTATATTAGGAAGAACCAGATAATCCACCCATCCTTCAAACACACTTCTTAATAAGTGCATTTCCAGTAAATAGAAGCAAAACAAGCATTAGGGAGGAAAGTAAACAAATCAATTTCCTTTTAATAACCTAGAAATATAAAAAACAGTTATAAACTATTCATTAATTGAATGCAAAGTGTCATATTTATTACATTTTTAACGTTATGAAATTAGAAACAATTTACTTTTGACAATATAACATAAGCAAATCACACATCATTCCTTATTGGGAAGAAAAAATTATTATGACTAGTGCATTGAAACATTATCATCCAAAAAGTAGATGCTGAATTCAAAATGATTTAATGGGAAGATATTCAATTTTACAACAACTAGAGTCTTCAATTAGTGTAAGAGTTGACCTTTCTGAATATTTTTCTTGACTCCATTGAATTATTAATAGTTTGTGGTATATGAGCCAACAGGCAAGATCATTGTATGAGATTTAACATCGTGTATAGCTCTTACTGGAAATGAAATACTTGATAGTCTCAGGATTTCCTGCAGAATAATAAAAGAAGTTTGAAAAATTCTATGCAAATTATTCTTTTATATAATTACTTCTGTTACATGTATATGTAGATTAAACTAAAGATAGACCCTACACATGCTTTTTATTAAGAATAATACTCAGGTCAAGCTTAATAATAATATTAAAATATTTATTTTTGATAATTTAAAGAATATTTTACCACAAAGAAATTATGTGTCAACTGGAAAGAATGATGCTGTCCAAATAGTCACAGCTTCTCAGCATTAAAAAGAACCTTATGTGCTATTTCATGTAACTGCTTAGTTTTATACATAAGAAAACAGACACCTGTGGGGATAAGGTATTTACAGAATGGAACAGATATTGGTCTCTGTTCTCACACAGAAAATAAAAATTTAAAAATACTGCTTATTATGGGAATGTTTTTCTATCACTTCCTGTGTGCCCTGTGGCACATCAGTAGTATATTTAATCTGTTGAACTTAGATAAGAACTACTTATTTATAACTTTATCAACAAGAAAAAAATATCTAATCTTCACTTATCAATATGGTTACTTGCCACTTTGGTATACAAAATAACTAGGAGATGTTTTTTTTACTATTTATCATACATGTGAAATGTAGGCTAAGAAGGTAATTGATAACTGAAGCTCAAATGCATCATGGGGAACTTGTACATGGATCAGCGGCAGTAGTGTAAAAGGAACAAGGGAATATTGCATGTTTTTAAATCAGGAACGGTGTGCACCATATCCTTTCACAATACTTGTTCAATCTGTATGGTAAGAAATTATCAGAGGAGCTGGCTTGTATGAAGAAGAGTGCAGCACTGGAGAAACTTATTAACAACCGGCGATATGCAAATGACTCAACCTTTGCAGCTGAAAACAAGTAGAATTTGAAGCAATTGCTGATGAAGCTCAAGGATTGTCACCTTCAGTATGGATTACTACTCAATACAAAGAAGATTAAAAGCTTGACAATTGGAGCAGTACGTTAAGGATGCTGTCTTACTTGAATCCACCATCAATGCTCATGGAAACAGCAGTCGAGATCAAAAGACACATTGCATTAGGTAAATATGCTTCTGCCCAAGACCTCTTTAGAATATTTAAAAGGAAGGATGTTACTTTACTTTAAGGGCTAAAGCTTGTCTGATTCATGCCATGAGTCTCTCCATTGTCGCACATGCGTTTGACAGTTGGACATTGAATAAAGAATACTTGAAGAATAAACAATGGATTTGAATTATGGTGCTGAAGAAGAATATTCAAAGTACTTCAGATCGCTAAAGAAATAACCACCAATCTGTCATGGAAGAAACATGGCCAGAGTGCTCCTTAGAGGCAAGAATGACAAGACTTTGTTTTGCTCACTTTGGACACGCTATCAAGAGGGACTAATCTGTAGAGAAGCATATCGTGCTTGGTAAATCAGAGGTAGAGGAGAGAAACAGAGGAAGGCTCCTGAGGAAATGGACTAGCAGGGTGACTGCAATGATGGACTCAGGCATAGGAACAATTCTGAGGACGACAAGGGACACTGCCGTGTTTCACCCTATTGTGCTGAGGGCTGCTATCGACTAGAACCTACTCGTCACTGAACACCAACAAGATACAAAACTCTGTGCACAAATTTTTATCTATATTGCAAATTTAACTTGCCACTTGCAGACTACCAACTAAAATTATTCTGAATAGGTTTCTCTTAATGTCTTTGTCTCTCAATAACATCCACTTATATTCACTTATAACCCAGTTTAAAGTAAACAAAACCATGTCACACACATGGTTTTTTAAATGCAACTTACAAAAACCGATGCAAATATTTCTGCAAAAAGTATTTCTGTGTCTCTAAGAGATCAGCCTATATCAAGTTTTAAAAATATAGTATGAAATTTTCTTTCTTTCTTTTCCTGGCCTGACAGCTGGAGTGAGGTCTGTAGTACCCGGCATGTCCCACTCATGAAGTCTTCATTCTCTTGCATTTTCTGTCTGCTTTAAGTGGGATTATAGTAATTATTGGCTTCATTCTGACATCATGCTCAAACACAAGACAGTGAAGTAAATGAGCAACAAGATTGTATTCGAATAAGTGCAAAAATAGAATTAAAGTATCTTTCAAGCAAACTTTACACAAGCACACAAAGTTTCACTATATATATATCTTAGAAGAACTTCAGTCAACACTAATGTAGTCAAGTCGCTTTGTGTTATTTTAGAGAAAATTTTGTCCTTGCATTAAAAACCTTCCTTTCAAATGATAATTCTACCATTTGCCATATTTTAACTTTGTGAAATTTCTTCTCTTTGCAATACTACATCTTAAAGTAAGGTTGTTGACAGAACACTCTCAACTTGAACTGCCATCCTGTGAATGCCGACCCTGAAGGACAAGGTAGAACTCTCCTTGGGAGTTTCCCATGCTGTGTAACTGTTTATGAGTGAAGGCACTGTCTTTCTCCTGTGCAGTGGCCAGTGGTTCTGAACTCTAAACTTTCTGACCTCTGCCCAATATGTAACTATTTTACCACCTGGGCTCCTGACATCACAGGATAAATAATTAAATTATGGGTTTGTTTTCAACTTTTGTTTTTTTGGGGGGCATCACTGCCTCTGGTGGTCGTGGGCACTACCCAGTACTGCTCCTGAGAGCCGCCGCTGGATTTGAACCACCAAGTCCACGGGCTGCAGTCCCTCACTCAACCACTTACACCACCGGGGCTCAGCCTAAATTATGTTTTTAATGTAAAATAATGATCTTCTTAATGATATAAGTACTATCTGGCAAATAAATGCTGCAATTTTAAAATAAAGTATTTTTGGTCAAAAAAGGATTACTCATATATACGGGAAAGTACTCATTAATTTATGAAAGCCTAAATACTGTCCTGAGGGGGTTATTTATTTTGGATTCCCTGTGTTTTCAGCTCTTATCTTTACCACTATACATCCTCTGGTCTAGTCAGATTTGTAAGGTAGAATTGGGGTTAAGATAGTGGGGATAGTTGGGGGGAGGAAGCATTAAAGAACTAGAGGCAAGTTTTATGTTTTCTCAGTGCCATAATACACCCTCACTGGTTTATCTCCTCCCTGTGACCCTTCTGTAAGCAGATGACCAATTGTCTACAGATGAGCTTTGGGCCTTCACTCCACCTTCCCCCTCATTCACATTGATATAATTTTTTGTTCTGGGTCTTTGATGTCTCCTACCTGATCTTATTGACATCTCATGATCACACAGGCTTGTGTGCTTCTTCATTGTGGGCATTGTTGCTTCTCAGATAGATGGTCACTTGTCTAACATCAAACTTTTAAGACCACAGACACTATATCTTTTGCTAGACAGGCACCAGCAGCTTTCTTCACAACGTTTAATTATACACCCATTGTGTCTTCATTGATTGTGTTGGGAAGATGAATGCCTCATCTTTTATAAATTCAAATATTTCCTATAAAAACAAGTAATCAAAATGTATTGAATGTTACCTAAGAGTGAATGGTACATCTAAGAGAGAAAACCCGAGTTCCAGAAAACCACAGAAGTCTCTTTGAGTTGGGACTCATAGTTTTCACAGTGTTGTGAATGCTCTCTGAATGGATTCAGATTATTATGAAGCTACCTGAAAAACCAGACCAAACCCAACCAAAGTCACGACTATCGAGCTAATTCCCATCAGAAGACAGGAAAAAACTGCCCCTGGGTGTTTCTGAGAGGGTAACTCTGTAGAGGAGTAGAAAACCTTCTATCTTTTTCTGTGCATGCCTGGTGGTTTTGCACCCGAGATCTTGCAGTTAGCAGTGCAATCCATACACCACTATGCCACTATAGCTCTTACGAATGAGGCTAAAATATAAAAAGGAAATGCATAGAAAGCATGGATGTGATATTTTTATTTAATAATGAAGAGCAAAAAGTTGATATAAAGCCTCATAACCTTCTTTAATAAAACCCAGATTGTTAGAGATAGGAAGGGCAAGATCTTTTTTTGTGTGCAAGAAAGATGAGGGCATTGTGGGAAATGCCAGTTAATTCTGGCAAAATAGCACCCCAAAGAAGCTAAAGCTTAATGTAGATTTCTCTGACATCTGTAGGAAAGGAACTAGTTTATTGAAAACTTGGCACTGAAACCTTCAAACAGAATTCTGGCTCTAGAAAACATGTTGCTTTTATGGGCTTTCAGCTCATTGACTGAGACCCATCTATGCTACCTAGGGTAATTTTCCTTGCTTAAAGTCAAATTATTGTAGGAACCCTATCAATAAAATTCCATCATCAATCTTGGTTAAATGACAAAAACACTAATCCAAGCTAACATACAAAACTACCCATATTAAGTGTTTGAGTAGGCATTAGCTCAAAGGAACAAATTAGGCAAATGATAGAAGAGCACATATTTCATTCTCTGTGAAAGTTTAATAATCTCCTTACATTTTTTCCCAGAATATCTGAACATCCCTGAGTGAGAATTCAATAATAAAACAGCAAGGACTTGACATACAAAGTTGTGCTCAAATATTGCTTTTTATTGTGTAGTTATACCCTATTTTATAAGAGATAAACCTGCTCCATATATTAAAGGGAAATTAGAAAAATATGTATATAACCTGTTCCATGAAAGCAACTTGACACATCTTATAATTAAACTTGAAAGTGTTATGTGACTTTTTACCATAATTTGAACATATTCATAAATAACCTGGAAATAATTTACCATTTTTTATTTTGCAAAAGGGTTCTTTTTGGCTAAAATTTACATATCTTAACATTCAATAATTTTCATTTATTAATCACACAAAAAAAGAAATAGTCCAAAAAATCCAACATTGATGAAATAGAACAAAGGAAAAACCCCAGTCAAGAAAAAAGTAGGGAATATTAAAAATGTAGCAAAATTAAAATGAGTCAAGACAGATCAAAAGATAACCTTAGTATATCTACCATAATCACCTTTATGATGCTCTCTGTCTAATAAATTATATTGGAAACTTCAGGTTCATCCTTGTTTCTGCTGATCATTGTATCTCTGTGTAGGTAGGTATTGTTCTACCTGAGCATATTTTAAATGTGTTGCAGAAAGATAGATCGAGCAAAAAAAAACCAACATAGTTGTCTCAGTTGGGATGTTAGGTACAGATTATCAAAATAAAATGTCTCCATAATTTCTGGAGGCCACATCAAAATTATAAACCTTATTATACTCACATTTTATTAATAAAACATTGTATATGTTTTTCTTGGAAGTTGGGATTCACGTATTTAATCAATACGCTTACTTAATTGTCATGCCTTAGTTATAGTTCCGGAAGCTTAATGACTGAGATGCTAATATCAGTTTTATTCCACAACTTTATTCCACAATCGTATAATATGATAGACTTGCAAAATAGAATTGAATACAACCATTGGAAATACAGAAAATGAATTCCAATTAAATTTAAAGTCAAATCTTTTTTAAAAAGAAATATTTCAAATCAGAAGTAGTCGCTGGTGAAGGTCAGTGAATTGCGCATTCAGTGTTGGAAAATACCCATGCACATATTTTCAGAGCACTGGCTATGGTTCCAGTGAAGTGATTCCTACGTAGTGACTAGATGAAAGCATCAACATAATGTGTATAGGTCACTAAGTTAGAGATTGATCCATTTAGTAATCTGCTGGGTCTAAATTGAGCCATTTCAAAACCAGGAACCTATAACCAGTACACAGAGGAGCCATTCTCAACTGAGGTGGTTGTCTAGGGAAGCTGTGGTGACAGAGACCATTAAGAAGTAAATGTCCTGGCAGCAGAGAACAAGAGAGAATGTGATGAGCCTCCTGATCCATGGAGCTAGTTAACTAAGGCTGGATGCCCTTAGGTAAGAAACTAGCTTGCAGGATAGGCCTAGTCTGTGTAAACCTATTGTTGCAGTCACAGTGCCAATCCATCTCCTTGAAAACCTTCCTCTTTTGCACTGCCCCTCTGCTTCACCAAACCTGATGTCCTTCTGCAAGGATTAGTCGCTCCTGAAAACACGCCCAGGGTATGATAGACAAAGGCTTACCATCCTTTGCTCTACGGACCATTCTGCCAGTACTTCTTCCAAGACACATCAGTTTATCCTTTTAGCAGTTCATGGTACTTTTCCATATTATCCAGCACCAGAATTCACATGTATCTATTCTTATGTAATGTCCAATTTCACACAAATATGAGACCATGGAAAAGGCCATGGCCATATTACTATCATTTGTATTGTGACGCTCCCTTATAAGTTGTACATACACAGGTTGTAATTCATTATTGTTAGAAACATCCCAAAAGCTGCACTGAATTTTAATATTCTATAGTTCTGGTAAAGTTTGCCTCAGAGACCATGCTTATACTATGGGTTTTTTTTTTCTCACATGCCAAATGTATCCTATGTAAATTGGGAAAAAGGGATTCAATCATGTAGGAGTTGGTGTTTGTTTTTATTGGCACATTTTATGACATAGGAAATTAGAAATGAATCATGGTGAGTGTATGTTATAAATTTTCATTTTGAGGTATGTTTAAATTATTTTAGAATGACACAGTAGCATTATTGGAAGAACACAAAGGAAATGCTTCATCCATTCCAATTTCCTGAAGCTTGAAATTGTATTTTATATTGTTCAATACTATTGCAAAGTATAAAAAAGTGCACATTTTATGTTAATTTTCACTTAGGGATTAAAACTTAATACTTCACCCAAATTGGTTTATAACATTCTCAACTCAAAAGTAGAATGACAAATTTTAATCTTCTTAAGGCCAGGAAATGGGGAGTGAGAATGACTGTTGATTAGCACTGGGCCTCATCAACTTCTTTCCCTGTGCCACCCCCACGGGCACTGCCTTCACCCCCACGGGCACTGCCTTCACCCCCACGGGCACTGGGGAAGCATCTGAAAATCAAATCATTGTCTTGGAGCAAAGAGAAAAAGAAAGATCTGAAATTCAAATCTGAAAGAAAAGGAGAGAAAGTTCTGTCAGGTTTTTCAATTTAGAATGGAATTGTCTCATGGTTCCATGTGTTCCCATTACACCTTGATTAACAATTGCTCAAAACTGCATCATATAATAATTCAGCATTTTACCCAGACCCATCACAAAATGTGTTTGTAAGAATTATAAGATTATAGGTGGAAGAGCCATTTACAGTAATTCCCTGAACTATAGGAATTCTACTTTTTACCTAAAAAACTGTTCTCCTCTACTATTCAATTTTCAACTTTTTCAGAATAATAAAGCAGTGTTACTCAAGTTCTAATAAATATGACCAGATAATGAGGGCACCTCTTTTTTTCTTAAATATACTTACTTTTGTGATCCCGTGAAAATTTTGCACATTCAACACAATTAGTTGAATTAAGTAAAAAAAATTAGTCTAGGTCATGTGAGGTGCCCTCATCAAGCCAGTTGAAAATCCTGAAAAGGAAAACCTGAAATGTCCCTGGATAACACAGTCAAATCAAGGTGAGTAGTAGAAATGGGTAAAATGTAATTGCCAACTTAAAACAAACTGCAACAAGAGCATTAATATTCATGATGGGGTTGACATTTTATCTTGAAAAACAAACCTATGCAGCCAGACCTTTCCAAGGCACATAAATCAGCATCGCTGGAAATGGCATAAAGTAAAAACCATAGATTTATTGATGTGTATGACCATCAAAGGGCTGCTTTGCTACTCCCCCAAGGGTTGCATTACCCAATACACAAGCTGGGTATAGACTTACTGAAAGCTACTTACTAATTTATAGTGGACAATAGCATATTCTGTCACCAAATCACAGATTCTGTTTCTAAATTTGGGTGGTTTCTGTATCTCATCCAAACTCAAAGCACTTTCCTACAGAATCAAAACTTCTTTTTCAAATTTATGATATATGCCAGGGATGGGGCACTCAGCAAAATCAGTATAAAACCTTAAAATCAAACTCAGGGCCATCGAGTAGACACCAACACAGCACTCCTCTAGAGTTGGGGACAGCTTAGACACGGGCGCCTAGCAGCCCTACAGGACAGGGTAGAGCCACCTCACAAGTCTGAAACTGTGACGATTTATGGAAGAAGAAAGTTCTATCTTATTTCCAAGCATAGACGAATCTGTAGTGAATAGCTTCACATCAATTAAACCAAATTTAACCTCAGTTTGAAAATTACATAATATCTATTTGGATGACTATGTATTGGTAACTGAGCACAAATAACCCGGGGCTTCTTAATTAATCCAATCCCCATCAAGTCACTGAAGCAGCCTCAGAGATGGAACACCTCGTATCCAATCCTGGTGTCATCATTTTTAATGCAGCACTTTAGCACTTCACATACTCATTCTGCAAATCAGCTTCCTCGTCATTTAATAGTAGACAATCACAAAACTTCTATCCTAGAATAAGTGCTATCTCTAGGAGATGTTTTAGTCCATCGAGGAGCAATGGCTGGAAAGTGGGTAAGAATTAAGCTGCTAATCACAAAGACATCAGTTCAAAATGGCCAGCTGCTCTGCAAAAGAAACAGGCTTTCTACTCTTGTTATGATATATATTTTTATTTATTTATCTATTTAAATCCTTTTATTGGGCACACGTACATCGCTTTTCATCATAGCTTTTCATCATACATAGTTCAACACATAGTTACATATACTGTGCCAAGCACCCCCATCTCACCCCAAGTCCATCTCACTTATATGGCATGGGCATACCTACTAGTTTCTTAGAGCTTAAGTTTGATTGTATGCAAGATAAAAATTAAAACATCATAGTATTTTTTGGATCATTGAAGGAAGACTAGTAAAACATTTGGATAGAAGCATGCAAAATAGATGATATGTTCCAAGTAATAAATCTCATTTGTTCCATATGCACTAAAATATCCTGTCTCTGCACATTTTCTTGTGTTGTCACAGATATAGCCATTGCTGAAAAAACAGTTCAAGAGCTTCTTCTTGCCAAAAGTCTTCCTTACCACTTATTATTCCCTTCATTGAAATTAATCATGCCCTCCTCTGATAGATTGGGAGAGTGGTAGATTGTCTACCAACCATAGACTAATATGTTCTTTTATTTTTATTGTTATTGTGTATGCCTGAAACACTCTAAGGTCTGAGAATAAGATTAGTGAAAAATTTAATTTCTAAATTCTTTTGTGAACTAACACAAAGAAGCTAATTTACTTGATTTTTTTCTGCCCTGTTTCAGACTTCAGTCTGATTTCTAAGTGCCAACAATTTCCAACAGCATGCATTTCCAATTTTGCTAACTACACTGAACACTGAATCTGAGTGCTTCTAATTGGATCATTGACATTCCATTTTATTCAAGCAAAATAGATCTTTAAACTTGATTCTGTCATAGTCTTAGAACTTCAGCTTGCTTGGATTTTAGAAGCCTGATAAAGCTCTGGTCACCAAGTTTATAGCTTACAAAATTTTACAAAACCACATGTTCTTGGCCTTGGTAAATCCAATCTTACTCCGTTCAGTAGTTCAGGTTGTATTCATTGCTCAGGAGATTATGAAAAAACATTTGGAAAGCAAAAGTAATAGCAATGCTGTAAGCTTTAAAAACTTTAACTCTATTCTTTTAACTTATTAACTCATCCTAATACAATTATAAACATTAAAAAATTAAAATGTAAAACATTGCTAATAAATCACTAATAAGAATCAAACTATTGTTAATAAGTCAATGATGATCAAATTAATCATTAAAAATGATTCAGCAAATAAAAGAATACAAAACTTTTAAAATGTAAAACTCAAACTCAGTGCAATATAGTCAATTTTGATTCACAGCAATCCAATAGGACCGAGGAGAACTGATTCATGGGTTTTCAAGACCGTGTGATTAAGGAAGCAGAGGCCTCTTCCATTGAACTTCTGGTTAGCAGCCCAATGCATAAAGCACTGCACCACTAGCATTCCTACAGGAATGTATCTAAAAAGAGAAAGTCAAGCAAAAGAGAGAAGGTATAGACAACAAATAGCAAAATGAGAACTTTATGTTCAGTGCCATGACTAACTCATTAAATGAGTGTAAATGCGGAGTCCAATGCAGTAACCAATGCAGTGACTATTGAGTCTTTGAAATGTACCTACTCTGAAGAGTGATAGCTGGTATGTTCAAAATATACATATGATTTTGAAGACTTGGTATAAAGTGAGTGAAAACTCATATTGTACTGATTGCATGTTGAAATGATGGCATATTGATTCATTTTATAAAATAAAAGTTTACTAGATTGTTTTCATACCTTTCTTTTTATCAATTTTTCCTACTGGAAACTATGTTTTCAGTTTTAGTATTTACACTGTTTTAGTGTTTATAAATTGCACTCTATCTCCCTCAGGCAGCACTGGCCTAAACAATGAAGGGTAGAAGACAGTTTGTCAGTATGGCTAAAAAGCCATGCCATTAACTGCAAACTGTTTACAAGCCAATCACTCTAAATATAAATATGTATAATGCTTAAATATAAAAGGATGAAGTGAAGAAACAGGCAGGCAGTAATCAAAAGAAAAATGGTATGGTTATGTTGATATCTGACAAAGGAGCTTTCAAAACATATATAATCCAGATAAAGGCAGACATTTCATAGTAATAAAACAGTGAAATCATCAAGAAGACATAGTCCACCAGTAAAGTAGAGAATCTGTTTATATAGTAACAGTCATTATTATGGAGTAAATATGTACTCAGGATGACTCCATGTGTGTCAGAAGAGAACTGTGCTCTATAGGGTATTCCAATCTGTGACTTTTTGGAAAAAAGTCACCAGACCTTTCTTCTGCAGTGCTTCAGTGGGAATTCAAATGACCTCAGTTAATTACCAAATCCTAAATCTTGGGCATCTCATCCGGGCTACCATCTTAAGCTTGTTGTCCACTAATTTACATGGATATAATTGTTTGTTTTGGGTCTTCTAATGCCTCATACTTGATCTTGTTGACACTTCATGATCACACTTCATGTGGTGAGCTTCTTTCATGTGGACTTTGTTGCTTCCCAGCTAGATGGTCTCTTGCTTACCATAAATCCTTTACAACCACAAACTCTGTATCCTTTAATAGCCAGACACCATCAACTTTCTTCACCACATTTGATCATACACCCATTTTTTCTGCAGCAATCAATGTAAAATTCTGACCTACAATTTATTCATTCTGAAGCATTTACCATATTTATGTTCCTTAAGTAACAGATTCCTAGCTAAATGTCAGAGATACAAAAATAATTAAGACACACTCTCATTTGGGTTTTTGCTGTCATGAATGGGTCCTTTGCTATCATGTATTTATGTCCAATAGCATCATTGGTAAAATATCAAAAGTTTCAGTTGCCCAAAGTATAATATTGGGTAGGAATATGGTTCTACAGGCAAGAACAACTAGAATTTATTTTTCTTCTTTATCTTGAAGATCATTGTCTCTTTAAATTATCTTTATAAAATGATGAGGTTTTAGAGAAACATTAGGGATATGGTGTTTTTTAAACATAAAAGCCTGTGACTTATGCTATGTCAAATTGACAGGATAGAGACTTCACCTCAGGTTCAGCTCACTCTGAAATGCTTAGTCCTAACTGTGCTGTGTTTCTTTCTAGATTGAGAAATAATTTAAATGAGACACTACAGTTTGTTTGAATATAAACTACACAATCATCTTAGAGGGAGGAAAGCACCTTTCACATATTTAATAATCTTTTAATTTATGAATCAAAAATACAAATTGTTTTTTTAAAACTTGAGTGAATTTAAAATAGCTTTCACAGTAAGAGAGAAAATAGTTGGGATGATTAGTCAGTTAACTTAGAATTGAATAAAGGGGCAGAACTAATTATTGAATTACAAAGGTGGATTTCCTCTCTGTAAAGATGAGACAGGCTTTTCTTTTTGATGAATTCTGAAATATTTTAATGTACCACCTGGAAAGTCTCCTGGACTCTCTTACACTCTTGGATTAACAGAGTACATTGCTAATTAAGAGTCTCAAATATTCTCAAAATTAGGTTAAAAAAGGAGATTTTCCCATAAAATGTTTTGTGCTCTTGCAATATTTTAACAAATATATCTTTATACTTCCTCATGCACATTTAAAATAATATGTAACCCTATCAAAAATGTAAATGATACTTCTAATGCTTGTTAAAATCCTTGGATTAAAGCTAATTTCAAATCCTAAAGCACTGTGATGCTTATCTCTAAAACATATGTTTGAATTTTACACACAATAATTCAATGCCTCAGATAAGAAAGTGTGATACTACATAGCATGAAAGCTATTAATTATCAATACAAATAGCTAACCCAAGCAAGTGCATCATCTACACTGTGAATTAAATTGCGAGCAATATAAGTAGGAACTAAAAATAAAGAATAAAATATGTTTTTTGTCCTTTTGTGGGTCAATGAAATGTCATTTAAGAGTTGAGCACAAAGAGATGAAGGAAGAATAGCTGTCCTAGTCACCTTTCTCCCACCTCCCAATGGGCTAATAAAATTAAAACATAATGTACATCACCCTAAAAAATCATTCATCTCAACTTGTTAGGTCCACATTGCCTTCACAAGACCTAGTGCTCAGAATTTAAGTTCAAATACATCCCTTCTTCTGATTATGGATATTGCTCAAAGCCTAAGATCACTTAATTCTGGGCATTTTCTTCTGCACTCACTGGTTGGCAGTTCCCAGAGAGGAAAATCCTTTAAGAACACAGACACTCTAATTCAGATAGCCGGACACTCTCAGGTTCCTCCACTGAACTTTACTATAGGTCGCTGCTACATGTGATTGAGTCAGTTCCAACCCTACCGACCTAAGCACAACAGAACAAAGCACTGCATGGTCCTGTGCCATCCTCACAGTGGTTCCCATGTCTGAACCCATTGACACAGTCACTGTGTCCATCCATCTGGTTGTGGGCCTGCCTCTTTTTCCCTACACCTCCACTTTACCAAACATGATGTTTTCTCCAGGACTGCTCTCTCCTGACAATATGGAAGACTAAGTCTTACCACCCTGCCTCTAAGGAGCAGTCCGGCCTTACTTTTTCCAATACAGATTGGTTTGTCCTTTTTAGCACTACCACAGATTATGATTTACTATATAAGTAGAGCACTCACATCTTCAGTCATCGCCTCCTGAGGGTAATTATAGATCAGGACCACGACTCGTTCTTTGAGAAGGCCTTATGTCTTTATTTAGGAGTTCAAATTCTTCCAATGAAGGTATCTTATATATGGATGTGTTGAAGATTGGCTGCCTGTAAATCAATGGATTTATTTCTATTTTTAAATTCTATTTCATTGTCTATGTTTCTCTAAATCCCTGCTCAATTAGCAGTTCCTTTTAAGCAACAGTTATGGTTTATTTTTTCAAGACTTAAGTTTTATAAGGGCATCCTAGGAGCCATTATGTGTAGCGGTTAAGCGACACAAGTTATTTTATTTAAGATAGTTAGAAAAATTCCCTTATACAATGCCATTAGCCTAATGTTCTTGACTTAATGCAGTCTCAGTGGAAGAGTTAAAACTCAATACATTGCTGAAAAGCAGAGAGGTTGGTTGTGCATGTCACCGGAACATTCCAGATCATGTGGAGGGTACTCTCTCCCTCCAGGAATGCTGGTATTCAAAGCTAAGCCCTGCTATCTAGTTAGTCAACAAAAACATCCTGAGGTTGGCCTACATTTTAAAGAAACTTGTTGCTTTCTTTGCTTTCCTGTGGTCAACAGTTATTTCAGAGATGTCATAGGTAGGAATTTTGTCCATTAGACAAATGCTAGAAACAACTGGAAAATAGAATAAAAATCTATTTAAGTTGACTGAGTTAAGGAGAGATATATCAGAGGGCAGGATGATAAAGGCATAGAAATTTGCAAGGCAGATAAGAGGTTGTATAAATCTTCTATGAATCTCCAAATAGACAGATTTAATACATAACTCACAAACGATGGGGAGTTGTTCTTTCGTTGAATACTCAGGGGGGTTTTAAAGGCTTGGAAAAAGCAGGTAGTATTTTATAGCAATTTCAGAAGTCTTGTATTGATGTGGTTTGGATGATGTGTTACTTGAGTGGAGTCTCTTCCAGACCATTTAAAAAATAAATGAAACAGATCTTAAGGAAATGAAACTGATTCTCAAAAACATGCAATAAAAAAATAAAGCATGATTTTTTTTAAAAAGAAAGGCAATAACTTTCAGATATCAAAATGTTTAGCACCCAATACAAAATTACTCAGCATGTCAAAATACAGGAAAAGGTGACTGAATCAGTAAAGAAAAATATCAATGGGAATATTTATTTTAAATCCCAAATCATGGAGACTTAGGACCCAGAAACCAGGGCACAATCTAGCATAAATATATTTAAGGTGAATAGTTATCAAATAGATTACAGGTCTTAAAAATATTTCACAAAACATTTTTATGGGGAAATTTAAGGTATAAAGTAGAAAACTGAAATCTAAAGATAAAAAGGCATGACATTTCAAAAAATCTCTTGGGTAAATTAAAATTAGGCACTACAGAAGGAAAGATTAGCTTAAAGATATATCAACAGAATTGATGAAGCTTAAATTCACACATAAAAACACTGAAAAGAATTTATAGAAATTTTATAAATATATAGAGTGCCAAAAGACAAGAAGGTATATCTTGAAAGTATTATGGTTACACTACTAACAAATCTGAGGAAAACAATAAATATATTAAAGAGCTTTAATACAAAGAAATAAACAAAATAAGAAATACTGAATTTACACACACACAGGGTTTGTTAAAAGCAAGTTGTTTATTATTTTTCAGTTATTTAATATATTTTCTAATAGTAATGAGCATAGATATACAAATGATACCTATAATGATTTTTAGAAATATGAAATTGAACAATTTTTTCCACAATATTTTCAAAGACCTCTCAAGTAGTTTACAAAATATGAAGTTAACTTCACTACCAACCAAAACAATTTGTATTATGCAAAGGTACAAATATCATACTTTGAAATAATATCAAACTGAAAATTCATAGATTTTCTATCCTTGTTCCCTTAATATACAAGTAACCCCAGTTGAAAGTCTATAGCATTGATATGATTTTGAGACCAGAAACTCCTTTTCTGAGTCTACTAAAGTCCAGGCTTCATCTCAGGTCCACTAAAGTAAAAAATGTGAACCTTTAATTCAGAAGGCAAGAATAAATGGGAGGCAGATGTTTTAATAAGTTTATTTCTCTACTGAGCGTGGTGGCAAAGAGTAATGCTGCTCTTTTGATACCTACTCATTAATTTCCATAGTCACTAGGAGCTACTGTTTCTATTCCAGACTGTGTGCAGCCAGTAAATTTATGTTTAAAAGGAACCTTGTACTATTTTTTTAGATCTTTAAGGCCAGCATCTTAAGTGCTAACACTACCGTAGATATGGAATGAATGCATTTGGACTGAGTTTATCGCCTTGCTGAATTATAAAGTTCCTTGGAAATGTATTTTGAGAATCATGTAAAGTTGCCCAACCATGTACTAATGATCTGTAAAAGATAAAAATGAGTTGCGGAACTGAATTATCTCAAAACCTGCTCTTTTTATCTTTATTGTATTACATTCCAGATAGCAAAGAAAATAGCATAGGAAAGAAAACGACTCTAAGGAGCATTGTCTCTGACAGTTCATTTCAAATCGTAGCCTTTATTGGAGTTACCAAAGCCACCGCAATTTCAATAAATTGATGTAATTTAGATTCCCATCTTGCCTGATTGTTTTTCAAGTAAGTCATAATGAAACACTGTCCCTGGAAAATTATTTTAAAGCCTTGCTGTCACACCACAGAATCACTTACACAAGCTGTATGCAAAACCCTGGCTCAGTTATGCAGTTCCTAGATTGAGACCACTAGTCTTTTAAGTTTGAAATTTGGAAAGTCAATTAAAATAGGCAGCCTGTGTATATATAACTGAAACTTCAGCATGCCAGAGAGACGAATTCTTTTTGTGACTCTGTCAGATAAGACCTATTGCACAGTTTGTTATTGTTGTTCTTCTTGATACATTTTCTATTTTTCTTCATATTTCTTGCCTTTCCAAGAGTGTACCCAAAGTTTTCATTTTATAGCTCTCACTCTTCTATTTGGTTTCAGTCAATGGTAGGTTTCAGCAGAAGAATGGAAAGTTGAGGTCATTGGTAAAGGAGTTCCAGTGGTATTAGCTTATCGTTGATCTGCTAACAGCTAACTGCAAAGTTGCAATTTTGAAGCCAACAGCCACTCCAGGAGAAATATGGAGTTTCTACTTCCATAAAGAGTCCCAATTTTGGAAACTCAGGGGAGCAGTTCTCTCCTGTCCTAGAGGGCTGTTATGAGTTGGCATTGAGTCAATGACAGGGAACACAGGAGCAGTGCAAGAGAAAGATGAGGCTTTCTACTCCCTTAACAATTAAGAGCTTTGGAAACCAGAGGGCCCATTCTGCTCTGTTGTATAGCGTCACTTAAGTTAAAATTGACTTTGTTGTATTGAGGTTTTCTGCTGTTATGGTTATTGTTGTTTTTCCAGTACAGTCTACTGGGTCAAAGGGTGCCATCACATGAGTTTCTCTACTGAACTTCACATATCCTGCTAATGATCTAGATCGACAGCTAGCACTTTCTCTCAGATTCTGGAAATTGTTCTCATTGTGTGTCCCATTACAACCAAAGATAATAATTTCTTAACTCTGCTGACTATGCCTGCTGCTTCAATAACTCTTCACTTTATTCAATTATACCCACATTTTCATAATAGCATTTTTATTAAACTCTATCTCATAACTCCTTTTTAATCCTGCACTTATTTTCTGTTAAGACTTTAAAGTATATCAGGAGTAAACCAAGAAACAAACCCTCAACATGAGAGTGTGGGAATTGGTTTCTTGCATATTTCACAATGGTTAGATATCCTCATTGAGGGAGATAGGACCATAATAATATCCTCTTTCAATGGCATGCTGGTTACCCTGACAATACTGATAATGGCAAGGAAATAGAAAAAGTGAAGGGAAAGGTAAGGGGAGAAGGGATATTTGTGGCCATTTAGTATGATGGCTGGAGATTTAAGAGCGATTATGATAAGTTTGCTTTTGTGTTTTTTAAGCAATTAAATATCTACAGTAGATAGGTGCAGTCTGTAAAAATGTGTATGGCCTAATAAGGACATAGGGCTAGTAGTTTTAATGGTTGATGATCAGTTCTAGGATTTAAGTGCAAAGGTTGCCACATTGTTTAACAATGAAGTGGCCAAGTCTTTGAGAGGAGAGACCCCTGTAAGACCTGGGTTCCCTGAGTCGTGAAAATTCATAGGAGCAGATTGCTTGATAGTTTGTCTGGGTACCATCAATATTTGCTACCTTCTTTTTGTTAGTTTGTTTGATATTTATTTTTCTTCTCTTCCAGATTGCAATAAAAAGTATGTAAGGCTGACCACATCTGACTTCCTATAGCCATGAAAGGGGTGGCAGACATGCTTTTTCCATCTGATTCTGGTATTCTGCCCTCCACACTCTCCATTTATGCTGAGTTTAATAATTCGTTGCCATAGCCACAGAAGACTCAGACAATATTCACGACTAAGGGTTTGTTAGATACAGCCGTAGGTCGCCTCTCAAGATCAGAAAAGAGTGAGGATGCTGCTGATGGTCCACCACAGCCACTCTCCTAAGGCAGCAACCAAAGCTCTCGCTGGTTCTCAGCCTCTCCTCCCCATGGCCGCTTGTCTTCTGCCTTTGTGAGTCAAGCACCCAGCCCACTGGTCAGCTGGCTCATGGTCCCATAGGCTAGGGCCAGAAGAGGAGAAAGTACCCCCTATAGTCTCGGTGCTCCTTTGGTGCATCTGCTCATAGCAGCCTCTGTCCCTTGAGGTAGGAACCTTGAATGTGCCTTAGGGCCTGAAATCTCTGTCTGTGTGCCAGATGGCTCACATACACCCAGGAGTGACTTTGACAGAGCTTTTAGTCAACCACATCACAACTAGGTTATTTCTCTCAAGGCCCAAAGGGTCTATTGTTCTCACTAGAGGAGGTAAGATCTGCTCCCGCCTCTTTCTCGACTTTCAATTTCTGCTCCTCCTCTTCTTGCTCAGTTGGCAAGATTGTTCTTGCAATTCTTGGGAAATGCTGCATTCATTTTCACCACAAACCTTAGTCAAGAACCAGGGCTTCTCATAACTTTCTCAACAACTCTTGGGGAAAGGTCAAGTTTTATATCTCACAAAGGCATTTTATTATCTAGCTATCTCAATTACTAGGATGTCCTCCATCGTGATCACACTTTATTATGCCACAGCTCACTCAATGGGATTGTTGCTTAGCTGGGGATTTCTTTATTGTCCATCTTGGCTTAAATAAGTTAGACTTGTCATTTTTTTACCCTCTCAAGCACCCTCACCTAGACTTGCAAAGTTGAAAACATTACTTGTCTGACTACTTTTACTTCCCACAGCCACAAGAGAAAGTCCAAGACTTCACTAATGTCATCAGTATGAACACTTTCCTATCTCTTGATGACGTATCTGTGTGTGGCTCAGCCAGAGGATTGATTCGTTTCTGAACCCATTTCTTCATCTGTAAAAAAAACATAAGTGTATATACTATCTGTTATGGTTCCTGTAAAGTGGAATGAATATTGAAGTCTTGCTTTATTTTTCACATGTCACTTCACTACTTTCTGCGTTGTGATTAAACCATAATACATACCACTCCAGGCATAATACCTAGTTCAATTTTGTTTTATTAGTAGCTCAGACTGTTTTAAATATAAGTACCAAATCAAATAATCTTCAAGTTTAGTGTTCATACTATATAAAAATTCACATCTATCAAAATTGTGCTTCTTGATCTCTTTTAAATCATTACTAAGTTATTTCATTTGTATTCATATATATGACATTTCATGGAAGTAAATATTATATATCCAAAATTAAATGTGTAGTGTCTGTTAGGACAATATTGTAGAGCACAGATCACAAAGATACCAAAACTAACAATGCAGGTGTAATCAAGTATTGAGAGGAATTATGATCTCAAGTTAGGTAACTATTATAATAAATTATATAATATAGGAAAACAAATAGTATTAATTAAAAAGAGTTTTAAAAGAAACAAAATTTAGCGCCGTGATAAGGCGGCGGCGGCTGCGGGTATGCCGAGACCACTGGCAGCGGCGGCCACTCGCGCCTGCGCCCTTCTCGCACCCGCGGCCCCCAGACACCGACACTGCCCACCGAGCCTCGAAGCCAAAGGCGGCGGTGGCGGCGGTGGCGGCAGCGCTGTGCAGCGCTCCAAGTCCTTCAGCCTCCTGGCCCAGGTGAAGGAGACTTGTGCTGCCTGCCAGAATATGGTGTACCCCATGGAGCGCTGGTAGCGGTCAAGCTGATTTTCCACAACTCCTGCTTCTGTTGCAAGCACTGACACACCAAGCTCAGCTTGGGCAGCTAGCTATGCAGCGTGGCACGGCGATTTCTACCGCAAACCCCACTTCCAGCAGCTGTTTAAGAGCAAAGACAAGCAGCCAAGGAGCTCTGGGCCCACAAGGAGCTGGACCCTGGCGCCAACACAACCGAGCACTCCCCGACCCGCCACTAGCGCCCTCAGGGCCTGGGCAAGAGTGGGCAGGGGTGGGAGCTGGGCCTGGGAGGGGGCAGGGTGGGAAGGCGGGGGTGAGGCTGTGCTCAGGGGAGGGTTACAGGGAAGGGTGCTACTCCAGGGTTACCACATTCCACCCCCCCACTCCCGCAGTGGGTAGGGTTGGGGGCCCAGGCTGGGGGTCTGCTCCCCACTTATTTCAGCTTCCCTCCCCCTCCTAACCCAGGCCCCCCTTCGCCCCTCCGTGAGAGGCCACCAAGCCCAGCTTCCCTATCTAGGTGCCTTTTCTCCAGCAAGGAGTCAGCATGCCCCCTAAGGGTCCTAAGCTCCCTCACTGCCACCCGGCCCCCAGGTCTTCCCATCTACCTATGCCTATAGCCTGGTCTAGAACCACAGAGACCGCAAGAACATGGAGAGTGCCACCCCCTGGGCCTCATGGACCACCCACCATGGCCAAGAGGGGAAAGGGATGGGGAAGTGGAGTGGCCCTGCGCCACCCCCCAAGGCAGGATGACACGGCCCAGTGGGGGGCTGGGACCATCTAACACCACTGGAATCAAGAAGCGGGGCCAGAGACTGGCAGCGGGACTGACAGAAGCTGTTACCCCTCTCTTCCGCCTCCTTTGTTGTGATCAACCCCATTTTGAACATATTTCAAACAAAAAAAAAAGAAAAAAATTTTTCTGCAATTTATAATTTGTTAAATGTAAAATAAGTTCAATTTTATTAGTGTATTATAACTGAGATTGCAACTCCTGAGAGGAAAACACTAAAGTGAGAGGTCCGCAATTTAAATTTACTGAACTTACTGACCGCCTGGAGTGTATTTGCTAAAGTGTAGCTTGCCATGCACGAGCATATAAACATATTCCAGAGGATTCAGTGAGCATGGTATCAGTTCTCACACAGTAAAGATGAGCATTGTTGGTTGTCAAAGGTCAAACCTGTAGTAAACGAGGTCCTCTCTCATTCTCTAACCAATTATATTCTCTCTAAGTAGCTTGCAAAGTCACTCCACACCTATTATGTCTTTTGACAAATGAGCAAGTGGTTAATCCACTCACCTTTGGAAACAGAACCTTGCCGATCTGCTTTGGCATGGTCTAACTCCCTTCTCACTCAGGGACAAACACTTTTCTATCATTACTGTATAGTAATGTTTTCATATCAGAACGTCTTATTTTCTCACCTTTTTAAGCCATTAAAAGTACAAAATGGATCTGGGTTTAATTCTAGCCTTCTTTAAGAGCATCTACTATCACATTATGATAGTCACATTGGGGCAAATTATTTCATTGAATATCTATTATTTGGTGAAATGGATATTTTCTCTCTGATAATTATTTTGCCATAGATTCTACATGTTAGTACATCTAAATTCAGAGCTACTTGTATATTTCTTGATTCAAAAGAATCAAATTAAACAAATTACAATTGTCTGGGATAACTTTATTCCAAAGTCAAGATGAGACAGCACTCTTCCAAATTAGTTGAGGTAACTTTAGTAAATTATACTTTAATTGTAAAAGCAAAATTAGTTTTATTTTTGTCAGTCACATTTAATTATGGATACTATCATTTGTATATATTTCCAATTTTAGAATATTTTGAAATGTATACAAATTAGCATTATCTCCATTTTGTGTTATTTTATTTTAACATTTAGTTTTAGTAGAAGAAATCCCTGAGATGACCTATTTAAGACTGCTGCTTGTGGCAGCTACATAATCAGGTGTCAATTTGGGACTTGAGTGGACTTGAAAGGGTGATCTCTACTCTGTCACTCAGATCACAGTCAACAGAGTCTCTGTGTGGGCATGGCCTTCCCATGAGAATTCTGGGAATTCCTGTATTTCTTCCATTGAGACAGGAGACAGACTCTCTGTGCTCACTTTCTGTGAGAAATCCCTGAAGACAGGGCACATGACAGTACTCTGATTAACTTCATGCGCTGGGAACTGGAGAAGCCATGTGGAGACCCATGTCAGTGCTAAGATGCTCACAGTGCAACTGGACTTTCTTCCCACTGCCCTGTGATCATTCTACATTAGGTATCATGGCATGTGTTTTGTGAGTCTGAAGAGGATTTTATAGACCTGTGGGCTAATATCACACTCATGGACGTGATCTGGACTGGGCTGGAATGTTTTCTCAATGTACAGTTACTCTGTATATAGAGCTCTTTATTAAACACATGCATTTCCCTGGATTTGTTTCTCTAGTCTACCTGGACTGAAACACTGCTCATAGAAATATGTGCGTGAAAATAGTTCAAAAACAGCTTCACCAAATTAACCCATATAATTTTGCATGTTACTGTTTACATGAAGGAGCCCTTCCTTGTTGCTAGTGGGTTGACAAACTCAAGGCTCGCAGTTCAAAAATACCAGACACCCAGCAGGGGAGGGAGGAGGCTGTCTATTCCCTTAAAGAGCAACAGGCTCAGCGACTCATGAGGACAGTTCTGCCCTGTCCTGTAGGGTCGCTGTGACTCAGAAATGGCTCCATGGAAGCTACTGTGGTCATGGTTTACATAAATAATGTGTTTAACAAGGAATTGCTAGTCTTTGCCTTTGAGGTTTTTAGTTGACTGGGGAAACTACAAATAGGAACAGCAAACTCACTGTTATAGAGTAGATTCTGTGTCATAGTGACCCTGTAGGACAGTTTTCAATATTAAATCTCCATAGACTAAAAAGCCTCATTTTTGTCCTAAAGAGTGGCTGGTGTTTCTTTTATGTAATCCTGACCTTGCACTTGGCAGCCTTCCACCCCTGGATTTTGTTGTTAGCACTGATTCTTATGGCACCATGGAGGGTGGTTGGGACCAGGGAGGTTTCTGTGAAAGAGATTAGAATTTCAGAACAGTTTGAATGTGAATAGATGCACAATCGAACATTCTAGGCAGAACTAGATGCAAAAAGTAGATTTCGGAGATTTGAGAACTACAAAAATCTCGAGTCTGGATAGACTAATATGAAACAACAGAGATTACGTTTCACCATTTACCATTATTGTAAATTTGAGCAAGTCACTGAACTCGCTGTGTCTCGATTTCCTAATCTATAAAATGTGAATAATCATAGTGTGAACTTATCAGAACTCTAATTCATAGACAAAAGTCCTTGAAGACTTTTGGCACATAGTAATCATTCATTGTGGACCTCTCCTTCACTCACATGGAAGATCTTGAGAGATGAGTCTCCTGGTAGAATAGACTTGCCTCTATTTTATTCAGGAAGAAACTGGGCCTCAATAACCCCTAACTAGAGTGTATGTAAAGTACTCCTTTTGGTATATTTCATTGCTGTCTATGCTATAGTAGAGTACTTCCCCCCCCCCCCCCCGCAAGCAATACAATGAGACATCTTTTTAATTTCTTAAGTAGAATTTACTTGCTAAACAACACTTTAGCTGCAAATTGTACCTTATCTTAAATATAATGCATTTATAGCCTCCCCACAATATATTGATAATGAATTCAAATGGTTTCTTGACACAGTTCTCTTTGTCTAGCAGTCATAAACTTCTCCAGGCAGAATGCAAGTGTCATTACAATGAGGCAGACATCCCAGAACCACATTTCTTTATAACACACACTGAAAGCAAAGTAAACAAGTGTAGAGCTAGATTTCACAAGGAACATAATTCCTTTTAACGATGGAAATTATTTTAATGAGATGAAATTTCATTTTTACCTGACCTTCTGAAGGCGAGACTGGTAGCTGAAGTGTTCAGTGGGTCCCCTAATGGTTATAATGGTAGAGAAGCCTTGCAGAAAAGAGTCTTACATTCTAGGACCAGAACCAGAAACATGGGGAATCCAGGACAGATGATCCCTTTAATATAAGTGGGGTGAGTGGAGGGAAGGTGGAGCAGAAAAGAGGCACAGTTTATACGGATCTACATATAACCTCCTCCATGGGGTATGGACAACAGGGAATTGGGTGAAGCAAGACATCCTATAGTGTTCAGTATGACAAAATAATAGTAATTTATAAATTATCAAGGGTTCATGAGGGAGGGGGAGTAGACAGGGAATGGAAAAAGGGGCTTAAGTAGAAAGAAAATATTTTGAGAACGATGATGGCAACAAATGTCCAAATGTACTTTGCATACAATGGGTGGTCGCATCGATTGTGATGAGTTGTTGACTACCAATAAAATGATTTAAAAATATATAAATATATAAAATATATATTTTGAAGGACAACCAGGCATGTGAAATGAGGTTCCCACTTCTTTGGTTGTCAAAAATTGCATTGTTTTGAATGATGCTATTGGACACAGGCACTAAAACTTCCAGCTTATCCAGTTGGTTCCAATTCAGAGTTACCCCGTAGGTTGGTGGTTGGCGTACAACTGCCCTTTTGGATGCTAAGGTTGTAAATCTCTATGAGATCAAGGAGGTCCATTCTGCTCCAAATAAGCCGTTCGCTCCTGGGGTAACGCAGCTGACGTTGCACTTAGCGGCTCTCCTTGGAATCCACTACAGCCCCAGGGCACCCGGACTTAGATGCCAGTAAGGAATAAAGGCAAGTGCCATTTACAAATCAAGATTGCATGACATCCCGCTTTTTAACAATTTAACCATGGCCCCCAGCATATTTATTTATTTGCCCTGTCTGAAACTAGCCCGAGCTCCATGAGTGCTGAGGGCAGTTTCAACATTTCTTTTTCTCCTTTTACAAGCAACCAGACCAGTGTTTTGATCTGAGGGGAAAGGGAACCAGAGTGTGACATGGTGATTTAAAATTAAAATAAATATATTAAATACTATTTTTGCACTTTATGAAAATTTTTGTTACTCCATATTGACCAAAATTTTAATCATGAACACTCTTCTCGCCCCCAGTCAATGGTGCCCCACTTAAAATCTGGTCACGTTAGTCATTTGAAGGGGAGGAGTGGAAGTTCATGCTTCTCACTTATCTGATTGTATAAACATTAATGCTGCCATAAAGGAGTTTAGGACACCCATGAGAGAATAGAGTATATGAACCATTGAAGAAACTATAGTTAGGTTCACCCCAGTACAATAAAATATTCATCATACTTTTACAACTCCATGTTATCCCATGCCCTATTGAGATATAAAAGTCATCAAGTCTATAAATTAGAGCCAAATGACTTTTACTGAACCCAGAGGTGGAATATATATATATATATATATATATATACAAATTATATATGTATCACAAATTTAGTTGATACTTATTATTCAGTTGCTACCTAAATTTATGAAAATTGTGTTCAATATTCTGTGTAATTCTTCTAAACAGTGGATATATCAATATACATCTTACATTGGTGAAGATTGGAAACCTAGTTACAGTGTGTGACTTTGCTGTTATTCAAAATCCCAGTGCCATAACTTGCAGAATCAGTGCAACACACAGTCACAAAAGTAGATAACAGGTGAGGAACTGAAATAAGATATCTTGAACAGTCCTAAAGACATGTTTGGAAAACCCAAGCTCCCTGTCATACAGGGATTTTGGATCATATTTACTCTTTGGGGCAGATGGGAACTGTTCTTGCTGGTTGCCAAGATTGCAACCCGTTATGAGGTAGAGAGCCTACTCTTCACCCATAGATCAGCTGTGGGCTTCACAGAGTGGTCTTGCACTTAGCAGCCCAACTGGCAACAACCGTCCACATCACTAAGGTTTTAACAGAAGAGCAGGAATTAACAGGTCACCAAATACAATGTTTCAACAAACTGACACAGTGCTAGAAAGTCACCCTGGCCTGTATTGAGATAAGTTCCCCTTCCTTCCTTCCACTGAGTCCATTCCAATTCATGGTGACTATGTAAGACAGGGTAGAATTCCACCTTGGGTTTCTGAGACTGTAATTCTAATGGGAATAGAAAGACTCCTCTTTCTCTTGCGGGGCAGGTGAATCGTTTTGAACTATTAACCTTGAGGTTAGCAGGACACATTACCACTGTCCCACCAGGGCTTCTCCATGATAAGCAGATGAAAACTACTGGGCCCACTGTCTGAAAAATATCCCTATTTGTACTAAAGAAACTTGGTGCAGTAGAATGCAAAAATTATAGAATATTTTTTGTTTGGTTGGTTTTGTTTGTTTGCTTTTGGTAGGGGGGAGGCATCACTGCCCTCTGGTGGTTGTGGGAGCTATCCAGAGCTGCTCCTGAGAGCCGCTGCAGGATTTGAAATGCCAAGCCCGCGGGCCGCTGGCCGCTGGCCGCAGTCCCGCACTCAACCACTATGCCACTGGGGCTCAGTCCTAGGATATTATTAACATCACCTGTAAGTAAAATATAATGAAGATAATGCAAAAAAAGTTGCAAGACTACATCAATAGAGCTGCAAAAAATTCAAGGTGGATCCAGAACTGGTGTGGATTGAGAACATTGCTACTGATTTCATTACTACTGAAAGCAAAAAATACCAAAAAGATACTTATTTATGTTTCATTGGATATGCTAATTCAATATGTGTGGACCAAACAAATTATGGATAACATTATAAAGAATTTAAATTCAAGAAAACTTTATTGTGCAGAAGGCATTAGAAGAGAACAAAAAGAGACTGTTTCAAAATAAGGACTACTGTATTTGGAGTTTTTGCCCTTTCACCATACTTATTCAGCTATTATGCTGAGAAAATAAGCTAAGAAAACAGACTACATGAAGATGATATATGCCTGCTGATTAGAGAAAGGCTGAATAACAATCTGTGATACAGAGATGACATACCATTGCTTTCTGAATGTGAAGAGGACTTTAAACACTTACAGTTGTAGATCAGCAGTACGAATCTTCTAGCAGAGATGACTGATCTCATAATTTAATCATAAAATGACTGACATATTTTGTATCATAAGACAATGACTATTATTTTTTTTAGAGAAAAGACCATTTAACTTTGGTTCAAAATGATATATTGAATTCAAAATATAATTTGAAAGAAGTTATCTCTACAATGAAAATCACCAATGGAAATCTCAAGTGAAGGCACGAATCCAAGGGAGAGAGTATGAAACAATGATAATACTGTACAAAGAACTGAAAAATACAATATTCTGGATTAATGAGCAGTGGTACACCTGTACACTGGTGTACAGGTCACTTAAAGGTAGAACAAATAGATGAGTGATTAATATATCATTCCTAATATCAATATGCCTAGATAAAAGGAAAAAGGCAAAATTATAAGGTATGTGGTCAAGGTAGGGAATTTTCAGCCAGTAACATTCTTTGAGTGCTAACAATATCAACACAGGAAATACCCAGATAGCCCCATGTCCTTACTCATGACATGCTACTACCAATTAGTTCCCTTTTCTGCCACTTTATTTAAGCAAGCAACTTCAGAGAGTGCGCCTCAAATTTATTAGTAGCAGATATGTAGTCCATTGTCCTAAAAAGATTGATATATCTTTACGTTTAGAGAATCTCATCTTTAAAAGTTCATTTACAAGCCAGATGGGACTAGGTATTAATAGTTTATGATTTTTCCCTAATGATTTAAAGTGACAAAATTGAGAATGGGGTGTTGAAAGAGAGAAAAAGAAAACAAATAAGTGAATGGTTAGGAATTAATCACTCTTTGAACTCGACCAGCTAATTCTGTGTCAAACAAAGAATGATTTTAACCCTGACTTTTATATTTTGTATTGAGAGTGAACTTTAGTACGCTTTTCACTTTGGAGCTGATGGTGGGCAGAGCTATATGAAGGAGTACCCCCCAAAACACTGGAATTGTATTTGGCAGAGCAGAGCTTTCATAGTATGCATTTTTCTTGCTAGGTGAGCATGGAACAACTTGTTCTGAGTTACTGTCCCCAGTGACCGTTGCCTGGTCACAGTGAAGTTTTTTTATTTAAAAAAAAAACAGTTTCACTCAAATCTCATATTTTTGTGATAGCTAATATACTAGAATAACATGTGGCTGTGAAATCTTGTTTCCTGTTTGGGAAAAATGCCACAGAAACTGTTGTGATGTTGAACACAGCTTACAAGGACAGTGCTATGGGAAAAACTCGAGTATACAAATGGTTTTCTCATTTCAAAAATAGAGAAATATTGGTTGATGACAAACCTCATTCTGGGCATATGTCAAGTTACCAAATGGGTGAAAATGTTGACTCATAGTGCAGTTGGAGTTCATTCCACCAGCCGAGACTCTTAATCCAGCTTTCTATTTAGAGAAGTGATTCTCAACCTGTGGATCGTGGCCCCTTTGAGGGTTGAATGACCCTTTCAAACGAATCTGCCCAATTCATAACAGTGCAAAATTACAGTTATGAAATGGCAACAAAAATCATTTTCTGGTTGGGTGTCACCACAAAATGAATTGTACTAAAGGATCAGGGCACTAGGAAGGTTGAGAACCACTGATTTAGAGGCTCTGAAAAGATTGAATAATAGCGTGCGACAAAAAAGGCCTAATTTGTGGCAGATGGGGGACTGGTTTTGGCACCACAACAATGCATCTGTTCACACAACCACCTCGATACACCAGTTTGGGGCAAAAAGGAGCATGCTGATCTTGCCCCCGTGCAGCTTACTCACCTGACATCTCTCTGAGTGACTTCTTTTAGTTTCTGTGAAGGAATGGGGACATGAAATGACAGTGAGCTAGGTGCTGCCAGGCATTCAAACAGATGAGTTTGAAAAAATGTTTCAAAGAATGGGATTGTGGATATTAAAAATGCACTAAAATTAATTGAGAGTACTTTGAATGTGATAGGTTGTTTTGTAAAAAAAATTAAATAGTTTTGAAAAAAAGTTCTGTTGTTTTGCAATACCCCTCATACTTTTGTTAAATTAACTTTTTCTTGGCTATTTATTACTCCTCTTTAAGGTGACTAGAGCAATATCTATGTTCCAGTTCCTGAAATTGGTAGAATAAATCTCAAAAATTTTTAGATAACTTGATAATACACTTCATAGTGAATCAAATCTCCACCCACAGTCTCTTTAGCACTGCAATTTATTCTGTCCAGAAAATTCTGCAGCTTTTGATCATGTAAACCCAGTGAGAATAATCATAATTAATCTAGGTAAGAGTTATTAAAGGACATACATAGGAATGAGAAATTACTGAAATCTTCACAACCATAGCAGCAGAGTACACATAGCAATCTTAGTGAACTAGAACAAAACTGAAATATGAAACAAACCTCAAAATTATAAAAAGAAGGATATTTCTGCAGTGTCATTCACATAATCCTTGACTTAAGGGTTGCATGTTTACTTTTTTTCTTTCTTCTTCTTTTTAATCATTTTTACTGGGGGCCCTTACTGCTCTTAGTCCATATATCCACTGTGTCAAGCATATTTGTATATATGTTGCCATCATCCTTTCAAAACAGTTTCTTTTTATTTGAGCCCTTAATATCAGCTCCTAATTTTCCCCCCTACCCATCTTCCCTCTCTCATGAACCCTTGATAATTTATAGATTATTACTATTTTTGTACCTTATACCAACCACTGTCTCTCTTCACCTACATTTCTATTGTTCACCTCCTTGGGTGGTGGGGGCAGTTATAAGTTGATTATTGTGATTGAATTCCCCTTTATCCTGACATCTTCCCATTTACTTTCCAATTAAATAGGATAAGTATGTTTTCATCATGTTTTAAATATCTCAGTTCAGTATATCTTTTAAAATTTTCATAAGCATTGCATTTCCCAAAAGAAATATTTATATTAAGAAACATGAAAATATTGATTTGGATACACATTCTAATGATTAAAACAGAAAATTCATTTCTACCTCTCTTGGCTGTTTAAATCACTTTTGTTGGGAGCGCTGGTGTTTCCCTGCATTGAAATACTAACCTTGGAAGAAATATGAGGCTGTCTCACTAGAAATTTAAGCCTCAAAAATTCTGGGAAGCAGTGCTTCTCTGACCGAAAAGGTTATTATAAGTCAGGACTCACTTGATGGCTGTCAGCTTATTTATCTATTTTTCTATTTTGACTTAATGATAAATTCATGCAGGTAAAGGAGTCCTAATATTTTATATGGACTGTTTCATAGATGAATATTCTTAAAAAGCAGTATAGGTAAACAGAAGCTAGATAATGGATAAGGAACACTAGATAATGGATATTTAGATGTTGCGGGATTGTTGCTTTCTCTGCTTGGCTGATTGTGCATCTACGTGGCTTTCTAAAAAGTAGAGCCGTACTTGAACATTTTCGTCTTAGAACAAGTACTAAATGGTCATAGATAGCACGTAAGGTGCAAATCCTCTGAAATATTTTAGTATTGGAAATGGAAACAGGTTTCTACACCTCCAATTCACCCGTAGTAATCGTTTAGCAGAGCCCATCCTTATTTCTAGCCACAGACATACACAGGTCTGTGGGACAGTTGTTCTAGTTGGAGGTCTTCAAATCCATTTAATGATCCTCTGTGCCAGGAGCAGTTTGCCAGGACTTCCTCCCCACGGAGTCACTAGGTAGATGCTAGTTGTGATGGGTTGGGTTGTGATTGGGGTTGCGACAAATTAGCCTAGGCCTGATGGCAGTGAGTTTGAGTTTTTTGTTTTATTTTTGTTGTTTGTTTGATTTTTTTAATGAATTAAATGCTCCTCTTCTGAATTTTCAGAGGCATGAAAAGATGACAAAATTTTGAAATCTATTCTTCTCAACTACAATGTCACAAAAATACAAAATCTATCATGTAACAATTTCAGCCATTTATGCTTACTAGACTTGAGAATAAAATTTTAAGTATAAACCTTTTATTGGAATTTGTATGGAGAAGTGTACTTCTTAATGGACTAAAAATAGATATAACATTATAAATGACAGAAGAAACCACAAAATTTGGTATTCCCTAAGGATACACATCATCTATTAGAGACATGAAACCATCAGAGAACTACAACCCAGATCAAAATAAGATCAAAGTGATTGTGTTACAGCTATGTCATCAGCTGTGATTAATTGGATAAAATATTGTCTCCATTTTATAATTCCTTCCCCCCAAAAAGCCAAAAACCCACTATACAAAGTAATCCATTGTCAAATTGAAGTCATTGTAATTGAGTCCACTTCAACTGCTGGGATGCTAAAGGGCATTGTGGAACTGTCCCCTATGATTTCAAGATCTGCACATCTTCATGGAAAGAAAAGAACAAAGAGGAAAAAGGGAGAATTGATGCACAGCCTTCTCTTTCTGATAAAAGGTCTAACAACAAGCAGAAAAATAAAAGAATCTATTTTCACCATCTTTTCAAATTCTCAATGTCTAACTAGCAGTGGAGAAGATTTTAAAAGATGGTAGTTCAATTAGCTATGAGAATTAGACATTTTATAATTGTAATACAGTTAACTGAATGGAAAACTCCACTCCCCTTGTCACATTTTTAAAAGACAGATAAAGCTATTTAGCAGACCTAATTGAAGATAGTCGTAGTTTCAAAATTGTTCCTCACTCAAAAAGAATGACTGATAGTCTACCAAAACAACTTAACATGTTTGCATTGCCTACAAGATTAAGCACAATGTTCTCAAACTTTTCCTTGATTAATATTTCTGCACACTTTTCCTCTGACTCTACTTGCTTCTATACATATACTCATTGTACTATAAAGCCTATTTTATAATGTATATAGGTATATAAAATATATTGCTACTTCTAGGGTTCTATTTCATAGATGATCAAGTTTACTCCAAGCAAAACCTGTTTAAACATGTCTCTGAGTAGTAGATAATATCAGACAAGTTCTCTCATTGATAGACTTATCCTAGTCTTAGTTTTTTAATATGCCTTCAAGAAAATAAAGATCCAGTCACACTTATGGCTTCTGTGGAGATTTTCTATGCCAGCAAAGTTCCAGGAAATAAGTCAGCTCAAAGGTTTATGGTAACTAGTTCATGTGATTTTGAAGAAGTAATCTTTGAAGATCTTCCCATAAGATACAAGTTTATCATAGGGGCTTATTAAAAAATGAGTTTTCTTTAAAATATTGAAAACTGCATTAGGGATAAAATGTTCAGGAAAGTTACACTGAAAAATTTGTTTTTCCCCATCAGAATAATGCACTTGTTTATTCTTCAAGAGGATCAAATATTATTCTATGGGAATTTAATTTAGAAACCTTACTTCATCCATCCTGGGCCTTTAATTTTGCCTGCTCTGGTCTCTTTTTATTTCATAAGTACACAGGGTTTTATAAAGGAACTCCATTTAACTACATGGAAAGTGATTCAACTTTTGAAGTGATATTAATTGAAGACCCAAGAATTCTGCAGGGAAGAGCAGGAGAGATGGAAGTGCCTGACTCAACGATCAGCGTTCAGTATGGAGATCTGTCAAAAGCATCTTCACATTTCGATGACTTGGTTTGATAAATGTGATTTGATACATGTGATTTTTTGTTTGATACATTTGATTTTTACTTATTCCACCAAATTTATTAAACTTATTATTAAATATTGGTTTTAATTGCACTTTGCTTATGTGTATTTTTCCTTGGACGTAATTTTGAAATGATTTACATGTAGAAATATCCTGTAAGACATATTTGAAAAATCATAGTAAAAACTGTCTTGCTGATGTCAGTACTTGGAATTTCAGTGGATTGAGCTGATCAACTAGAAGACTGTTATGAGAAACAAACAATAATTTATATCTGCAAGAGTTACCTCTTTTGCATTTTACTAAGCAGCATGAATAATCAACATATATAAAGTGCTCCTTGGGGAAAAAATCCACAGCATTAAGACATAGAATGACTACAAAGCATTTTACTGATGATAATCTCTAAATTTAGATCATAAACTTGATTTACTATGGTACATATAGATAGCATAGAAAATTGAATAAGTTGTAAAACAGTCTCGCTGTCTGTGACAGGCTTTTTTTGTATCCACAGGGCAACAATAGGAACATGTGAGTGGAATTTAGCTTGTCAGTCAAGTGGAGCTTGTGATTTCTTTTAGAGGCACAACCACAATTAATGACTCTACAAAGCAGGCCTCTTCCTCTTTCACCCTGATGGTCAGATCAGAGAAACATCTGAGCTAGCTGCCCTCCCTCAACATATATATATATATATATATATATATATATATGCCACATCCAACCGTGGACTGTGGGGAAACATATCACTGTGCCACATGTGCCATGCATTCCACACCATGATGCAGCCTTACTTGCTGTGTCTGTTGCCTGCAGACCAACTCTGTTTGTTTTGTCATCGTTCCAGATGCCACACTTCCCAAAACTTCACATCTTTACCCCATGAGACTCCACCATGACCTGCTTCTCTGTGCTAAGCTACTGGCCTCTGCTACACTTAGACAGACATCTCACCTTCCCACTGTCTGCTCCCTCTGCCCTGAATTAGCAGCTGCCATGAGTGGGAAGGGCCTTCACTTTATAACTGTCCCATGAGAGTGAATTGAGCTGAGCTCTTTCAACTGCTGTGGACTGATTTCCTGTTGTATTTCATATATATATATATATATATATATATATATATATATATATATACCTTGATTTTGTTTCTCTAGAGAAACTTGCCTAGAAAAATTGGTACTGGGATAAGAGAGAAGGAAGATAATAAATATGGATTTCCTGGTTCTCCAGGATATTTAGTCCTAACTATACTGAAAATGCTACCTCTACCCCTTACCATGGATAAGGCTGCCACTATTACTAGAGAGGCTAATGTTAATCCATGGTGTGGGTAGGAAAGCTAATATCCACAATATCACCACAATGGATACAGTGCTGGTGAGAGGATAGATTCTGGGTAATCATTGGTTATTTCTCAGTAGTTTTGTCTGGGTGAGAATATAGGGAATTTGGTTGGCTGGTCTTCCCTAAAAAATAAATCATGATTAGGGAAAGGGATGAACTCTGAACCTCAAATGCAAATATTCTATCATTATCCCAAATCTGCAGACAAATTCGACTAGATAAGGAGATGTACATTGGAATAGGAAATGTGGCAATTAGGATAGATAATCACTTGAGACTAGTGGGGATTGGTGACACTGGGAGGGTGGAGGGATGGTGGAGTAGAAAGGGGGAACAAATTTCTGGGCTCTATATGTGACCTCCTCTCTGGGGTATTGACAACAGGGGGGTGGTGAGTGAAGTGACACATTGTACAGTGTATGATATGAAGAGGTAATAACAGTTTGTAAATTATTGGAAGCACATGGGGGAGGAAAAGGGGGCAGGGAAGATCTGGGGAGTTGGAATTAAAAAAATAAAGAATTAGAGGAAAGAGGTGAAGAAGAGCTTATGCTGGAGGAGTTCAAGTAGATATGCAGATGGATGTGGCAACATGTGTACAAGTATGCTTAATGCAAACAATGTATTAAATGTTGTAAGAGGCCCAATAAAATCTATATTTAAAAAAAAGCAAGTATTAAGTGCCAGTAAGTGGATGGTAATTCTTGTGGATCCAGTGTTACTATATGTATCTCAGCACTGGCAGAGGTCTTCAAGTGACTCCTTCAGCTCCAGGGCTTTAATGTAGATTCATGTATATTGTCTGCAACACTATCTCTCTAGTAGGGTAAGAGCATATGTCCCGCCTCCAGTGAGCTCTTTATCTCTTAGCACCTCCAAATATATCATCAATCTATCTGAGCCCTGATTGACAGACTAAACTGTACCCCTTCACTCTTGAGTCGCAAATTGACAACAGATTAAGTAACTGCTACAGTTGGAAACAAAGAAGGAAGGAACAGTAGTTGTAAAATATGGCCTCAGTGACAAAAACAAAGCCAGAGATGGCAAGATAGAATTCTGTAAGACCACTGACTTCTTTATTGTTTCTTTTTTCTGCAACACAAAATGAGACTATCTACATGGAATTTTACAGATGGAATGCACAGAAATATAATTGACTACTTCTGTGTAAGAAATTCAGGAAGAAAATTCAAACAAGTCCATGAGAGTCAAAATATGAGAATAGTCCTGCTGAATTTTGACACATCTGAAGAACATATTTGCTGCCCCGAACACTAATAACAGACGCTTAAAAGAACTGTGAGATTATATCAAATACATCATATAAGAAGAATGAAAAAAGACAGGAAAGGATGTCAGAAGGTATTCTGAAAATTGCTGTTAACTAGAATAACGAGGATGTGTGGAAGAAATTATGACGTCAATAACTGAACAGAAATGACAAAATAAAACATTAAAATGACATGTGCAGAGAACTAGATTAGAAAAGCAAAGAGTACGAATATGCTCACCATATCTTAAACTGAAAGAGCTCAAGAGAAATATCAAGCCTGACTTTGTTGGGCAAAATGTTGAATGATGCAAGAAGCATCAAAATAAGATGGAAAGAAAACAGTCGTTGTGCCAAAAGGAAGGAGTCAACATGCCACTATTTCAAGAGGTAGCTTGTGAGCAAGTTCCAATGTGACTGAAAGAAGTTCAAGCTCTCCGAGTCAAAGCAAGGTTCAGGAATTTGAGGGACCACCAATGGAAATGTTTCAACAAACTGATGAATCACTGGGAGCACCTACTTGTCCAATCCAGGACATTGAGAAGGCAGGGACTTTGCCAACTGACTGTAAGAGATTCGTGTTTTTACCCATTCCAAAGAATGATAACAAAAGAGTATGCTCAATCTATGGGCCAGTATTATTATCCAACCACATTTGTAGCAGCCCATTGATGTAAAGTTGCTACAGTTTCAAGAGAATGTGGAACAAGGAATATTATTGCTAATACTGAAGGATCTTGGCTGAAAGCACAGAAGACTAGAACAAATATTTACTTGTATTTAATTCAGTTAGCAAAAACATTTGACTGTGTGGATTGAAACAAACTATATGTGGCCGTAAGAAGAATTGGACCCACAGAAAACTGCATTGCTCTCATGTGGAATTTGTAAATGATTCAAGAGGCAGTTGTGCAAATGAGGGGGGAATATGTAGTTTAAAATCCTTAAAGGTGTGCTTCAGGGTTGCATATTCTCACCATCCTTATTCAATCTGTATGCTGATCAAATAATCAGAGAAGTAGGTTTATAGGGAAAAGAATGAAGTATCAGCACTGGAGGAAGACTGCTGAAGAGCTCTGGTTATTCGACGACACCACTTTGCTTCCTGAGAGCAAGGAAGACTAGAAGCACACCCCAAAGATGATCGAGGATTTCGTTGTCAGTTTGGATTGTGTTTCAGTATAAGAAGATGAAAGTCCTCACGACTGGACCAATATGTAGCATCATGATAAATGGAGAAAAGGTGGAAGTTGGCATGGATGTTATCTTACTTGCATTCATAGTCAGTACTCATGGAAGCAGCAGTCAAGAAATGAAACAGCAGATTGGGTAAATCTGTTGCCTAAGACCTGTTTAAAGTGTTGAAATGCAAGGATGTTTCTGAGGACTACGGTGAATCTGACCCAAACTATGGTATCGTAAATTACCTAATATACATTTGAAAGCTAGATATGAATTAGGAAGATTGAGAAGAATTGATGCATTTGAATTATTGTAGTGGCAAATAATATTGAAGAAGCCATGGACATTCAGAGGAACAAATGGATCTGTCTCAGAAGAAGAAGACTATGAAGTTTCTTACAAGTGAGAATGGTGAAACCTCGTTACATCTATTTTTGGTATGTTATTGGAAGAGACCAGTTCTGGGAAAAGGACATGTTTGATGAGCATCAAAATGAAAAGAAATATCCTCAACAATATGAGTTGACAGAGTTGCTGCCACAGTGAGCTCAAACATGACCTTCGTGAGGCGAGGGTTGTTGTTTCTGTTCTATGCAGAGGGTCTCAATGAGTCAGAACCCACACAGCTATCCTTGACAACAGAGAGGTACTCAATAACAATTAAGACCAGAAAAGAGAAGACACAGGATCCTCTCATTGTCTAACTAGTATATCGTTGATTCTTTAATCCTTTCTTGGTTCCTCAACCTGCTGTTTTATCCCTAAGGATCCCAAGAACCATCAGTGGTCTGCTGACCTTATACATTCGTTTGGCAGATCTCTGATTCATTCATCCAGCAACCACAGTCCACGGTCACCCTACACCATCTTCTTGCTTCCTGTTCATTAGCTCCGCCACAGAGTTATGAGAAGTCTTCAACTTTCATCTGGCGCACAGACTTGAAACACACTGGATTTACTTCATCAACTGTGTGGGACATTTCTTGTTCTAAATCTTTCTACACACACACACACACACACAAACCATGAGTTTTGCTTCTCTGGTGAAGCAAGCCTAACAGAAAGGTTTAGAGACTTTCTACTGAAAACATTTAAAAATAAAAATTTCTCTTAAATACTCCGTGTACCTGATCTGTGGTATTTTTAATATATATGTATGGAAAGCTAGGTGATGAATAAGGAAGCTAATAAGGAAGCTCCACAGTGAGTCCATACCTTTTGAATTATGTAGTTGGTGTAAATATTAAATACACCACAGCGTGCTTGAAAAATGAACAAATCCATGTTGAAAATACAGCCAGAATGCTCCTTGGAATCTACATGGTAAGATTGTTGCAAGTGCATTAGCGATTTTAGCCGAAGAGAGCAGTTCCTGGAGGCAGATAGCACGTTTGGAAAAGTAGAAGCCAGTAAAAAACCGGCAAGCCGTCAACAAGAAGGATGGCCAGTGGCTCAGCCCATGGGCTCAAACATGGCAATGCTTGTGAATGCAGCACGGGATGGGGCAGTGCTGCGCTCAGCTATGTGTGAGCAAAAACGGAGAAAAGGCTGGCGGCAGCACAGGATAAAAGAAATATTGCTACATAGCATTGTTTGAATTAGATGAGGAAATTTATTAAATTGCTTGACACAAAGTAACTGCTTTTTAAACATTAAAGTTTCATGTTTTTGTTCCATTAAGCTGAAACCTTGTATGTGTAGAAAACTGTTTAGTATTTACATTGCTAAATACTTAGTGCTTGGTGAGGGGGGGAGGCTCCTAATTAATTCATCTGAATAATTGTGTTTATTTATAGCCTTGTTAGTGACTTGAGACCATGATGATTAATGATTCCAACATATATTGATTATTAATTAGGGAAAAACCTTTGGTAATGAAATACTTGAAAATGTAATGCAAAACAAAGAATCACTCATTTTAATTAAATAAAATTAAATAAATATAGTAGGGGTCCTCAACATGGGAAAGATATATATTAATAAAAATATTGATTTATGAATTGCGACAAATGACTACCTAAGTTATGCTAATATAATAATTAATGAAATACATAATTTTCTAGTTGTATCTTAAAATCCATTATATAAGTTAAAGTATAAAATGGTAATTTGCTATTCTTTATTACATTTTGTATTATTTTTTGAGTTGTTATAAATTGTTCCTGTATTTGTTACAGTTATAAAGCAGATATGTGATCATATGGCCATATCAAAAGAAATATCATTCATTACTCAGTGGAAATCACTTCTGTTTTCCTTGAACTCCAATGCCAAAGAAATACACGAGTAATCTGGGACTAAAGATGATTGAATTTTGTTAACTTATTACTCTTCTTTTATTTAACGTAACTTCACAATTTATAAAATGTGCCTCAGCTCATCAATTCCATAAAATATGCAGATTCAATTCTTTCCCATTTTAAATAAAATTTCTATTTATGGGTATATTTATCTTGAAGTTATATATCATCTTCTTCAAATAAAAATGATTGATAACCTTTAGAAGGTAGACTTAATAAAAAATAGAACAATTTGGAACAAAAATGTAACATAAACCATGAAAAGTGGGATGAGGCATTGAAGAAGCTGCCAGACCATTTCTGTAGAATCAGCTATGCCTATAAAATTTAGTGCTGAGCTCTGGCTCAATTTTCTGTCACTTGAAGAAAAATAAAAAGTCTGTTTTTCAGTCTCCTAACAAAGAAAATATAATCAGGACATTTTGTCCATAACCCAAAACAAAACAAAACAAAAAACAAAAAAAGTGTCATTGAGTAGATTCCAACTTACATTGACCCAGTATGGGCCAATGTAGAATAGCCGGTTGCTTTTCTGAGGCGTTACCACTTTAGAGGTGTAGAAAGCCTCGCTTCTCTTTGGCATAAGGGCAGCTTGACTGATGGTTAGCTGCCCAAAACATAACCAAAATGACCAAGATTCCTGATTTTGTCCATAGGGAGGTAGGAAACTATCAAATTAGGGTTGGAGTGGTGAGGTTGTGAACCCTAATGACACTTTTTTTCCCATTTACAACTCCAAGTAATTACTTCCACCATAGTACTATGGTTTTGGTTGCTAGAATTTCTAACAACTCTTTAGCAGTTTGTGTTTCAGGAACTTGTTTCTCTATATAGATTTGTACAAGTAAATATTACAAATATTTTGGGGGCACCATTCATTTCAAATTTTATATGAAATATATATATTTTTTGTTCTGATAGAAAGTTTGAAATGTAGTTGTCTTGAGTAAGGAGTCGTTTATATTTAACAGAAAGATATTATACTGGAAAATGGTTCTAAACTTTATTCATAGTTTGAAATGTAATCTGTTTTGTCTTTGTTAGGCAAGGTTCTCTAGAGAAACGAAACTAGTTCACTTATGATTTTATATATATATATATATATATATATTCTACATCTATATATGATATATATATCAATAAGTAGATAGATTTTTAGTGAGAAGTGAGAAGAAATATAATTCCTAATTAGTCCACATAATACAACATCTAATCTGTTCAACAGACTTGATTATACTGAAAGTCCTTCAACTCACTGCCCATCCAAGACAAGGGAGTCTTTCTACAGGCAAGACAGGCACACAGTAAACATCAGGGTGCATCAAAAACAGTCAGTAGCATTGGAGCTTAGGGAAGCACGCCCCATGATAACTCAAACTTGAGTCCACCAGCCTCAAGCTCAAGTCATGTACATGCCAGAAACTTGGCAAACAGGTCTCAAAGGAGCTTTCAACAATACTGACACAACCCAAGTGTTGGCTTGGTCCACAGATAGTACAGCGCATAGTTGAGGTCAAGAACTAGTTCAAGAAACAACACGCTAGTCTGACCATCAGGGAAGAAGAGGGAAGAGGGCAGGCCTTGGAAAGCAATTTATCTCATTGCCTTCCAATCACTCCATGACATGATTAAACTCCATTCATCTGTTCCTATTGGCCTACTTGCTGCAATAATCTATTACATTGTCTTTGCTGTATTGTTGTTAGATACAATTTAGTAGGTTCAGACCAATAGTGACCCTTCTTTATACAACAGAATGAAACACAGCCTGGTCCTGCACCATCCCCAAGTTGTTACTTGTGAAGCCATTGGTGCAGCCATTATGTCCACCTAACTTATTGAGTGTCTCCCTTTACTTTATTGTCCTAGACTTTACCAAACATAATATCCTTATCCAAGGACTTGTCTCTTCTGATAACATGTCCAAAGTATGTCAGATGAAGTCTCTCAATCCTTGATTTTAAGAAGTGTTTTGGTTGAATGTTTTCAAAGACTGGTTTGTTGGTCCTTATATGCTTTATATGTCATTACAGAAACCCTTTGTTTGAGAATATTGTTTTCATTTTAGAAATGAAGAAATTTGTGTTGATTAAAGATTCAAATTTGATCAAGAATATAGAGCTAGTTAGTGATATACTCAGCATTTGAAACGAAATCTATAAGATTTCAGAGTTTATGCTATTATTGCTGTTGTTCTTAGTTTGTATTACCAGACTTTTTACATTTATGCAGTATGTTTCTGATATCCTTCAACAACAAGCAAAATTTTGTCAGTTTTCTTTTATTGAATCTAGTGGTTCTCCACCTGTGGTTTGCAACCCCATTAGAGGTCAAATGACCCTTTCCCAGCAGTTGCAAAATCCATAACAGTGGAAAAAAATCACAGTTTATGAATAGAAACAAAAATCATTTTATGACTGATGTCACAGCAACAAGAACTGTATTGAAGGGTGGCATCATTAGGAAGATTGAGACCCACTGAACTAATCCTTCAACCGTTAGTGCACAGTCAACCACTTTGGCACTGCATTTTGTGCTAAGAACATGGAAATGAACGATTATCATTCATATAAAATATTTAGTATTATATATAGCATATATGGTGGATACAAAATGAAGAGATTGAAGAGTTGCAGGAACATCAACAATGTTTTTTGTTCCATGTTTCAGCAAAAGGGGAAGAACACTCAGTAGAATTTATATTACTAGGATACTACAAGGTCAGTAGAGGTCAATGTGAGATAGTATGGCACATTTATTTATACAATTTGATTATTCCTAGCTTACATAGCTGAATATTTCCTAAATTTCTTCTGAGCCAGAGAATATTTACAGCTGTTGAAAGGCCAATTTTATTCCAAATGTCATTTTTGTTGGCAGCACACAATGTTCATGTTTGACTTCATCTACATTTTTATATCTTTATCCACAATTGGCTATGTTTATCCTAAATCAGCTGAACATTGAACAATTGAGAGCTTAATTTGCCAATGCTTCTGTAAGCACAGAATATATATTTAAATACTAAGAATTATTCTCTAACAAGTTCATTTTAGCTGGTCTGCAGCTTGAATATCTAATTACCATCTTTTGTGTTTTGGTTGAAGGTTATAGAGTGAATTAATGTATGTTCTTTCATGATTCATTGTCTTATGACTGTTTTTGTGTTGTGATAAAGCATAGAATTTCATTACCAAGAGGAATCAAAAGAGGGTTTTGAGTAGAACAAGTTATTGAGGGATTTGTTAAATATTCTAAACTATTGTCACCAAAATAGATGTGATTAATTTCAAGCCTCCACCTAATTAAAAATATTTTAAAATAAAGCATATTACAAAAGTCAAATATAAAATATAGAGATTATTTTTGGATTAGGTGTTTGAACCTAGCATTTAATAGGTGTTTGAACTTGAATAAGTCCTACTCTTTTTAGCTTTAGTTCCCTCACCAATAAAAATATGATAATAAAAATGAACATCTAGATTTGTTGTGAAGTTTATATATAACAGAGGAGAAGCTTAATAAGGGGTATGGTGTTCTATCTATAAAGATATTTCTATTGGTATAAAATTACATTTTTTATGGAGATACATCTTCACAGCCGAAATCCAAAAGGCCAATAAACATATGAAGACATGCTCACAATCACTAGCCACTCAGCAGATGTAAATACAACCAACTGAGATGCCGCCTTATGAGAACCAGAAGAGAGAAGTTAAAACAGAGAAAGAACAAATGTTGGAAAGGACTTAAAGAGATTGTTACTCTCTTGGACTCCTGGTGAGACTCTAAACACATACAACCACTGTGAAAGATGATATGACACTGCCTCTGACACCCGGGAATAGATATTTCTTATTTAGCTTAATTCATTGATTAAATCATAGAAAACTAATTCTGAGATATAATCTGTATCTGTACATGTCCACCTATTTTTGGAATTACAGAAGTAAGTTCTCTAATCCAGGCCTACTTCATCCTTGCCTGAATCATGTTCAAAACTTCACAAAAAGTTATTATACTGGTTCTCCCCAATGGACATTTCTAAATATGGCCAAAGATTCGAAGGGAAAGCTATGTTTATGTCATTATTTTATTAAAAGTTATCTGTGTACTTACTGTCTACTTAGTTACAAGTTTCCATGGATATTATAAGATATCCAAACAATCATTAGTTATAATATTGGATATGTAGTTACAATTTCATAAAGACTTTGGCACGGCCTGGTATGCAAATGTTCAAATATCTATTATATAGATTGTTTCCATTACCAGTATAAATATTCATCATTTAGAACAGTGGTTCTCAATCTTTCTAATGCCATGACCCTTTAATACAGTTCCTCATGTTGTGGTGACCCCTAACCATAAAATTATTTTTGTTGCTTATTCATAAATGTAAGTTTGCTACTGTTATGAATCATTATGTAAATATCTGATATGCAGGATATATTAAGCAAACCCTGTGAAAGGGTCATTCGACCCTCCAAAGGGGTCACAACACACAGGTTGTCAATCACTGATTTATAGTATCTACTTTTTCTTATTCAATCTATATGATGAGCAAATAATCAGAGAAACTGGATATGTTAGACAGGGCTCTCTAGAGAAACAAAACCATGACACTGATAATTCTCTATATATAGATAAAAAGATATCTAACATAAGAAATAGACAGTTAATTAATCTATAAAGCAGTACAAATGGCTCAGTGCAACTCACTGTGGGAGACAGCTAGTAGACTGGCAGTCTGAGTCTTGAGGGTCGCCTGTAGAGCAATTCAGGCTATCTGGCCACAAGCAGCAAACAGTAAGGCAAGTCACCACCTGTCAGCCTGATAACAGGTCTGATAGTCCCTAGCTCAAGAGATGAATATTCTAGGAGCATGGCGAGGCAGGGCTTGAAAGAACCTCAACTCACTGTGAGACAGTCCATGGATTAGGTGTTCCACAGGTAGTGTAGCTTTCAGATCAAGGCATAGGACAAACAAGGCAGCTGGCTGGTCTGAAGATCCAAGAGTAAGAGAGCAAGGTGGGGATCACTGAGCCACTTATGTCTCTGCCCTTCAATCAATCGCACGTGTTCATTGGCCATATTGTCATAACAAACCTCCCTATCTTCTTTAGCCATGTTGGCATAACAAAACTACCTATCACACTGAATTATAAGCAGAGTGGGGTGTAGTATCGCACTGGATTATAAGAAAAATGAGGTATCAGGATTGAAATGTTTAATAAGAACCTGCAATATGAAGATGACAGCACCCTGCTTGATGAAAGTGAAGAGAGCTTGAAGCACCTAGTCTTTAACTTATCTTTTTCCCCTTCCCTACTTTCTCTTTGGACAGCTCTATAAGCACGGAGCAGTGACAGGTGGCTTGTGACCCACTATTTCCTTTATTGATAGGGGAATAAAGGGACAGGCAGAGAGAAAAGTAAATGATTTTATGAAAATTATAATCCTGTTGCTCTTTTTTCCTTCTCAGGCATTTGTTCATAATTAAACTTTAACTGTCCATACTGAAGTCAAAGCTACTGTCGATTTACCTTATATAAACCTGTTCCTATCTATTCTGTTCATGTAGCTCTGAACTAGGAAGAGGTTACAAATCTACTATGTTTAAAGCACATCCTCGATTTTTATTACTCTGAACATAAAACTTGCATAATTTTTCATTATGTTTTTATTTCTTTTCATTTTACTTTAGCCCTAACCCTAACATTTCATTATAGTTTTCATAGCCCTTCTTGATTGTGTCAGTTCAGCGAGACTAGAGGAACAAATTTCATAGACACACATATAGATATAAGGAAAATTTTTATATAGAAGAGGAGCAGGACACTGAGCTCAGTTCAGTTCAAAGTCATAAGTGCGATATTAACCCATGTGTCTCAAATCAGTCTATATAGTCTCTTTCCAACTCACGAAGTCATAGGTCAGTGGGTGAAGAATCCTGGCGCTGGCAGGATTCTCCACATGACCCTTCACTTCCAGGGCTCTGGGTTCATCAACAGCAGAAGCAACTCATCCCTGGCAGAGGTCTCCATGTGGTCGCCCCAGCTTCAGAGGTCTGGCTCCATCAGGGCAAAGCCATGTGGTCTCTCCACCGCCTCCTTCAGCTTCTCGGATGCTGTTATCTTGTCTTGTCTGTGATTCATCATCTCTGAGGCTAATTTCCAACAACTGGGGAGATCGCTTCTCATCTTCATGCGAGAAATATCGTGAGATTTCCCAGAAGTCTCAGGAGAAAGCCATGCCCACATAGAGGCCTCATTGGTACTCAATGGCTATCTCCAGATTAACAGGCTAGACTCCACCCCTACATCTCAATCATAAAATTAACATAAGCACATGGCTGCCACATTGATTTAGGCTGTACCTAGATAAGACTCACTATCTCTCTTTTGCTCTTCTCTTTTCTAGGACACTGCTCTAAATGGATTAGAACCCATACCTCTCTGTATAACTTCATGTTAGCTGATAACATCTTAGAGACCTTACTTGTAGCAAGGTCACATTTGTAACCATAACACATCATGACACAGTTTTGTGGAAATATGAAAACAATATTTCAGCTAAAAGATGGCAAATAGTTTAGAACATTTTCCTAAACTTCTTGTAAACAGATTTTATCAAAATAAGTTGTCTATAACTGGATTAGGGAGTTCATTTAAGCTTAAAGAAAAATAGAAGATCCACAAGGATGCAAGATGGGAATGACCATTGGGGTCATGCATGCATTCTATTCTTTAGCTCTTGGAAATGTGTTGATGTACTCTGCTCTACTATCTATTTTCCCACTGATTTTTGATGTAAACTTATGTGGACATTGTCTAAAATGAACAGGAGAGAGCATATCTGAAAATGGACCAGGGCTCAGTTACATCTGTTTACTCTACAAAAAGCCATGTAAATAATCAGTTAAATAACATATTAGTGATTCAAATGTCAGAGAAAGTAATAATTCCTTCACAGATGATCTGGTGTTTTCATAGATAGGAACACATCACCAAAAATTTCAAGAAGTTTAGATAAAATTTTGCCAAGCTAAAGAAATTCAGAAAATTATATTCAGAGTAAGGCAGATGATTACTTAGCTTTTAGATTCATTCCCTTCCATCAGCTGTCTGTGAAATTCACTAAAAACATTAAAAGTGTATGGATCTTTATTTTGTCTTTGAATGTATCCTGAGAAACTAAAGGGTCAATTGTTAGATTTTTAAATGCTTAACACACTTATTAAATGAACAGATTTTCTGAGCATGATGTTGGTGGAACAACAGAGAAATAAAAGGAAATAGTGGAAAGAACTAGGAGGCACAGGGTATTTATAGAGGTCAAATGCAAGCATGTTATAGGTAAACATATTTATATTGTTATATATAAATTGTTATATATTGTTATATATAAATTGTTATATTGACGATGGGGTAATAGATTTATGTGCACATATGTATAGGTTCAGTATTAAGGCAGCAGAAGGACATTGGACCTCCACTCAAATACTTCCTTAATGCAAGAACACTTTGTTCAATTAAATTGGCATTCCATGATACTCACTCTCCTGACTTGATCACTGAATACAAAAGTGTACATATGCAATTGTGGTTAAGAAAAGCTATTGGTGTTCATATATCAAAAGATATCAAATGAGATCTTAAAGGATTGAAGGTAAACGAGTGGGCAACTAGTTCAAATGCAAAAAAACCCACATGGAAGACGCACACCAGCCTGTGTGACCACGAGGTGTCAACGGAATTAGGAACCAGTCATCAAGGAACACAAAATCATATCATTGTGTGCGCACCTTCACATTAGGATTGCTAAAGACAAAATATGCATAAACAAATGTGGTGAAGAAAGCTGATGGTATTGAGCTATCAAAAGATATAGTGTCAGGGGTCTTAAAGGGTTGAAGGTAAACAAATGGCCAATTAGTCAGAAGCAACAAAACTCACATGGAAGAAATACACCAGCCTGTGTGACCATGAAGTGTTGAAGGGATTAGGTATCAGGAATCTAAGAACTAAAGATTTTATTATTGTAAATGAAGATGAGTACAGGTTGGGGATCCAAAGTCCATCTGTAGGTAACAGACTTCCCCTCACAAAGGGGTTGCAGGGAATTGACAAACCCATTGGGGTGTAATATAGCAATGATGAAGCATGCAACTTTCCTCTAGTTCTTCAATGCTTCCTCCTTCCCACTATCATGATCCCAATTCTACTTTACAAATCCAGCTAATTCCAGAGGATATACACTGGTACAGATAAGAGCCAGAAACATAGGAAATCCAGGACAGATGATCCCTTTGGAACCAGTGCTGAGAGTGGTGATACCAAGTGGGTGAAGAGAAGGTGGGGTAGAAAGGGGGAAGTGATTATAAGGCTCTACATATAACCTCTTCCCTGGGGGATGGACAATGGGGAAGTGGGTAAAGGGAGACACTGGACAGTGTAAGATGTGAAAAAGTAATAATAATTTATAAATTATCAAGGGTTTATGAGGGAGGGGGCACTGGGGAAGGTGGTGGAAAGAATGATGATCTGATGCCAAGGCCTTAAATAGAAAGTAAATATTATAAGAATGATAAGGGTAACCGATGTAAAAAAGTTCTTACCACACTGGACTTATGCATAGATTGTGAAAAGAGATATATGAGCCCTCAATAAAAGGATTTTAAAAAATGAACAGATTCTTTCTCATGCATACAATTGCAAAATTCACAAGGTATGCACATAAAAATGCGAATCACATTAAAAAGGTAATGGAAAACATTATTGTTTTTTAATTCTAATTATCTACAAACTCTTTGAATCCCACTTGCATTAAATGCTAAGACATCACGACTCTAAGATGTAATGATGCTTAAATTTTATCTCTTAAAATATAAAAAACAAAAAGAACACAGAATAGTCATTAAGCCTGGTCACACCTAAGCATTTATTTCTCTTAGGTAAAAGACCAACAACAGATTATTTTACATGAACACACACATGTATATATACAAACACATAAATGTTAGTGCACAACATTATCTTTAGAGGTGTGGATATTCTTCTCGGGTACTTTGGATTGGTTTTGAGGTGGGGCCATCCCTCAGAAATGAAAACACATGTTTGTTACTCTAGATGGAATATCATGAATGCTAAAATCCACTCAGGAGTGTCAGGATGATATACACATCGAGCAGCATTTTTTTCCATGATATATAAGATATTGCTGATTCTATAGTACATATCAACATCAAGTTTATATAAAAGTTAATTGCTCTTATCAATGTAAGTAATGTTCTGGGACCCATAGCACCAGTGAACTGCTAATTCTAAGACTGGCAATTCAAACCCCCAGCTGATCAAAGAAAGGAAATTTAAACTATCTGCTCCTATAAAGATTCATGAGGGGATATTCCCCCTAAACAATATTTTTCAACCTATATATTTACATTTTTCCCAAAAAAACCCTATTACCTTCAAAGTATTCTCCATTCGATTTAATCCATTTGTCATAGCTGTGATTTAATTCTTGGAAAGATGTTTCAAACTCATCTGTTCGAATGACAGCACTGCCTTTGTTTATTTTTCTCCACCTCTTCTATGTCATCACATCTCTTTTCTTACATGCCATTCTGCATTTCAGAAACAAAAAGAAGTCGCACAGAGGGAGTTCCTGTGAGTAGGTTGTGTAGGACAAGAGAGGCATGCTATTTTTGACAAAAAATATGGCGCATTGAGATGGCGGCATTAGCAGATGCATTGTCATAGTGGCAGACGAGTCTCCCATATGCCACAAGTCAGGCTGCTTTTTCAGTCACACGCTGTTAAGCAATCTTTTCAGAACCTCTGAATAGAAAGCTTGATTAATGGTCTGACTTTGAATGCACTATCCCCCTCACATCAAAAAAACAAACAAGCATTTTCTTGATCTTGGCTTCACTTGAAGAACTCTTTTGGGGGCAATGTAGCAATGGTGTCTTCTACTGGCTTGATTGATGTTTGCTGTTAGGGTCATAAGTATAGCTTCTTGCAGAATCACTAGTAATTAGTTGAGGGGTGGGGGGAAGTCTGGGTCACTTTTCTTTCAAAGCAAAGCATGTTTCCACAGAAAGATTTTTTTTCCTGGTCAGTCAGAAACTGAGACACAGATTTCACAGAAACCTTCTCGTTACAAAATCTTCAATTAAAATTTGCTGAACTGAGATCCAAAATAATCCAGATAACTTTTCCCATCTCTTTACTGGTCCATTGAGTACAAGTGCATGAATTTTGTTGACATTTTTGTTTGTTAACAGACACCCAAAACAAGGTTTGATATCAGTTGATATCTAACATTATTGAAAATGAGAAAATCACTTGTACACTTGATTTTTTTCCATAGAGCTGTTCATAAGCTCTGTTTAACATCAGAAAAAGTTTCCTTGGCATTTTTCCTTAGCAGGAAACAAAATTTCAAATCTTCATGCTGCTCCCTTAAATCAGACATTAAAAAAGAACTCAGTTTGAGAGAAACTGCTTTTATGAAAAAAATTCACTGTGACCAGAGAAAACCTTCTCAGGAGATGCCAGTGGGTGCACTAGCTCAGAGAGAATTGCTAGATGCTCACCTAGAGAAAAAATATATGTTTTGAAAGCTCTGCCAAGCAGAGTTTTTTATGCTGTTGGTTTTTTGTTTGTTTGTTTGTTTTTTGATGGGCGGGGGTAGTACCTCCTTATACAATTTCAGATACCCTCAGGATTCACTCAATGGTAATGAATTTGGTTTGGTTTGGGGTAGAAATGTTTTACTTTAAGATTTCTCATACTATTTAATGAAGTGTGCAAAGTGCATGTCAAATTCCTGCTAAATGGTCAATGGCTTTTGCTGAAATACTATTTTTAAATAGAATAAAATTATTTTTAAAAATCTGTTCTGTAATTTTTCTAATGAAGATTAATTAAAGGGTCCTTGAATTTTGATATCTCTTTGCTGGCAACTTACCATCACGTAGATTAGAGCAGACATGAGTAAGAAATATAAAATATGAACATTTCTCTTTTTGATGAGAATGTGATATTTTCAAAGATGCTCAGACAAACAACAAGACACAGGCTTTAAACTATTCCTCATGCAAACCCTCTGGTTTCTGGGATATGCTATTCAAATGCCAGTCGGTTATAGTCAGATTTGCCTCTATATTGGCCTGAATGCAGTGAATCATTAGTATCCATCAGTTTAAGTAAGAACTAAGTACACACAGAGTCAGTAAATACTAATTAGTAATCTAATAAAAATTATCACTAAAAGAATGGTGAGCTAGTGTAAAGACACAAAGCTATCTCTTGGATATTAAGTTCCAGAATAATAAATTTCAGAGATTGATTGACCTATAGCATTTCTTGATGAAAAAAATTTTAGATATTTTTATTCAATCTTTAGTTGAATTAACTATACTTTTCCTGATATTCATGGCACATGGCCATCCGACATCTGTATAGATACGTATTATCTATCATACACTCACTAGATGCTCACAAGTAGGGCAGGCTGCATAAAAATGTGTGTATGAAAGTTGTATTGAGGGGAGCAGCTCTAGGAGTGGTGAAACCAGCACAAATCCCCCCCACTCGCTCCCCAAATAAGGTTTGGATTGTGACTTTATCACCAAATATCTGATCCCCTCTCTTCACTACAGAAAAATGAATTTTGATAGTTATTACTAACTCTGTTTTTTGTCTCAAACTTAAACTCTTCTTTTTCATTATTTAAAATATATCTGGATTGGGTGTGGTGACTTTATACCCTGTCAATTTTGTAGTTAACTTCAATTTTAGAGCTATTTTGTAAGATTTCTAAGAATTTTCCACATAGATGCTTTTGCCATCTGTGAAACTATTTTATATCTCATGCAACTTTTATTGTAATGTGCTTTTTTTACTCCCTTTTTACATTGGTTACTATTCCAGTATCAGGAAATGAAAGAGTGAGGAAATGCGTGCTTACCTCTGTCCCTAATCCTAGAGAGAATGCATCCAATTATATCAGCCCTGGGCACTTTGTAGCTGTCCCTTTTCAGGCTGCTCTGTATTTGCTGGCTTTTACATTATGAGTGCATATTGTTAGTGCTTTTCCAACTCTTATGACCCCTTACTCCGTGTGCAGAGTAGAACTACTCCACAGATATTCAACTAAATCTCTTTGAAGCCGATCAATAACCTGATTTCCAGGGTACCTCTGGGTGGATAGCTTTTGTCTTGTTGCTGCTTTGTTTTGTTTTTCCCAAAACAATTTCCTTGGGAGCTAATACAGTTGTCTTATCATTCCATAGTTCAAACACATCAAGAAATATTGTGCAATTGCTACCACAATCCGTTTCAGAACATTCTCTTCTTTCTTATACTCCTTAGCATCAGCTACTTTTACAACCCCTCCTCCACTGTACCGACCAGAATCCCTTATTACATACTTGCAGTCTCTATAAGTTCTATTAATTCTGGGTTTCATATATTGAAAGACAGAAAAAAATCCACAAACATTTAAGAAGTCCTCCCCTTCTTGAATTGACAAGCTATGTCTGAGATATACCCCAATATGAAGAAACAAAAGGTCCAGAAAATGTTGAAAACCAGATCAGGCCCACCTGCATCAGAGGTGGGACTCAGCCGACAAGGTTTTAACTGTGTAAGGCAGGTTTATCATTATGACCACCTATAGTCTCCTCTGTTTGGTAAGCAGTTTATACCCAACCTTACATCTGGATAGAGGGAAATCACCACAGGTTCCTTTCTGTGAAGATTCTACAAACGTATCCTGAGTGTCCACTGTCATCCACAGTCTTCTGCAAAAGAGAATTCCACAGTTGAGGCTCTTAGACTATTTTCTCCTTCAGCTGTGGATTATATTATTTACTATCCTTTTTGTTTTTCTGTGATCATGGAAAAAAGGACTGTTTATAAACTCAAGTCATCTGATTTTCAAAGGATGCATAATTTGTTCATGGCACAAATTCCAATTGGTCAAAATATATTATCTTTAATTGTTCTTTTTTCTTATTATTTCTCTGTTTTGTTTTGTTGGGCACTGTTTACCAGTAATTTGTGGAGGATTTGGGATCTCTGTTTATATTCTTTTTATTAATAATTACTTTGTCTGAATATGTTTTATGATAATATTGATCTTGTCAGTTCAAACAATTATGACCCTTGTATATGACTAATGCAAAGCAATTTGACACTAAAGGCCATACACACAAAACCAATGGTCCTCACTTGCTCAGAGAGGATTTTCTCCTTTGAGTGAGAAGCAGACAAGGATGTCTTGTATCACCACTTCTATGGACATTTTTAGCCAGAATCATTAGACGACAAAAATAAATTAAAAATTCCCAATTATCAAAAAAGAAATCTTTTTATATTCAGATGCTATAACTTTATATTTAGAAAACCCCAAAGACTCCACAAAACAATTGTTGGAAAAGCTAAAATATTCTAAAATTAGCTGAGCTTTGTTGGTGCAGTGGTTGGTTGTGGAACTGCGGCCCACAGAGTTGATGGTTCAAATCCAGGAGCAAGTCTGAGCTTCTTACTCCCACCAAGGCAGTGAGGCGAGGGGGAAAAGAAAGAGAAAATATATGTTCTAAAATGTCATTATACATATATACAATATGTAGGGTGTGTACTATAGCATATGTATGACAACTAATAAACAAGCATGTTGTTAAGTGAATGTGTTGAAAATTAAAACAACCTATTTAATGGCCATATAAACATACCAAATCATGCTTCAAAGTGAAGCAAGAAAATCCTTAGCTACTATCCTATTATTAGTTTTAAATAGTATTCAAAATGTTGAACTTCTAGAAGCTTTACTTGAAAAGTAAAGTTAAACTTTTCTCAATGCATAGCATATATTGAACAACATATCAATCAAGTAAAGATAAGAGCTCAATGATTTGTATAAATGATTATACTTATGATGTTAGGACCATTGCATTGGATATGTCTGTTGCACAAACCTTTTAAACGTGTTGAAAAGCAAGGTTGTTACTTTGAGGATCAGTCACAAGCAAGGACAAAGTGTGGAACCAGAAGTATCATTGGTTCTGGCAGATGAAACTTCTCTATTAACAAATAATACTGGAAAGATATGACAATGTAATAAGTTATTTGATATAGCTTTTCTAGTCATAGTTTTTTTAGCTACCAACAAGTGATTGGGTTAAAAAATAAGAAAAACAGAAGAAAACTGAAACTTGGGTCTCATAAGTTGTTTCTGAACTTGGCAATTAGCATGTTTTGCAATAAGGATAAAATAAAAATTAAAATGAAGCAGTGGCCACATGGCAGAGGCAGCAGAGTCATGAAGGCAAATGGAACAGATGACTCCCCAGCTCACATAGAAAGAGCGCTAAGTGTCTTCAAATGAGAGGCTTGCTGGTGAAATGGTTGGTTCTGGATACTCAATAGAGTGGAATATACTAGGTTTGCCAACTTCCAGAGCTAGCACTAAGCACTTTCAAGTTGAGTGCACTGCCCTTGGGCATCTATTCGCGGAGCTAGAAGAGCTTAGTAACACTTGTTGTGTGGGTGTGCCTGTGGACACTGCTGAAAAGAGGCTGTCGTGATCAAAGAATTCTATCCTGACTTTGCTGATTCCAATTTGTATGCATGCATCCTACATGTGAAATGACACAGCTTTATTACTAAAAGCGAAGATCAAAACACTTAGTGATGAAGATCAACAGCTAAAGTTTTCAGTATGTGGCTCTTTTTGATGTGATTGAATTATTGAATTGGAGGCTTTGTGGATTATGTACCCCCAAAAATGTTTACAAGATTCTCACAATTGGATCACTAAACTAGATGGTGCTATATGGAGAAAATGTTGAAGTAGTTATGGACTTTGTTTGGGGGCAGCGAGAAGAATATGTCTTATAAGCAACACAGCCAGAATCTTCATTAGAAACAGGGATGGCAAGAATTTGTTCATGTACATTCAAAATATTTGTGGGAGAAAGAGACTATTCCTAGGAGAGGACAGTATACACAATTAAATACAGGGTCAACAGAAAAGGAAAGTATAGTTTTACCCAGTTTCTACAATAATGGGCTCAAGGCTTATTTAGGGAATGGTGCAGACAGAGGCCGTGTTTTGTTGTATGTCAGATCGCTATGGGTCAAAAGCACCCAAAAGGCACTTAGCAATCACATGTCTGGTCACTGGATCAGAAACATTTAAACAATTTAGAGTTTAAAAAGGTAATCTTGACATTTCTACTCATCCACTGAGCCATTTCTTTTGGTGACGTGATATGTCAAAATTAAAACTTATTTTTACAGGCAATGAAGTAGAATTGAGAGTTATGTGAATCTTCTCTGCTGTCTGGCTCACAACTGTTTATGCTGCACTTTGCTGCTTGTGAAAAGCCAGAAGCTTCTCTGGGAGCAATCAGATGTTTATCTTTTCTGCTAGAACTTAGTGGGTATGATGCCAATCGCTGCATGTCTCTCCCCTTTGGGATGCTGATACGTGATTATCTGAAAACTTGAAAGAGAACCACAACCCATGAAAGCTAAAGCACAGAAGAAGAATGCAGAAGAGGACAGTTCTGTATTGAAGACAATTGAACCATAATGGGCACATGCTCTTCAAAGAATTGGTTTATCCTGTTTTCCTGACACATTCAGTATCTGAAGTCTAGGACTCTTGTTCCATATTCCTTCATAAGCTTGTGGTTCATATTTCATTTTATAAAGGACATTGTTCATTATTTTTTATGAACACTTCATTTTCTCTTTATTGAGATAAAAAGATAGCTTGCATCTTTCATCTTCAACCAATGTATTCACTAAACACCTACTTCTGATTAAAGCAATACGTTAATCTTGACAGGATTTTTCTGCTCATTTCTCTTAGGTAACTATTCCTCCCTTAAAGAATTGTTTCTATAAAACATTTATCAAGACAGGTACAAGAGGAAAGAGCAAGGTGTAATTTCAACTTAAATATCTAGACACGCACACACTAATCTACTCAATGTTCTTTCATTATTTAATATTATTTGATATTTAATCAATTGTGTGTACCCTTATCAAGTATTAGTTTCTGATTTTATCCTGGGGTACAGCCATGAACAAAAGGGACAAAATCTCCACCAATTCAAAGCATGTAGTAAGATAGGACTTTAAAAATTATGAAATTTTGGGCTGAGCCATGGTGACATAATGGTTGAATGCCGGACTGTGGCCCAGTGGCTTGGCGGTTGAAATCCAGCAGCAGCAAGACTGGGTAGCTTCCACGACCACCAGAGGTCAGTGATGACCCCCCAAATTATGAAATTTCACAGATTATTTAATTACTACTTTTGTTTCCTGCTTTTGCTGGTGGTTGGTCAAGTCAATTTCAACTCATAGGACTGCTTGTGATCAAGCAGCATTTCTCCAAAGGGTTTTAGAAACACATGACCACTTACTTTTCTAAGGAACCTGTATTAAATGGCAACAAAAGAACATACATTCATTTTCTCACAATCTGGAGTTTGGGAGTCTAAATTTAGGGTCTTAACTGTGGTTGGTTTTCTCTGAGAAGTTTCATGTGTGGACTGTCATATGACCCTTCCCCAGCTTCTAATAACTGCCAGTAATCACTACTCTTCTTTGCTGCTTATAAACACCGCCTTACATAACATGCTGTCTACCTTCTGTGCACATATGTCTACATGTCAGTTGCTATCATTGTTATGAGACCACTCAAAAGAGGTTAACCTAATACTAGCCCTACTATAGTATGAGTAAGCTGAAAATAGTCTCAAAGAAGCATCATAAATCCACAAACCAAGCACAATGTACAAGGTCACATAGACCAGGTCACTTGCGTCATTATAAAAGGATTAGAACTTCATATCTTGTAAGGGAATATAATCCAATAGATAAACATGACTTACATGTAACCATGTTAACTCCTTTAAATAAATTGAGGGACTCCAAAAGATTGCCGGTATATACGAAATTTAAAATCAAGCATCTGGGGCTAAAAGGATTGTTCAAATAGTTTATTTTAAAAGCATCAGCATACGCCTCTCTCAGCCTGCCTCTGCCAAGCCTACTTCATACCAGCCTGCCTCCATCCAGGCTGCCACTCGCCTGTCTCCCTCTCCACGTGGACCATCTAGCAGGGTAGAGGCTAGAAGGTGATGTTCGCCCTCGAGTGTAGAGCAGCTAAAGTGAATGGAAGAGGAATGGAGTAGAAGCAATGGGCAGAAAATGTCAAAGGGTGACCTGAGAAGATGAAGTCCAATATTATAATGAGAGGTGCCAAGTGCTGGAGCAAGAACATCCAAAGAGAAGGACATAGTTGTCATTTTTCAAACAGAAAGAACTGAATGAAGGGGCAAAAAAACTAGCCTTGAGTTACAATATTTGAGGAGTCTCTGGGCATGATTTGAGTGACCTGGGAAGAATTGAGGGAAGGTGGATGGACATACTAGATTGGCATTCCATGATGCTCCCCTTCTCAACATGATCGCTGCAGACAATGCAGTGCATAAGTAAATGTGGGGAAGAAAGGCAATGTACCCAGCTCTCAAAAGATAGAGTGACTGGAGTCTTAAAGGCTTGAAGATAAACAAGCGGCCATCAAGTTGAGAAGCCACAATGTCCATAGGGAAGAAGCACACCAGCCTATGTGGTTGAAAAGATCAGGTATCAAGAATCAGAGAACAAAAATCATATCATTGTGACTGAGGGGGAGTGTGGAGTGGGGACCCAAAGCTCACCTGTGGGCAGCTGGACATCCCTTTAAAGTAAAGCGACCAGATTTTAAGTGGGACACCATTGACTAGGGAGGGGGGGGTTCTTGATTAAAAATTTGGTGTATATGGAGCAACACAAATGTTCATAGAAGGTAAAATAGTGTTGTAATATGTTTAATTTTAAAATACTTCAGGGCATGGGACACATTGTTAAAAAGCAGGATGTCTGGTCACCTTACCTTAAAGGAAAGTCTCAAGGAGTAGACAAGCCAGTCAGTTCACTGGGTAGCAAAAATGAAACATACAACTTTCCTCTAATTCTTTAATGTGTCCTCTCCTCCACTATCATGATCCCCATGCTACCTCTCGCTAGACCAAAGGATGTACACTGGTACAGATGGGAACTGGAAACACAGGGAATCCAGGACAGATGAACCCCTCAGGATCGGTAGTGAGAGTGGAGATACCAGGAGGGAGGAAGGAAGGTGGGGTATAAACGTGGAACTTATCACAAGGATCTACATATGACTTCCTCCCAGGGGGACAGACAACAGATAAGTGGGTGAAGGGAGACATCAGACAGTTTTAGACATGAAAAAATAATAATAATTTATAAATTATCAAGGGGGCGGGAGGGAGGGAAGGAGGGGCTAAAATGAGGAGCTGATACCAAGGACACAAGTATAAAGAAAATATTTTGATGATGATGACAACAAATGTACAAATGTGCTTGATACAATGGATGTATATACATATGGATTGTGATAAGAATTATATGAGCCCCCAATAAAATAATGGCTATAAGGGGGAAAAAAAGGATCAGTATAAATCTGGTGCTGTGAGATGAGGCTAAATATGCTCCCAATATCCACTTTTCCTAAAGAGTACTGTTCCATCCAGTCTAAAAATTTCTGAGACTTTTAAAATAACAAGTTCCTCAGGCCCTCCAGTGGAAATAAAACTCTCTTACCCAAGGAAGCAGGCTGTCCTCCCCTGATGGCCTAGTGGTTACTCGTACAGAGGCTAACCTTAAGGCAGGCAGTTCAAAACCACCAGGTGCCCTCCACAGGAGAAAGCCATGACCGCTTTACTCCCACAGAGAGTTCAGTCGTGGAACCCACACAAGCAGTCCCATGCTGCCTTCCTGGCTCCCTATGAGATGGAATCAACTCTGTGACAGTAAGAATAAATGTATGGGCAGCTGGAATGGGGTGAGGACTTCAAAACGTTGTGGAAAAATGAAATTTAGAAATAAGAGAAGCCACATACTTTTTACATCTATTTGTAAAAAAGAAATGATCAACGCTTATAGATGTTTAGAATCTGATTTTGTTTTCCACCGTGATCAAAGAAAGATCTGAAATACTGCTCTCTAAATCAATTCCATAAAGAAAGCTTCCCTCATAAACAGCTATAAAATCATTTATTTTTGAAAGATTAACGTAAGATAAATTCCAAAGAGGTGAGATTTAAAATGCCCCAAATGTCTCATGTTTTCAAAATGCTATCCTACTCCTGTAAACCCGTTATCAGCCCCAGATTCTCCTCTCATGTCCCAGGTTTCTAGAATTTGCTCTAACGACTCACACTACTTCCAAGCTGTTTATTAAAAATTGCTCATCTGTTCTTGGGAAGTCCAAAATATAAACTTCTAGAGGAAATCATGTCCCAAGAAGGGGAGGTCAGTCAGAGAGGAGGCCAGGATTCTGAACAAAGTGTCTGAAAAAGAAAGCAGGTTTCCCAAAGGGTGGTGACTTGAGTGAAACTCTCTAGCAAGATGTAGACTTTGCATATATCCCATCTGAATTCTGTTTCATTAACATGACAAATAATTCCCTCCAAAACAGGATTAAACCACTTGTCTGTCAGCTTGTCATATTTTGCTGACTTGTGTACTGCTGTGATGCCAGAAGCTATGTTACTGGTATTTAAACCCTGGCAGGCTCACCCAAGAAAAAAGGTTTCAGCAAGCTTCCAGACAAGAAACAGATGACAAAAATGGTCTTGAAATCACAATTTGGGAGAAAGTGCCACTGCAAAGCTTCTTTGTAGATTCCAAATGTAGTCAGATACTTATGGCCAAATGAATGAAGGGGGAACTGAGAAGGTGGAGGGCATTGAAGTGGGGGGGACCATGGTGATGTCTGTCAGGTAAAGCCTGTGTGAGTGGAGTCTTCAGCATATTCATTTGCTGATGTCGCATGACTCAAGGTAATCAGATACAGCTGCAGGCATCTGCAAGTGAGCACAACTGGAAGTGATCAGAATTGAAATGAAATAGACAAAGATCAATATTCTAGGCATCAGTGAGATGATTAATCCAATCAATTAATATTGGATTGCTATTTAATGATAAAGCAATAGAAGAATTCTGCCACCAACTTCTGTTGGGAATTGTATATCAATGAAATCAAGATACAGTGATGATTGCTGATATGGAACGCAAATGCTTGAACTTAGGAAGAACACTAGTTTGAGTATATAGTCATGATGATAGAAATGAAACTGGATTTCTCATGATAGAATTTTTCAAGACTAACAACTTGTTAATAGCAAAGAGCTTTTTCAACAACACAAAAAGTTACCATACCTGTGTATTTCTCCAGATGTGACCCAAAGAAGTCTAAGTGACTCCATTTATGATAAAAGACCATGGAGAAACTCAGTAATAGCAACTAAAGCCAAGTCATGCGACCTTCAATTGTTCATATGTAATTTCAGTGGGAAGATGAAGAAAATTAAAATAAGTCAACGAGATCAAAAATGCAACCTTGAGACTCTCCTACCTGAATTTTGAGGACATATCAATGATAAATTTTATGAATTGAACATTTAAAAGATAAGCTCAAGTGCACTGTGGGAGGACACAAAAACAATATAAGTGAAGCACAGGTCCTTTAAAAGGCAGCAAAGAGATAAATAATCAAAGTGGATATCAGAAGAGACTCAGAAAATTTTTCTTAATCATAGAGCATCTATAGCAAATGGAAGAAATAATTGAGCCAAAGAGCTGAAGGGGAAATTTCCAAGGGCAGTTCCAAAAGATAAAGTCAAATATTATAATGACATGTGCAAAGACCTAGAGTTAGAAAACTAAAAATGAAGAACACACTCAGCATATAGACAAAGTATTGAGTGGTTCAAGAAAGATTAAAGTAAGCTGCAGACAATCCAGAGTAACTGTTCCAAAAAGTACTAGTCACTATTCAACTATATCATAAGGTGGTATGTGAGGGGACCGGGTGGGGGAATGGTGCTGAAGGAATACATTCTAGCCACACTGAAATTTATAGTCACAAACCATGCACCATGAATTAAAGGAATACCAATGGAAATGTTGTAAGAAGCTGATGAAAGCAATCACTGATCAATGCCAGGAAATGTGGAAGACATCTACTTGGCCAACTAACTGCAAGAAATCCATATGTGTAGTCTTCTAAAGAAGAAAGTTGATGCAACAGAATCTTACAGATATTGTTCTGGTAAACAACAAATGCTTCTTGAAACAACTATATATACCCTGTATACAACCAATCTCCATGGAAACTTGAAACTTACTATGCATTGAATAGGAGCCTTGGTGGTGCAGTGACTATATGTTGGCCTCTGAACTAGGTGATCAATGGTTCAAAATTACCAGCAGTTCTGAGGGCAAAAGACCGGGTTTTCTGCTCCCATAAACCTTTACAGTCTGGGAAGATCACAGGGGTTTGCTATAAGTCAGCATTCTCTCAATGACAGAGAGTTTATGGGGGGGCAGGGTATGATGCATCGAAGGACCCCTGCTGACATGGTGGTTATGTGTTGGGCTGTTAATTGTATGCTCACCAGTTTGAAACCACCAACTGTTCGGCAGGAGAAACACAGTGCTTTCTACCCCTATCAAGACTTAGAGTTCCAGAAACGCACATGGGGCACTTCTGTCCTGTCTTAATGGCTCACTATGAACCAGCATTGAGTTGATGGCAGGTTAGTTTGATGCACTGAGAACAATCGTTGGGAAATTAAAAAAAACCTATATACCCAGTATTAGTGCTTTCAGGGTTCACATATGCCTGCAAATAAAGATTCAGCATACTGTATATATTCGAGATACGCTGACCTGATTATCAGCCAAGGCACCTAATTTTACCACAAAAACTGCATGAAAAATGTGTTGAAAAACTCAACCTATGCACGAGTATGTATGGTATACATATGTGTGTGTATAAAACTGAGGAATAGAATCTGTTCATCTAGTCTGGCCAGTACCATAGATCTAGATTTCAGAAAGGAAAACAGTATATATGAAGCATATTAAAAGTCAAGGACATACAGCACTTTTCCAAGATACAGAGTAGAAAATCACCAGACCCAATCTCAGATTGCATAAAGGTGGAGACTGTTAGGAATTTAAATTATTTATGTTAAGTATATTAAAAACTCTAAGCAAGATATATGATATACAAGATAAGATATATAAACTTAGCAGAAAAAAGAAAACAAAAAATCAATACAAATATTCAACTTTCCTCTAGTTCTTAAACGCTTTCTTCCCCCCACTATCATGATCTCAATTCTACTTTACAAAGCCAGCTAGGCCAGAAGGTATACACTTGTACAGACTGGATCTGGAAACTTGGGGTATACAGGACAGATGATCCCTTCAGAACCAGTGTTGAGAGTGGCGATACCAGGAGGATGGAGTAGAAAGGGGCAACTGATTACAAGGATCTACATATAACCATTTCCCTGGGGTACAGACATCAGGGAAGAGGGTGAAGGGAGACATCGGACAGTATATGATATGACAAAATAATAATAATGTATAAATTATCAGGGTACATGAGGAAGGGTGGAGCAAGGAAGGATGGAAAATATGAGAAGCTAGTACCAAAGGCTTATGTAAAGAAAAAATGTTTTTAGAATGATTATGGCAACAAATGTACAAATGTGCTTTACATATAGTGTATGTATGTATGTATTGTGATAAGAGCCCTCAATAGAATGCTTAAAAATCAATACAAATCATAAAAGTCAAAAGTATAGTAGCAAGAATATAGAGCATCTGTAACAGACTTATTAACAGAGCTATTATATCTGAGGGGAAAGAACAGTGACTTTAAAAATGAATCAAGAAAAAGAACCCAAACTAGAACACTAGGTGAAAAATGATATAATCTAGGAGTGTTGGAACATTATGAAATGCATCATTAGTACCAAAGGAAGGGATAGATAAAATGAAGGAGAATAAATAACTGAATAAATAATGGTTTCGAATTTTCTAAATTTAATGACTGACCAAAAAGTTGAACCTCTGATAAAAAATGTGAGCACATAAATATGCACATGGAAAGAAACACACATCTCACATCCAAATGCTGAAAGTAAAGGATATGTACAAATCATAAAGGTAGCTAAACAGTTAGAAATATTAATAGAGAGAAATATATGAATCAGACTAAATTATCATCAGAAATTATGCACATTAAAATATAGTGCCATAAATTTTTGTCTTACTATATGAGACTTCAGAAATTTGTGAAAATGTTCCATTATTTTTCCACAAACTTTTTGAAATCCATTAAGATTAGTGTTTTCTGTACTTGCAACAATGACTAGAAATTTTGTTTTATTCATAAAGTTTCATAAATAGTTCAAGAAGACTAAACATTTACACCATTTCTTCTCAAGTTAATAGAGTTAAGACTTGTCTATTTTCTGCGTGTGCTAATTTTTCAGCTTTCTTTCCAATAAGTGAAGAAGAAACAGGATTTTTAACGTAATTATAATGTAACAGCTGGGGAGGAGTGGAAAATATGGGCTTTGACATCAGAGAGCACTCATGTGATATTTGCTAGCGGATTATTTACATTCTTTGGATTTTACTTTTATTAACCAAAAAAGAACAATAATTGAAATATGCAGTTTGATCTGAAAATCATGCACACTTTCAACTCCTTTCATGTAGAAATAGCTAATGTAATGATATAGGAGACCCAGAAAGGAAGACAGTGGGGTCTGTAAATTCTAAAATGTGATAAGCTACAAACTTATCTTTATTAAACTAATTGCACATTTTCTTATATTTCACCCAAACACCTCTACCACAACTACTAGAATAAGTAGTTTATCTCATTTTTTTACTTAACTATGAACTTACAACATTATACATTAGTCAAACTATTTTAATTACTTATCTCTTTGTATGAAAATATCTAGCACAGAATCACTTGACTTTCTGTCTGAAAGCATCACAAAATGTTATGGGATTTAGGGTTTGTGGTAACCTAGATTCTTCCCAATAATCAGCATGGTTCCTTTGCAGGAGGAGAACAGACTATGGATGCACATGAATATTTGAATTGCAAGGGCATGGTGCATTAGCTGTGCTAAGGTAGTAAGGTAATGAACATAAAGATTCCCAAATGGTGATATTTTACTGAAGAATAAAATTGAACAACAACAGCAAAAATTGGTATTGCTAATATAAAAATTTTACATTGAAATAAACACACCAATCATTCTACTGTATTACAGCACCACTTCTCAAAAGATGCTTAAAATTCAAAATATAACAAGAATCTAAGTTTAAAGTAAATAAGTTCTCATTCTGTAAATTGAATGAGATAATGACATATTGAAAGAGAGCATGGAAATTTATTAATGAGAGAACAATTAACATATTTTATTGTTTTATTCATCATATCACTATTTTGCATCTCTGGACTATTATAAACCTTATCACTTATATTCAGTTAAGAAGCAATTATATTCAGACCAGTGCTTGGAAAGCAAGAACAACATTTGTTGGCTTCTATCTCTGATTTGTAAAATTAAGATATTGACAATTACTATCTGAATATTAAAAATGTTGTGAAATAAAACCATAAATGTAACATCTCTGAAAGATAGATAGTACACATTATAAAAATATATATATTGCTTGTGCTTTTTCCTTTTCTTAACACAATTAATGGAATAGAGTGAAAACCCATAACAAATCTGAATTCCTTTGTCACTGAGTAGTTTATGAACTTCAAGAAATCAAGGCATAGTTCTGTAGCGAGCTTAACAATAGACCCTAGACTATCAGACCCAAATGTGGAGCATGGAAAGGTCACCTTATGTGAAAATGGTATTTGTGTAAGTGATTAAGTCAAAGATCATGAGATGGGAAGATTCTCGTATTTTCCAAGTGAGTCCAATATGTAAACACCTTGTCCTTATAAGCTAGAGAGAGGGAAATCTGACATTCACACAGAAGTAGGGGCAATGTGAATGAAGAGCAAAGAGAAGTCTGTTGGATGAAGTCCTGAGGATGCAAAGCAGAGAATGCTGGCTGGCATCTACCTGCAAGAGTCAAGGAATGCATTCTATGACTCACAATCTATGAGAAAATACATTTATTGAGGGTACCACGTTTCTGGCATAAGTCACAGCGACTACAGAAACATTGTGCAGGATTCTTGTGATTAGACACAGGGTTAGCTTCAGTTTGTATCTAAAGACAGGGAAAAGGAAGGGGGAAAAGAGCACAGGAAATAAAAGTTTCTTCCAAGGAAAATCATTAACTAGGAAGGTAAGAAGATTGTCACTATGATACATGCACATCCTTGACAGTAACGGAAACATTCCATTAAGAGCCTGTTTGGTGAATCCTAACAACAACGTAAAGATACAAGACAATCTTGGTGTTCTTCCTCTTGTACTAATCTGAAAGAAAACATCTCTTTAACTCCAATATTTTGTCTTTAAGAGAAATTATCAGAATAAAATTCGTGTACAGCAGGGCCTAAATCAGAGTCCTGTGATGGAATTAGCCTCACATGCATATGAAAGCTGAACATTGAATAAAAAGAATGAAGAAGAATGAATACTATTGAATTATGGTGCTAGTGAAGAATATTAATTTTAGCATCGACTGCAAAATCAAATATGCCCAGAAAGAAGTAAATCCAGAATGCTTTTCAGATATCCTGTACTTTGGGCATGTTATCAGGAGAGACCAGTTCCTGGAGAAAATGCCATGTTTGATAAAGTAAAGGAGCAGAGCAGCAAAAAAGAGAAAGACCCTCCACACAATTCATTGCCATGACAGCTACAACAATGGGCTCAAATGTTGGAAGTGCTGTGAAGATGGCACAGGACTGTGCAGTGTTTCCTTCTGCTGTGCAGAGAGCCTCTATGAGTCCTGACTGACTCAATGGCACCAGAGAGCAAAAGCAAAGAGAATACAAAATCATAACTGCTTCTCTTATGAGGCTCCTTTAGATTGGGTCAAAACAAATAGTTGAGTGAGTGAATAAAGCCTTACATGTGTAAGTAAAGTATATGATGATTACAGCTACAATAATTGACAAACCAAATATGGCGACTCAAAGATTTGAAAGCACATTTGTACACTTGGTGAACTCATTATCATTGACTTAATCTCATTTTTTTGCTTACTTCCAACTTACAGTGACCAGATAAGATGGAGTAAATCTGCCTCCTAGAGCTTCCAAGTTTGCGTATCTAGACACAAACCCACCATCTCATCTTTGTCCTGGTAGTGTCAAACTATCAATCAGACTTTTGTTTGTAGCTGAGAACTTAACCACTTACTGACCAGGGCTTCTCGTATGCTTTCGCCATTATCCTTAATTGCGTCTCTCAGTTATACCAAAATTGATCACAACTAATTGTGGCCTCATAATCAACAGAACAAAGGATAGCTCGATCTTGCACCATTTTCGTAATTTCTATGTGTGAAGCCATTATGTAGTCATTGTGCCCATCGATATTATTAGAGGGCTTCCATTTTTTCAAAAAAAAAGCTTACTTTACCAAGCATGATATCTTTTTCTGGAAATCAGTTTCTTCTGATAACATTTCCAAAGTAAGTGAGACAAGTATTGTCATCCTTCCTCCTAAGGGGCACCCTGACTTTACATATTGCAAAGCAAATTTTGTTCTTTTGGAAATCAAAGCTACATCTAATGCTCTTTAGCAGTGCCATAATCCAAAATCATCCTCTGATTTCCCATACACCTTGCCCAGATTTTACATGCATATGGAACAATTGATATCTTGGCTTGAATCAGGTGCACTGTACTCTGAAAGAAATATCTTTGGTCTTTCACAATTGAAAGCGATCTTGGGCAGCAGATTTGATAGATGATTGGATTTATTGACTATGGTTTTAATGAGGGCGGAGTGTGTGTTCAAATAAAAGAAAATCGCTGGTACCTCAAATGTTTTCTCCACTTATCAAATTGTATATTAGTCCAGGTTGTTTTCATTATACTGAAGTGTAGTCAATGCTGAAAGCTATAGATCATAATCAATTGCTGTTTGAGGTCTTCTTTGCTTTCAACAAGTAGGGTTGTTTGTCACCTGCATCTCACAGATTCTGAATAATATCTAACCCTGATGTCACCTTCGATGTTCTCTACCTTAAATACTGGCTGGTATTCTTTCAATAATTTTCCTTGCAGTACATGTAACTGGTATTCTTTTTTAATGATCATTTTATTGGGGGCTCATACATCACTTATCACAATCCGTACATGCATACACTGTGCCAAGCACCTTTGCTTACCTGCTACCTTCATCATTCTCCAAACACTTGCTTTTCTACTTGAGCCCTTGACATCAGCTTTTCATCTTTTCCCCTTCCTCCCACTCCCCCTCCCTCATTAACCCTAGATATTTTATAAATTATTATGATTTTGTTATATCTTACAATACCTAGTATCATCCCTCACCCAATCCTCTGATATCCTTCATCCAGATAGGACTTTATGTGTACATCTTTGTAACTAGTTCCCCCGTTCTATCACACCTTCCCCCAACCTATCCGGTATCTACTCTCACTACTGGTCCTGGGCAGTTCATCTGTCCTGGACTCCTTATATTTCCAGTTCCCATCTGTACCAGGATGTTTCTTCCAGTCTGGATTTGTAAGGTAGAATTGGGATCATGATAGTTGAGGGAAAGAAACCTTTAAGAACAAGAGGAAAGTTGTATGTTTCATTGTTACTTCACTGCACCTGTAACTACTATGCTTAAAATAGCCATATGATATACATTAGCTTGTACAAAAGACTGAACAAAATTATGCTTGCATCATTTTACTCTCTAAAGTCACATATTACAGGAAGGAAGATGTGGGGAGTAAATATTGTTCAGAAAAGAAGCCACTTAAACCAAAGACCTTGGAAATGTGTCATCAAGTATGCCATATCTTGACATGACACTGTTTTAAATATACCCCAGAAGCAAGGATACCTAAAGCCAATGTGTTCACCTGACAGTGAATGGCCATAGTGTGCTGTCTCTCTGCTCAACATGGCAGGGTTCTATTTTTAAATGAGGTGTCTGACAACAACTCCTCTGACCCTGCAAATGACACACAATGAATATAGAATAGGACCAAGGGGGATGTCATGAATCATTGCCAAATTCAGGTTTAAGGTGAAAAAATGTGGTGGGAGTTTCTCTGCTGCAGGACTTATTCCCCACTCATTCTCTTCTTTCCCTAGAAAATGCCATGCTGTTCAATAAGTTCCCCCTGGACAGGGGCATGCAAGCAAGTGTAGCACAGGAAACTAAGCATGAAGTCCCAGGACTAATTAAAAGCTAATGCTGCTTTTCATTTTCTCAGCACATTAAAAAAGAGTTACCTTTACCTCTAAAAATTGAAAACATCACAAAACCATTTGAATTCAACATTAAATTAAAATGGATTGCACAATTTCTTTAATTTTTGCTATGCTATTAAATGGCATGGGGCATATATTATGAGATACAGGGAAGTGGGTTAAAGCAGGTATGTTCTCTGCTTTCCTCAATTACTCTAATGTTGCCATTTAGGCTATATTGCTGAGAAAACTCATCCATTTTAAAGTAACTTAAATATACTCCAGCTAAAAATTTAATATTCCATTAAACTCTCGTTAATTTACTTCCATTTTTCTACATCTACTGAATAGAATCATAATTCCTTAGGCCATTTAAAGAAAAAACAAGCCCTGTCAGGCTTATAAGAAATACTGGGAACCTCTACACCCCATGAAGACATCTCTAAGACTAAGCTAATGTCTAACACCAACCCGGGAACTTTACCAATGTCCCCCCAATATCTTCACCTGCACATAGACTGGAGCATCTTCTACTATATAGATTGGCAGAAAATAAAGGCATATTTCTTTTTTAAGTTTATCTTAAAAATAATTTTCTTGGAATCATACAAGTTTGATCCCCATACTTATGTCAATTGTATCAAGCACATTTGTCCATTTGTTGCCATCATCATTCTCAAAACATTTTATTTCTACTTGTGCCCTTGGTATCAGCTCCTCATTTCTCCCATCCCTCCTAGTACCTCCTCCCTCGTGAACCCTTGGTAATTTAAAAATTATTAAAATTTTGTCATGTCTTACGCTATCTGATGTCTCCCTTCACCTACTTTTCTGTTGTCCATCCCCCAGGAAAGGGGTTATATGTAGAACCTTGTGATCAGTTCCCCCTTTCTAGCCACCCCCCTCCCGTTCCCCTCCTGGCATCATATTGTCATTATTGGTCCTCAGGGGTTTATCTGTCCTGAATTCCCTGTGTTTCCAGTTCTTATCTGTGTCAGAGCACATCCTCTGATCTAGTTGAATTTGTAAGGTAGAATTGGGATCATGATAGTGGTGGTGGAGTAAGCATTAAAGAAGTAGATGAAAGTTGTATGTTTCATTGGTGCTGTACTACATCCTGACGGGCTCGTCTCTTCACCATGACACTTTTTAGGATGCCCAGTTGCTGACAGGTGGGCTTTGGATATCCACTCCACCCTCCCTCTCATTCCAAATGATGTGAATTTTTGTCCTTTGATGCCTGATACTTGATTTCTTAAACACAGGCTGGTGTGCTTCTTCCACATGGGCTTTGTTCCTTCTGAGATAGATGGGTGCTTGTTTATCATCAAGCCTTTAAGACCACAGATGCTATAGCTTTTGATAGAAACCATGGGATTTCTTCACAGCATTTGCTTATTCACCCACTTTGTCTTCAGCCATCATGTCAGGAAGATGAGCATCATGGAATAATGGCAGCTTAATAGAACAGTGTTCTCACATTGAGGGAGTACTTGAGTGGAGGCCCAATGCCCATCTGCTACCTTAATACTAAACCTAAAAATATATGGACATAGATCTATTTTCCCATCATAATGTATAAATATTTTGGCTTGCCTACATGACTGTATTTTGATCTCTATAAATGCAATATGCCTTCTAGTTCTTCTATTTCCTTTTGTTTTCCTCTTGTCCCATTATCAAGTTCATCCAACATGTGGGTTTTTTTTTCAATCCTCTCATTTACGTTGCCCCTGATAAAGTCTACCAGGCCTCTACACCCTCCTCGCCATAGATTTTGGATCACTTGTTTTTCCTTTGTTCCTGTGTTGCTAACACCCACTACCTTTCCCCTGCCTCCCCCACCATGCCTCCCCCCCAAATCATTGGTCATGTTGTTTTCTCCTCCAGATTGTTTAACCTTCCTATCTTATCTAGATAGGCCTGAAAGATAATAGTATGATTTACAGGCTTTTCTTTTTTTTTTTTTTTGTCATTGTTGTTTTGTTTTCTCATGTTGTTTTGTTTTGCTCTGTCTTGTTTTTTTGTGCAGAAGGTTTTCTTACAAAAGGTTAGGTTGGGAGTGGGGTGATGTGGATTTTAACAGCCTTACCATTAAGCAAGCAAGTAGGCAGACTCAGGTGCCAACGAATGTAAATATCCTGCTCATACCCATGAATTCAATGTGGAAGTCTATCCTTAAGACATGATTGTGTTTAAAATGATTGTCCACCCGCTGACATATTGATTGCTGTTTCGGGAGGAAAGAACTCTTAGCTGCATCTATCCAACTAAGCTGCTGATGCTACCTTCTTCTGCATAGGACCCAGCTTCTCTGATGATTTGCTCAGCATTCACATTGAATAGATATGTTAAGAGGCTACAACCCTAATGCCACATGTCTGGTTCAAAACACAGGTTCTACCTGCACACAATGACGTGTTCTTGAATTCCCATCGTTCTCCAGTCTGTCCTTAGTTCCTGATGATCCACATAGTCAAATGCCTTTGATGGTCAATAAAACACAAGTAAATATCTTCCTGGTATTCTCTGATTTTAGCCAAGATTCATGTAACATCAGCAATGATATCCTTTGTTTTGCATCATATTCAGATGCCGGTCTGCACCTCTGGTTGCTCCCTGTCAATGTGTTGCTGCAACTGTTGTTGGATGATCGACATCAAAAGTAACTTGCTTGTGATACCAATGTCATTGGTCCATAATGTGAGCTTTCTGTTGGGTCACCTTGTTTGGAATGCTTATATATGTGTATACCTTTCCGTCAGTTGGCCAAGTAGCTGTATTCCACATTTCCTTGCATACAGAAGTGAGTTTTCTAGTGCTCTATCAACTTGTTGAAACACTTCAATGGGTTCCATTAATTCCTAGAGTCTTGATTTTGGCTAATCCTTTCAGTACTGCTTTGACTTGTTCTATCCCACACACATGTATACATATATATGTGCATTTGAATATACTCATATATGTATATAAAATATTAATATAGATTTGGATATACACTTAATCAGATTAAGGAAGATTGAGAGGAGCCATCATATTTACCTAAAATTGTTTGCTCCAGTTCTATAATAACTGAATCAAATATTTTATTATATTTTGAATTCCCATAAAAATTTTCCTCAAAAAAAAAGACATACACTGACCATTTTAGGATACAAGTATTAGGGGAAAGAAATGAAGTATTTCAAGGTATCACAGAAACTTTTATGAAAGAAAAATATCATGTGTGAAGCTATCGTTTCTTGAAATAGCCTTTCTAAATGTCTATGCAAGGTGTTCTACTCCCTTAATGAGTTACAGACTCAGAAACCCACAGGGAAAGTTGCACTCTATCATGTATCATGGTGATGCTACGGGTTGGAGTTGACTTGATGACAATGAATTTGTTTATCTGTTTGCTTGTTTTTTTTTGGGGGGGGTAATTTTGGAATCGTTGGGGAATTCAAATTGTGTCCCATTAAATGTTCTTTGAGTTTGGGGAGTAGAAAGAAGTCAGAAGGGCCAAGATTGCATCCAAAGTATGACTACAGTAAGATTTTCCCATGAAATTCTTATCAGTCAGCCATTTTTCCTCTGGAAGTTTGACCTGGTGTTTTGTGTTAAAAGAAAAAAAAATTCCAACCCAACATTGCTAGTCTTTCCTCATCAATGCAGCTTCCATTTTCTTAAAAGTTCATCCAAATAAGTCCAAAAGATTATCCTGTGTCCTTGAAGAAACTCTATCAAGGTTAACCCATTGGAATACTAAAACATTATCTTAACTTACCTTTCAATTCATCTTTTAGATCTTCTCAGCCTTTATTAAAATGCTTGATCTACCACCTAAAATTTGTTTTATGTCTGTCAGCATTCCTATAAATTTGTTTCACATTCCCAACTTACCAAGTTTCAAATGTTCAATAGTAATATTTCCTTTTGTGTTGGTTGACATTTTTATATTACTTGAATTTGAAATCATTCCACAATGACCCCGATGGCATAAAAAGTATCTATTTTATTGAAGGTGCTCTACCAAGACAAAAATAAGAACAGTTTTTTGTGCAACTATACATGCACATAAACATGTCACCGGTGTATATATAGTATTAGTGATTATGTATATATTAATATATTACATATATAATTAGAAGCCAAATTGTAATACCTTTGACTGTCAAATATTATGACATTTTCCTAAATGAGTTTTTTGTTTATTGTTTTTTCATCATGAGGGATGGTGTTTTATTTTATGCTCTTTATTCTACTTCTATGGGATAAAGTATCCATGTCAATTGCTACAGAGAACTCACAGATAAAAGTTATAATTAATGGATTTATTAAGGAAGCCTAGTTGTAATGCCAGTAAGAAATGCTCAGAATCATTGTTTACCGAGTTATGTTACAAAGTTCTTTCAGCTCTGCCAATAAATTCTCAAAGGGCCATATCAGTTTGCTGTAAGCCTCACCAGAAGGCAATCAGCTCAAGTTCCATAGATGAGTAAACCCAGCTTATTGAATTAAGTGCTCAAAGACCACCCACTCCAATAAAGCTCACCCTGCAAGCTTTCAACTCTGCTTCTGGGGATCAGCCAGTCCAACATGCCCTATTATGTGACACCCTTCCCCACAAGCCTTCCTCTACACAAAAGCACTCTGCTTTATCTGCTCTTGGGTCTGGGATATCTACCACTCTATTTCAGGCTGTGGCTCCTGGTTCAGCTAGTGTTTCTGATTCTCTGCTAGCAAAGCTCTCTTCTGGATCAAAGGTTTCTGGTGGAAGTGTCTCTGAGGACCGGCTCCACTCCTTGTCTTTTTCAGAACCACACGCACTGTCATTGAGTCAATGCACAAAGGCCCTTGACTGGCTACATAGATTCGGAACTCCACCGCTTCTGTCCTTGTTCTGGGTCCTGTTTCTGCTGATGCATTTCTGACGGTACAGTGCTCTCCAGGATTCAGGATGTTAACTACACAGGGAACTCAGGTGTAGGCAATATAGTCTGCTTCTAATTTTTGCTGGAAATGAGATTTCCTCTCTTTCTGCTTTTTAGAGGGCTCAATTTTTATATAGCAGGAAGGTATTCCAAGGAATCTTGTCCACAATTGCTCGAAGGTGATTCCCATCAGTATCTTCCCCACCTTCTTCTCAGTCTTATGCAGGAAAAGATTGTTTGGTGGGACTTTGAGACTGGCTCAAATTATCTCACATGAGTCCTTTTGGGACTGGGAGGTCTTTGAAATTTTTTCTAAATTACATAAACAGCAATGGATGATCAGATCAACAATTGTACAAAATCACAAACACACAAACATACATATTACTAGAAGGAAAGTAATAATTCCCAAAAAAGTCAATCAAAATATGCTGATTAACTGTTAAGAAAATTGATATATTCTAAATGTATTCTATGATTATGCCTCTTTGCTATTTGTCTTTATTCATTTATTTCTTGAAAAGACACCCTCTGTTCCATGATTCACATCAACATTCAGAAATTCAAGAAGTAGAATTGTTCAATATTGATAACATCTGAGACATTTCAGAACTTTCTAATGCTACAAGTCTATCATCTCTCATGAGGCATAAGAGCAAACTATTGAGTGACTTCTTCTTTATTCTAGTTCTAGCTAAGTAGTGACCCATAAAGAAGTCAACAGGGACACTGATGTTGACTTTTTCACATTTTCTCCTAACCACTCTGTTTCTTATAGTTCATGTTGTTCCAGAATCACTGCTGAGTGATATAAAAGCCACCATGCATTGAATTTAATAGGTAATGGTCTGGGGAACAAAATCCCTGGATCTTACAATAAGCACCGCCAATAATTCAATGTGTTCACAGGATACCTGCACATCCGGACAATCCACTTTTTGCTCATTTATAAAATAAAGATCAGGATTCTCTTAAGCATCACAGCAAATCAATATGACCCTTAGAGGTTTACTCTTGATCTGAAAATCTTTGACTGTGTAATGAATTGCTTGCCTGTGTGCTCAACCTCTCCACCATCTACAGAGTACAATGTCTCAAAGGCCGAAAGGGTGAGAATGAGATTGACAGGTCCACAGAAAGAGGTATGTAGATGATTCTTTTTATCTTCAGGAACTATGTAAAATTGATTACTTGACTGGCAGAAAACAGAAAACATGATTGTTTTATTCGTAGTTTTACTCTTAGGCTGTAGGAAGCTATCATGTAATGAAGGGGATGAATGGTGATATACATTGACTTGAGATTTTACAGTTAAAACACAGAATATTAACATCCATAGTATTTCTAAATGCTTTCCCTTTGATCCTCAGAGAACACAGCAAGGAAGAGTGTTTATAGTTCCCCTTTCATAGGTAAGAAATATGAATCTAGTTCAGGGATAATAAGTGACATGCTCAACAACACACAGGGGGAAAAAGTGATGTCACAGAATATTATTGAGGTTCCATCAGGAACTCATCATTTTTTAAATGTTAAAGTGACCTGAAAAGTTATCTCCCCTGTCCCTCTCATCTCAAATGACCAGAAGTCCTCGGTACAGTTATTACCATCAAGCCAATGCTGACTCAGAGTGACCCTGTATGATGGGGTAGTACTGCTCCTGTGAGTTTTTGGGTCTATCACTTTACAGAGAGTAGAAAGCCTCACCTTTCTCATGAATTGCTTTAGGGGGTTTATAACTGGGGACCTTGGAGTGAGCAGTGGAAACCCTGAGTTCTGGTGCTATTCTGAATCTTTCCCCTAAATCGAAAAGATAGTTAAACAAGAAATAATTTCTTATTTCCAATTCTATAAAAAAAAATCCTAGTGCTAGAATTATTGTTTAATTTATTTCAGAAATAAGCCCGGACTCTGTGGAAGATGCCCAGGTATATTAAAGAATGAGATGTGTTCAATATGTCCTTGGAGTAATTTGAATCAGTAAATACTCAGTACCCCTACACTTTGTCAGAGCATTGCACAAGAATTTGAAGTGAACAAAAAAAACAGAAAGTATGGATATTTAGTTTAAAGTGCTCATTAAAACAATTCATGGCCACTAGAGGGCACTGATGTCCCAAAAAACAATTCAAGGACATTACTATTTGACCTCTCATCATTTATACAACCTCCATAACTTATGTTTCTAGAGAATAATCTCTTCTTTGCAGTAAATAAAATGGAGCAACCTATATAACTTGGCATATTACATATCCTTCAATACATTGGCAAATGACCCATGATACAGCAATTAGTATCTCAAATAATATCTTGAACAACCCAGAATACAGCCACTACAAATTACTGGATATATTTATTTCAAAGGTTTCCAGTTGTAAACCATTCTTTGGTGAACATTCTCTGACTGCTTGTGTTTGTCCATTTCTGATTTATTCACAGTGTATTTCTCTCATCATTATTTTTTTATTCTGCAAGTTCCTACAGTCTTCCATAAAACAATATATCATCCTCTTCTGATGTTGGCCAGTTACTTTTTGTTATTTGGAATCAATTTATGTTATTTGAATCCAGAATGAAACCAGTAAAACAAGCGCACTTGTTTTATCCATTGAGAGAGAGCCACCCTAGAAATCAACAGGAAGAGTCATTGCCCTATCTAAGGAATTCCAGAGATTGGCACAGCCTCCCAAAGAGGAATTATGACCTTGATCATATTTTCTAATTGCAGATATTATAGATCATAAATACACAAATGTACACATTTATTTATTTAATATTATTTCTAGATAGATAGCTTTCTGTATGAGTGTGTGTGTGTATATATTTATATATATACATACATACATGTCTTTAGCTGTTCTAGAGTCCCTTCCAATTCACCTCCCTCCTACCTACACTAGACCAAAACACTCTCTGACCTTGCACCTCATCACTGTTGTCATGTTGCCACCGTGTGGCCATGCAGCTCATGGAGCGCCTTCCGCCTTTTCTCGGGCCCTCTATGTTACCAAGCATGACATCGCTCTCTAACATGCCGTCACTAAACATCACACAAGAATAATGAAGTGACAAAGCAAAACCCAACATTTCAAAGGACAGCACAAGAAGACAAGGGAAGCATAATAATGAAACGAGTACAGGCCTGGGGTTAGAAAACCAGAAAAGAAAGGAACAATCAGCAAATATCAGGCTGAAAGAACCAAAGAAAAAGTCAAGTCTCAAGGTCAAAAGTTGAAGGATTTTATAGGCAAATATGGAACGATACAGGCACTATTAAAAGAAAATAGAAGGAATATACACGCATGATCTCACATCTATGTGAAATAAATATTTAAAACTACATATTTGGGTGTGATTTTAATTGGAATTTCTCTCAATGCTATCTTCACTATTTTCTCATTTTTTAGAAAATGCATGAATTTCTATAAATGACTCCACTTTTTAATTAGAACTGGTCTGAGGCAAGGCATGTTCCCAGAAGATAGAGTACTCTGTCTTGACAATTATGTTAGTGGAGTACTGAAATGGATGCCCTTACTACTTCTAAGGGAGGCTAATAAGAGGACTTGAATTAATTATTCAGGTGCACTAAGAACATTAGAAAAAAAATGACTTTGTGAATATGCCTCCCTCAAAAGTTTCCTGAGACCTTTCCTTGTGCTTATCCATTAAACAGCTGAGGGTCCTAACTTTCTATCTTGCACATTAACTCTAAAGTTTTCTTAACCTCAGTTCACATTAGGGGAAAGTCCACCTATGAATTAATTATAACAATGAAAAGGAATTATACATCACTCCACCAAATAGATCACTAACAGTCACAATTGGCTCCATGGCAATGAATTTCATTTTGAGATATCAATATGAGCCATGAAGCATAGAGCATTGTGCTTTAATTTTCACCACATATTAAGGAAAAGTGACTCACATTTAAGCACCATAAATTCAACTCTCAATTGGCATTTTGGAATGTAAATTACTTTTAAATGATAAAAAGTTTTATTAAGTTTGATAAAGTAACTGTAGGTGAGATGTGATCCTGAGAAAAGAGACTGCATATTTGGGTGCAAGAAAGTTTCATAATAAGTCTAGCTCAGCATATAGAAAATTGGAGAATGCTTACTGTTCACTTACATTTTACTAGGAAGAGAGAAAACTAACAATTTTGCCTGGTCCCTGTTAGACACTACATTGTAGTAGCTATTTCTTAAAAATTGACTGTTTTCCTGAGTAATTAGTATTTCCCATACAAGGGAGAGGTGGGTCCACATGGCTTGATTAACTCTTACAGTGCCTTGGAACTATCCTGGGACAGAAGCATTTACTAGTTCTGCAATATGTATCAGAACTTATTGAAGACTATATAGCTGATTGTTTACTAAACAAGTATTTAAAGCCCTGGTTTTAAATTTAAAACACTTTCTGCTGCAAAAATCTGGATGATAAACCCAAATATAACAAAGAATCCATCTACAGCACTTAAGAAAGCATCAGTGTAAGAAACACATCACAGGCCGAGATATTTTGAGTCTATAATAATAAACATCAACCAGAATTTCCAGAATTGTTGGGGGCATATTATGCAGCATTAAGTAGAGCAAGAAGGCACAGGCTTTACACTAATCTCAACTGATTATTCTTATTGTATTTCTTAACATGACGTTATTATAATAGAAGAAATTGCTTTATTGAGAAGAGAAGACAAAATGAAAGAAGGGGAAAGAGGAAGAAAGAAAGGAAAGGGGGAGGAGAGAGGAATGCAAAAACCCTCCTAGATCAGGGAGGGGGGAGCGCTAGAATGATATCAGAGTCAGTAAGAACAGCTCAAGAGAAACATACATTTGACTCTATGCTCCTCGGGTCTCCAAAGTAATAAATGACAATGTATAGTAAACATTTCATCCACTACTAGAATATCAATAAGTGCTTGTTGTTCAATATTCACTTAATTTTCACAAAGGAAGACGGATTCCGCAGCTTATTTTCTCTCAGCTCTGTTTCGTTCCTTCAATCACTCATTCATCCACATAGTCTGCTAGGCTTTAGGTTCTTTGCCAGATAGGAGACAAAAGAGAAAAAGAGACCAAGCTTTTCCTCCCAGAGCTCACTGGTTTCCTGACAACAGCATATGTGAAAATCCAGTTAGCCTGCAAATCACCAACCATGATAAGTAATCTTGAAAAGCTACCAACTTTATATGTATAGAGAGGTTCAGGAAGGTAAATTAAGCAAGAAGTTATGAGATGTGATAGAGATTGAAGGTAAATTCAAAGCCAATGTTGCTACAAGTAAAAGAAAGGAGGTTAGGCCAAGGGGGGTTCCTGCTGGGGTGGGCTGAGGGGGCAAACATAGCCATTTCTGACTACATAGGTAGGCGGTAGATGAAACAGAACAGGAGATGAAACCATAAGACAACACATCCAAAAATGTTCACAACTGCAGCATAATTCCTTTTGTGTTTCTCTAGTCATTGCCATGAAAACATTCTATAGCACAAACTTAACTAATTGCATGTTTATTGTCCTAATCTTGGTGTAACAAAAATGTCTTGCACTTTGGGAGGCAGTTTCAATAGTGGAAAACTACAAGATATAAAATTGTGAAATAGGTTTGGTCTCCAGGCTGAGGGCCTGGGGGAGAAAAATTGGTGTCTAAACCATACGTTTTAACTTACTGCCAGCCTTGACCCTGATTATGCCTTGGGTTGCTATTTTCAAGTTCAATTATGACCATCCAATTTTGTTAAAATTTTATGTAGATTAAAAATGCCATTTATAAAAATTCTGAAACTAAATCCTCGTGTTTTTAAACTCCATTGCTAATGTGTTCAAAGTTGATAGTAAATTATGAGGTGAAAGCAATGCAAATTTTAGAATGAATTATATGTTCTAGAGGAGAAGGATCCTATATTAATCATAAGAAACAGGACATGAGTGCTTTCAGATCATTTTAAAAATGAATATTGCTGCATCCACCAGCCTTATGAAGGAGATCCGGTGCTATGTAAGTGCTGGGCTGCTCATGGGGAGTGCTTGATTCCTACCCAGCAGCCCCTCAGTCAGGAAAAAAAAAACAGCCATCAGTCTCCAGAGATCACCTGGGAAATCATAGGGGCAGTTCCAAGGTAGCTATTCTCATTGCTTTCCAAAGTACATATGTCCTGGGACTTCTGGAATGATCCTTGAATGAGGAAGGGATTGAGAAAGCAAATACATAAGCTTTATTCTGGATGATGGGCTATAGGACAGTGGTTTTATTTACCAGGAGTACATGGGAATTTTTTTTTTCCTTTCCAAAAAGTGGGAGGTAAGATGAGTAAATTTGGGAACCTGTGAGCTTTAAGGTCACTGAGAGTTGTAGCTGACTTGATAGCAACAGATTTAATTTAAACAAAATTACTAATTGATATGTAGTTAGCTCAGAATTAGGACAGAGATTTAGAGAGGAAGCAAAATGAGGAATACCATTACTGATGTTAAATAGACCTTAGTTGAAAGTATAGACTACCAGAGATATGCATGCCAGCATTTTATTGGATATCTATAAGCATTTAACTCTGTGGATGATGACAAATTAGGAATAGTATTACATAGAAAGGCATTTCAGAAAACTTAATTTTGCTCATGAGGAAGCTGTACATACTCGTAGGTCATGAGAAAGTTATTCATACAAAACAAGAAGACAGTATTTACTTTAAAATCAGGAAAAATGTGCATCGAGATTGTTCTTCTCACCATATTTATTCAGTCTACCTGCAGAGCAGATTATCAAAGAGGTTAGGTTATGTGAAGGAGAAGGCAGCCTATGATATGCAGATAGCACAAGTTCCTGGGCTGAAAATGAAAAGGACTCAGATCACTAACCGTTGATAATGAACACTGCAATCTTCAGTATGGATTAAAACTAAACAAAAAATAAAACTAAAATCCTCACACATAGATCAGTAATCAATAATAAGAAGACTTTATTCTGTTAAACATAAAGTAATTGTACATGCAAGTTGACTTTATGACACCCAGCACATATATACATACCTAATATATGCACTTACATATAGCTGTATCATATATGTGTGTAATACATATAATATATATGTAATATATAATACAGCTTATATGATATACAAATGTATCAGGAGGAATAAAATTTCATTGAAAATTTAAATTATATAAATATTTAATCGTATGTATTTTATGTATATGCGCATACATACACTTACCTCCAGGACTTTTGAGCCTGTTTTACATTACTTTGAATCTGTGTAGACATTGATTTCTCTTAATGAATCATTTTATTGGGACATGATCCAAACATCACATATTTCAATAGTTGAAGAATATAAGAAAACTTGTACAATCATTGCCACAATCAATTTTAGAACTAGTTTCTCCTTTCTTTTACTCTTTGTTTATAGCTCTCCAATCCCCCTCCTGTACGCCCCATGAAGGATAAATTTAGTTACTTACTCTATAGATACTTCCATCCTAGATTTCTTATGAGGAAAAACATACAGAAACAAACAAAAAGTTTAAAATGCTAATGTTAACAAAACATTTTTTAAAAGCCACTTGAAAAGAAAGCAAAATATTAAAAAACTAGGACAACTTGAAAGTGAGTCCAAAGGGAGATTAAATTATAAAGTGCTAGATTTTAATCTGATTATATCTCCCATAATCCACTTTCCAGTGCACTTTGCATGATAACAAGATTATTCACATCGGTGGTCTCATATTCAGAGGGGGTTCACCTGAGGCTCAATCCATTCACGTAAAACACTTTTTAAAAACTGATAGAACAAATAAACTGATCGAGTGAAATCAATTTAAATATTAAATATAACTTGGCTAATAATCACCTTTTTAATATTCTCTGTCTGATAACAAGGTGATTCATACCCTTCAACTATGGTCAGAGGAAAATAGCCGGTTTAATCGATGTGTGAATTTTGCACATAGAATTTTGCACATAGCTTTTGGGCTTCCACTGTCATCCAGACACTTCTACAAACCATGGGCTCCCAATCTAAACTCTGATATAGTTTCCTTCTTCAGGTTTCAATTATTTTATTTTCAATCATTGGATCACACAGGATACTGTGCCTCTTTCATGTGGACATAGTTGATGCTTCACTTAAACAGCTGTTTCTTTGAAGACAAACTTGTCTTTGAATTTCTTCCCTCAGCCCACCTACTGTGGCCCAGACTTGTGTTCTGTAGGATAGCAGAGATTTACGGGTGATAAAATAAGGGTGTTGACGTCAGGATGAGGAGCCCTGGTGGTGTAATGCTCATCCATAGAGCTGCAGTCTACATAGTTGCCAGTTTAGAATCACCAGCAGCTCCATGGGATAAAAACTGGCCTTTGTTTACCTGTAGACTGGTACAGTCTCAGAATCGCCACTCATGAGGTCTCATGAGTCAACCTTGGCTCGATGGTGGTGCGTTTGAGATTTTGAGACTCCAGGAATGAGGGTTTTTTCTTGGCTTGGGGAAGCCAGGTTTCATTCGTGGCAGGGTGTGAGATATTTGGTGGGTGCAGATGCAAAGAAAGGAATCTGCTGAGGGCAGACACTGTCCACCTGATCTTTGTGTGCAGCAAACTACCAGGATTGCTATCTACAGATGAGACTCCTCAGGAGTCCAAAAGGCCATTTATTGATCTACTCTATAATGCAGGGAGAGGGCTGTGTCCAAACATAAATATGTGCACAAAGAAAAGAAAAAGAAAGAAAGGTGTCCCTGGTTGCATAGCTGTCCCTTCCCTGGATCTCGGGGAGCAGTGAGCCATCTGTCCAATGCAGGCCTCAGGAGAGCATCTGGAAGAAGAGGTTCTCAGGGGCAGGTTTGAAGTGGTGCTGTGGAGCCAGAAGAGTGGCATCTTATACTGTTTCAGTTGCAGGGACTCTGAGCCAGGCTGGTCCCTCGCTCTGTCCTCCACTCCCTCTGAGTGGGAGTGGAATGGGAATGAGTGGGAGAGCTGGAACAGGGCTCTGATCAGAGGAAAGGGACCTGGGTTTCCCATGGCTACAGAAATGGCTGCTGAACAGAGGAAAAGGTGCCAGAGAGGTTCTTTTTGGCCAAGATTTGCATCCTCTGGGAAGAAAAGTAATTGAAATAAAACAAACAGAAAAAGAGCAAGCAAACATACAGAGAAGAGAGGGCAGAAATCTTGGAGCACCCAGTTCATGTCGCCTGTCAGATTCTGTCTAGGACTTAGAGAGGTTCAGACAGTGTTTGCTATCTGGTATCTGCCAACTCCATATCCTGTAGATAGTGAAATTGTGTGTATAGACTTATAAGTACAGCTAGAACTCTTCAGTTTATATTGAAGAATATGTTGCTTTCACTCATTTCTTTCATAGTCTTAGATAATCTGTAAAACTTGTACCAATAATTAATTATATACAAAATAAAGGCAAAAATAACTGAATGTTTAAAGATACATTTTAAAATAGATATTTCAAGTATGTTCTCATTTTCTTCCTCAGAAACCTAATGCTTCCCATATACTCTGCCCACAGGTGGATTCCAGTTCCTAGCATCATCAAAGGGCAGAGTGAAATTATCCTCTGAGGGCATCTGGGGCTCTAAAGCTTTATGAGAGCAGACAGTTCATTTTCCTCCCTGGACATCTTGTGTAATTCAACCACCAGTCTTGTGGTCAACAACTCAAAACATAATGCATTATGCCACCAGAACTCGTGATTTACAAATTAGTGTTATTATGGTATGTCACCACTTATGTTAAAGTGTTGTACTTGTGCAGGTATTTAACTACCAGCAAGGTCATCCATGGTGAACAGATAAGTGGAGCAGTGAATCTAAGAAGACTAGAAAGAATGAACTAAAGATCCACTTTTAAGAGATTAGCCACTAAAACCCGTATGTATAGCAGTGGAAATTTGGTTGATATAGTGCCAGAAGATGAGCCTCTCAAGTCAAAAAAACTCAAATGTATGACTGGGAAAATGTTGGCTCTTTTAAGCAGAATCAGCTTGAATGACAGAGCACATATTTCAGTTACATTGATGAGACATGACTCAGAATGAGCTGTAACATTCATTTATAATACAAATTCAGAATATCTAAAGTATGAATCATGGAAAATTAAAATCTGTAAAAATGAACTGGTACCCATAAATATTAATTTTTTGGGTTTAAATGAACTAAAGTAACATTAGCCATTATGAATCCAACAATCATATGGTTTAACATATGACAGGAATGAAAAATTCAAGAGGAATGTCATCACATTTTTCTCAAAAATAACACTCCAAAATACATTTTGAGATACAATGCTGTATAAGATAGGATAATATTTATCTGATGACAAAAAATCTAGTCAATAAAGCTATTATTCAAATTTATGCAGCAATGATTAAAGCAAGGAGTGAATGAATTGATATATTCTATCAAATTCTTCAGTCTGCTGAGTCAATCAGGATGCATTGACAAAACCTGGTAGTTTGAAATCAAAAGTCGAAAACCAAGAGGAAAGACTAGTAGTTGGAAAATACAGCCTTGATTATAGCAGTGGAGCTAGAGATACCAAGGTACAATTTTGCAAGAACAATAATTTCTTCATTGTAAATGTATTTTTTCAATATAAATGACAACTACACTAGGGGATCACCACGTGTCAGTGAGCTTGTGTTACTGTGGAGGCTTATATATTACTGTCATCCTAGAAGATATGTATTTCAAATGCCCATAGTCACTCAAAGCGAACAGGTTTTAGCAGAGCTTTCAGACCAAGAACAGACTATGAAGGATTTGGCTGCCCACTTTGGAGGAAGTAGCCACTGAAAACCTTATGCAGAAATGAACCCATTGCCAGATACTGAAGCCCTAATAAATGGAAGCAGGACATTTTCAGATATAAAACCAGTTAATAGGTAGCTTGGTTCAAAAGCATTCATAATGTGACTTGCTTTCTCAAAGTGGTGTTCACCCTAGTCACATGGATGGAAGAAAGCCTGTGGAAGTAAAACCTTTGGGGTCTTCACTTGCTGATAGGACAAACTGAAAATGAGTAGAGACCAGTGGAAAACTCTACTAATAATAGGAAATTGAAATGTACAAGGTATACATCTCAGAAAATTTGAAGTCATCAAAAATGAAATGGAAAACATAAAAATCCATATCCTAGGAACGGATAGCTGAAATGAACTGGTATTTTGAATTTTGAATCAAAACTTCATATGGTTTACTGGGAAGCTGGGAATGACATGATCAAGAAGAATGGTTTGTCATTCACTGTCTAAAAGGACAATTCAAGACCTATATTGAAGTAATAGTGTGTCTGTGATAGGATTATATCTATCCAAATATAAGGAAAACCAATCAATGCAGCTATTATCCAACTCTATTTACCTACCACAAAATTGAAAAAATTTTACTAAGATCTTCAGTCTAAAATTGATCAAACATGCAATCAAGATGCACCGATGATATAGGCAATTCAAATTCAAAAGTTAGAACCAAAAAAGTTGGAAAAATGGCCCTACTCTAGAAAGGAAGCTGGAGATAAACTAAGAATTTTTCAAGGCCAACAACTTATTGTTGCAAACAAAATCCATAGCAAGTACCATTTTCCAACAGCATAAATAGCACCTATGTGCTCAACTTCTCTAGATAGAATAGACGGAAACCAAATTGACTACATCTGTGGGAAGAGACGATGAAGAAGCTCAATATTAGTAACAAAAAAAGGTCAGGAATTGAATGTGGAACAAATTATCTCATTTATGTGTAAACTTACTTTGAAGCAGGAGGAAATTGAAACAAGTTCACAAGAGTCAAAATTTAGCATTTAGGTAGTTTATTCCACTTAACTTTCTTTTTTTTTTTGGTGATGGTGGGGGAGGGCATCACTGTCCTGGTGGGAGTAGGAAGCCCAGCTTTGCTCCTGGAGAGCTGTTGCTAGATTTGAACCGCCAATCCTGTGGGCCACAGTCCTGCACACAACCACAACACCACTGGGGCTCAGCCCCCTACTTAACTTTCTTTAACATGTCCTTGAAAACTTATTATCAAGGACATGATGGGCTGTTGGAAGACATAAAAGACATCACACATTAGGAAAGTGAAAGTTCATCTGAAAGAAAGAAATATCAATGTGAATGTCAGAAGAGACTCTAAAACTTGTTCTTAATTATAGAGTAGTTAAGATAAATGAATGATGAAATCACAAAATTGAAAAGAAAATTTCAAATGGTAATTCTATAAGACACAACAGAATATTGTAATGAAATGTGCAAAAATTTAGAGTTAGAAAGCCAAAAGGGAAGAACATATTTGGCATAACTTAAATGAAAATAACTCAAGAAAAAATTCAAGCCTTGATTTGAACTCAGGCAAAATATTGTATGGTACTGGAAGTATCAAAAGAAGATGGAAAGTAAACACAGAGTCACTATACCAAAAAGAGCAATTCAATATGCAAACATTTCAGGAGGAAGCATATGAACAAGACTCGATGGTCTGGATAGAAATGTTCAAGCTGCACTAAAAGCATTACTCTCCAAAATGGATTCAGGACTCAACTGAACACCTATTGAAATGTTTCAACAAGCACTAGAAGCATTTGCTGGTGTGTAGTTGGAAACCTGGACGATAGCTACACGGCCAACTGATTGGAAGAGATCCATATTTAGATCTATTCCAAGAAAAGTGACCCTACAGAAATCTCAAGATATAGAGCAATATCACTAATATCACATGCAAGTAAAATTTTGTTGAAGATCATCCATTAATGGTTACAGCAGAACATTGGCAGGGAGCTGTGAGGGCAGATTCAAAGGAGGATTTAGGATAAGAGATATCATTGCTAACTTCAGTTGCATCTTGACAGAAAGGAGAGAATACCAGAAATGTTTGCCTGTGTTTTATTGACTAAAATATAAAAGGCATTAAAACTGTGTGGGTCATAACGAACTAAGGGTAATCTTGTGAAGAGCGGTTATTCCAGAACACTGCAATATGCTCAAGAGAAACTTGTGCATTGACTAAGAGACAGTGGTGGAACCAGAACAAGGTCATATTACCTGATTTAAATCAGGAACAGTGGGCATCAAGGTTGTATCCTTTCACTATACTTGTTCAATCTTGTTGAGCCAATGTCCTGAGAAACTGTCTTATCTGAAGATAATGTGAAGAATGTGGCATTAGGATTGACGGAAGGTTGATTAGCAACTGGAGACATCTAGATGACACAGCTTTGCTTGCTACATGAGGAGGAGTTGAACTATTTTCTGCTGAAGATCAAGAAGTGCAGCCTTCGTGGTAAAAAAGCTCATTGTAGAGAAGACGGAAATGGTCAGTAGACATTAAGACACATGGAGAAAAGATTGAAGTTGTCAAGGATTTCTTCTTGCTTGGATCCAGTCAATGCTGAAGATATATAATTAAGCATTGCTTTAGGTAAATCTGCTAAACAAGACTTATTGAAAGTATTGAAAAGCAAGGATTTTACTTTGAGGATTGAAGTGTATCTGACCCAGTCGATGGTGGCTGCAAAAGCCATGTATAGCATGTAAAATCTGATACCAAATAAGAAAAATGGGTGAAAAAACAACATGTGTTTGAATTGTGGTGTTGTTAGTGAATACCATGGACTGCCAAATACCAAACAAAAATGATTTTGAAAGACAGCCAAAATGTTACTTATTGGCAAAGATGGTCAGACTTTGTCACATGTGTTTTGGACATGTTATCAGAAAGGAGCACCTGACAGCAACCGTACCATCACCAAACTATGGTTTTCAATATATGGCTTATTTTGCACAAAACAGTTTTTTGAATTTTCAAGTTAAAAAGATAACCTCAGCAATTAATATTTCAGTATGCAATATTATAAAAGGCTGCATAAAGGTTACATTTACATTTTAAATACTTACAAAGAATATGGTCAGGGCTGGAGTTTTATTTAAATATGAGACAGAATCAAAAATTGTATTTTAAGAATCTTTTTTGAAAAAATAAAATAAATTCTTGTTAATTCACATGCAGTCAAGATTTCAGAACTTACTTTAAACATTTTTCAAGAAAATGTTATGAAATTTATCCAATAGAAAACTTTGATGTATCATGGTTCTATACAAGGCTTTAGAAACAAATCTATGTTTCAATTTTTTATTTACTATTCCCAAGTGAAACACTGAGACGTTGCATGTCATAGTTCCCCAAACCAACCCATTTCTATCAAGTTCATTTCAAGTCATAGTGACCTTGTAGAACAGAGGAGAACTTCCTTAGAGGATTTCAAAGACTCTCTATAATATTTATGCATGATAAAAATTCTAAAGTGTAAAACTCATATGATGCCATATAAACCAATTCCTTGAATTTAATGTTTGAAAGACCACATCACACCAAACAATTCTACCGAAGTTGACGTAACAGAGGACCTGGTGGTGGAGTAAATGTTGGGCTACTACTAACGGCTGGGTAGCAGATCAAACACAGCAGAAGAGGCTAGCTTCTCCTGTTAATAGGAATCACTTCACGAGATGCCTATGAGTCAGAACCAACTCTATGACACTGACTTTGCTTGGGGTTTGAGGGACAGAGCAAAAGTCTATTGCTCTGTAGTAAAAGTAACAATTTAAGTAGAGAAGAATATAATTTCGTTCTATAAACTTCAATAACTGTGTTGTCCAAAAATGCATTGTGTAGAATTTTGAAAAATATTTTCATGTGAAAATGGTCGGTGATTAATCATACTTTTTTGAGAAGTGGCAAAAAAGAAAATGAACTTTTAGAAGAAAAAAACTGCCCTTTAAAAACAGTTCATAAAATATATATAGAGAGAGAGTTAGACAAGCTATTAAGATTGAGCAGTTTGTTGATTTCTTCACCAAATAGAAGCTCTTTCTTTGTATCACTTTTTGTACACATCCTGTATGGCAAACTATGAAACCTTTCTCAAAGATTTAGTTCATTCCTTTATTTACACATGCAACACACACTTTTCAAAATCCACTGGAATCTAAAAGGCCCTGAAGCCTTGACTTGCGATTGCAGCCGTGAACAGATGCTAGTTTGCACAGCTGGTTTCTATAGATACTCAAGCATGCAATGAGGCTTTAAATAGTTGGGGAGAAAAACAAAACTTAAGTCTAAATGATTCCCTGGAGATTTCCTAATACCAAACAATATTTTAACTTAACTGGTAAGAATTTTGAAGAACTATACCATATTGATAACAGCAGCTTGAAAGATTAAATAGAACACTTGGGACCAGTGAGTTTATGCTAATGGGATGAACAACTCAGATAAAGAAAATGAGATGGTTGTACAACTGGAAGAAGGCAATCAATGCCACTGAATCAGGGTTGTTGCTATATATATTTTCCAAAACCACCAAATGAAATTTTAAAGTGGAAATCTTCCTGAGTGATCATTGATAATGATAATATAGAAAAATGAATTTCACTACAGAAAATGAAGAGGGCTTGCCTAAAACCATAAAGTTTGTCACAATGGTGTTGTGTTAAGGGTGCCTCAATGTACTGTTTCATTTAATCTTCTAAGTATCTTTGATAGGTCTCACTCCTTGCCATCAAATTGATTCTAACCTGATAGGACACAGTAGAATCACTGGTTTCCAAGCCGTTACTGGTTTCAGGAGGATAGAGCCTCATCTTTCTCTGGCTGGAGGCCTTTAACTGCTGACTTTGCAGTTAACATCGCAGTGCATGACCCACTGTGCCACAGGGCCCCTACATTTTTAGGTTAGTTCCAATATTTAACCCACATTAGATAAGTAGACTAGTTCAACTAAGACTTAATGGTGTAAAGAGACTTCATACAAATCTAACCACTAGCAAATGCTTTTCTTCACACAGGCACATTGTTTTCTCGTAGCCGCATAGCCTCATAACCTGTGAATGTTGAGGGAAAGGTGTGGTGGTAACTGAAACCAAGTTATTTTTAGGATGAAATGGTTTTTATAGTGTATGAATATTTTAAGTCTCTGAAAGAAATGTCACTGACATTTCCTTTGAGTAATTTTTAAATATTTGATGCATATATGTGCACAAGTAGGAAACTTGATTAGTCATGGATCACTGAAGTATTTTCTAAATTAACTAAAGGAGCAAATATCCTTTTAAACTAATTATTTGGGCATCACTGATAGTTGGTGTTATCATAATGATATGATAGTTGGTAATATCATAATGATAATTATATGGTGATATTATAATGATATATCTAGATATTTAAAAGGAAATGAAACCTAAAATAAGTTTAATTAATTTATACGTCTGTATTTTATTGAAATTATTCTATGAAGCGATCTATTAAATTGCAAAGTATTGCAATTAGTATTCCGAAAAAGTATGCAAAAATTTAGATCAACTATTTCACAGTTAGAAGTTGTAGTATTAAGGGTTTGATATATCACATAACATATGGGCTGCTAATTAGTTGGCAAAAAAAAGACAACTCACCGACAGAGGGTCACATTTATGCTGAATTTAATTGCTGGTGGCATCCATAAAACATCTGAAACATCAAAGCATGTCTTTTTGGACTGTCTCAAAGGAAATATTTTATTCACATATTTCATGTTTCTTTGCTGTACACTCCAGTATAGAATTACCTAGAAGTTATACTGATCTTCCCAAACATAATATATTCTTTTGCATCTTCATACTGCCTTGACTTTAAAATTTTGGTTTTGAAAAGTTTAATTATGCTGTCTTGTTTACTTATGAAGAAGTTTATCTTTTATGGCTCCACCTATCTGTGAGTTTTGCAAGCTGTTATTGATAGCTTATGTGTTGTTGTGATGCTGGAATCTGTGCCTCTAATATTTTAAATATCACCATGATCACCCACTCTGAACATGTTTCACAGCAGAGTAGGGAGAAGGAAACAGTATTCCACTAAAGAATTATCCAGTGGGAATCTTATTAATAGAAATAGAACATTATCTGACATGCTAAAAAATGAATGCATGAAGTCAGGTTGAATAGAGAAGCAAATTCAAAGATACTCATGTATGTGTAAGATAAGGCTTTATGTTGAGGTAATTAAATATAAAGCAAATATCCTAGATCAGTCCACAACTAGTCCATATATCTGATACTAGTCCAAAAATCCCTCAGTGCCTCTGGCAGCTCTCCAAATTACTTGACAGCAGGAAGTTGAAACAGAGAGGTAGGCAGACATTCCCAGAACCCTCCTTATGATGAGGTCAAACCCACAAGGAGGCATCATCAGATTGTGACTTGATTGACAGACTATACTCCACCCCTATTCTTCAAGTTGGCAGGAAATTATGTAACTACCACAACAAGCCTTTCAGAATGGGAAACACACAAACCAAATCCATTGCCATCAAGTTTATCCTGACGTGGTAACCCTGCAGGGCAGAGTAGAACTGCCTCAGTAGGTTTTGGAGACTGTAAATCTTTAAGGAAGTAGAACGCATCATCTTTCTCCTGAAGAGTGACTAGTATTTTTTGTTACTGCTGTTCTTGTGGTTAGCGGCTCAAATGCGTAACCCACTATGGCACCAGGGCATCAAAGCACTGAAGATATGACTCAGAAGAACTGCCTCCCCAAAGTACTGTCATTTATAATGACAGATATGGTTGGTGAAAAGATTTCATGACCCTAAAGTCTATATGTGATAGAATAATATCTCCATATATAAAAGGAAAAGTGTATAAGACATTATTCAGTTATGCACTAATCACTAAATCCAATGATAAAGGATTTGAAATATTGTACCAACTTCTTCCATCTAAAATTAACCAAGTACACAATCAAGATGCTTTGCCTATTATTCATGCCAGCATAGAAACCAAGAAGGAACCCAAACACAAAGTTAAGTAAATCCCACTTAAATGTTGATACTAGTACAAGGAGAGATTTTACATATTAAACAGTAAGGAGTAAAGATCAATTATCAGGTGACATCAGGGATATCATATATAAATGAAACAAAAGGTCATTAAAAAGACAGGAAATAAAGAAAATATAAACTGGACCACAGAAGAGATTCTGACACTGTTGAAGAAAGTATTAAGTAAAAACTGTATGGTGCATTTGGAAGAGCAGATCAAGAGTTCAAAGTAAATCATAGTGAAATGAGCAAGGTCTGAGAATGAGGAACCCGAAATAGAACTAAGCCTTGTGATAGCTAGGTTTACTGTGCCAATGTGGCCAGTAGGAGCATGTAGGATTAAACATGTCATGGTTTGATTGGAAGACAAAGAGATAGATGTTTTATCAAAGTCCACCTTTTAGTTTCTTATTCTCTGCTTATCAGACTAGTATGTGGCTCCTTTAGCTAGTTCTGTGCCTCAACTGATGAGCTTCACTACTTGGGGGATAGGCAACCATTGGAATATTTGAGACCTGCTTCTGCATGCTGCTGGTGTGTATATCACTTGAGCTTGAGGCTGATGAACCTTGTCATCCTGCATTGCTTCAGTTTGATTTTCCATCCGGATCTGCTTCCCTAAGCTTCTGTGCTTCTGACTGTGGGTGACCAGCCCTGCTGTTTGCTGCCTGAGGGAATACTCTGTCTACGTGGTCCAAGGGAAGACTCAGCTGTTTGCTTCCTTGACGTTGGGCCAGGCAGGCAGTCCCCCTGGGCTGAAAGGCTTCCAGTAACTGTTACATGGAAGTGAGTTAAACTAAGCCCCCTGTACTGTGGTGTGGACTAATTAGCTATTATATTCTTTCATGTTGCGTATCTATATCTATCACCCATACATCTATCTATCTAACTATAATTGTCCTGGTTTTGTTTCTCTAGAGAACCATGCCTACCATAAGCCTCAAGTGATAAGATTGAATGGGCTGTAAGGGAAAACATTGAATAATGAAGAAATGAGGAAACATTGAATAATGTAGAAAGTAGGAAAAAATGTTAGGAGAATGCAGAGCCACTGTGCCTAAAAGAATTGATTCACATTCAGCCATTTCAAAAGATGGCATATGATCAAAATCAGAGAATATTGAATAAAGAAATCTAAACTGTTCTATGGGTATTAGCATAAAACAAGATATCAGCAATTAAAAGCTTTTAACAAATTAATGCAGTTCTGGAAGCACTCATTAATCTATTGTGAGAAATTTTGAAGCCAATTACCTGGCCAACTAACTAGATGAGATTCACATTTGTTCCTATTCAAAAGAAAAGCCCCCCCCCAAAAAAAAAAGTGAAAACAATCAAGTATTATTATCAGTATCACATGCAGGAAATTTTGCTGCAAATGATTTAAAAATGGTTGCATAAGATTAGCCACAGGGAGCTGCCAACAATTCAGCTGGATTCAGAAAAGGGCGTGGTATATATCTGGTGAGATTTGCTTCATCTTGGGTAGAAAGGAAAGGATGTCCCTAAATTCTATGACTACTAACAAACTATGGAAAACATTGCAAAAAGTAGGTATTCCAGAATACTTCATTCTACTCCTGAGGAGCCTGTACATCATCTGAGAACCAGTACTTTTAATTGGTTCTATTAAATCGTTCAATGGTTCAAAATCTAGAAAGGTGTGTTTTGAGGTATATCTGTGCAAACTATATTTATTCAACCTGTAAACTAGGCAAATCATTCAAGAAATTAGACTGCATGAAGGAATCGGATTGGAGGAAGGCACCGTAACAAGTGGCTGACAACTAGAAGGCCTAAGCTTGCTTGTTGAAACCCAAGAGGATATGAAGCACATACCAAGGAGGATCAAGGAATACCATGTTCAGTATGCATTGCAACTCAATATACAGAATTCTAAATAAATGCTCACAACTGGACAAGTAGGCAACAGAATAAACAGAGAAAGGATTGCAATTGTCAAGGAATTCATCTTGCTTGGATCCAAACGCCATCCTCGTGGAAGCAGTAGATAAGAAATCAAACATGTCGCATTGGGCCAATTTGCTTCAGAGCTCTTTAAAGTGTAAGAAAACAAAGATGTCACTGTGAGGACAAAATAGTGTCTGTCTCAAGCCATGGCATATTCAATCCCCTAATATGTGTGTGAAAGCTAGACAGTGAACCAGGAAGCTTGTAGAAGAAAGGATGTGTGAATTATGGAGTTGGTGAATATTGAAAAAAACTGGAATGGCATAAGAACAACAAATCTGTCTTGAAAGATGCAAAACAGAACATACCTTAGGAGCAAAGATTGTCTGAATTTTCTATTTCTTTTTCTGTCATTTGCATTGATGTTCTATTTTACCCCTTGTTGTGTTAGGCTGTGTTGCCTAAAGAAAAAAATCTAGTGACACTCGTATATGTATAAGAAACAGTTTTATATAAAGAAGTAATTATATATCAGGAAAGCATCCCAACCCAGTCCAACTCAAGTCCAAAAGTTTGATAGTTTTCCAAAAGTCCCTCTTCAGACTCACAGCCACAGGCATTGATGCAGAATGCAGGACCATAATAGGCTGGTGGGTGCAGACAGAGGTATGTGGCTTCAAGGTCGAAAAGGCCAAGGGGAAGAGAGTATAGGGTTCCTCGAGAGCATAAGACTGTAACATGCCTGGCAGATTTGACTCCACCACTAGCAAGGAGGGTCTAGTTGGCATAAAACCATCTAATGACACCACTTGTGTTTTCATCGAAGTTTTACTTCATTGCTTCAGAAATCTATCTGTCTTTAGAGTTCTTTATCAGGTAATCCAATGACCATTTCTCTCTCAAAAAGACTTTTCTCATTTTATATATTAGTCACTTGAGGACAATGTCTCTTTCTTCTTTGTGTTTTATTATTGTTTATTGTTTTGAGGCTTTATGATGTTTTATTTATTGCATTTTTGATATATCTGAGTAGGAGGGGCTTGCCTGCATCTCTGGTCACTACTAAGACCACACTGTATCACCACTGCAGGGCAGCTCAATGATTTTTAGCATTGGAAAAAATGTTTATAATATTATAGAGTCAAAGCATCATGAAAGTTCTCCAAGACTTTTTTAAATCCTGATTTTAACATTGCAAAGGATCAGAAAAGCTATGCATAGGGATTTCATGCATACTGGAAGACACAGGAATAGTGTAATGAATGATAATAATATTGGCTCATGTGTAAAACTATATCCAACGGAGGGGAAGTCATTGTAAATTCTCAATTAGGTTCACTACAAAAAAATCTTTAAAAAATCCTTTGACTTAAATGTACAGTATGATTTTAAACTACAACTACAGAACACCAGCTCTGAAGTTCAGCAGACGGGGCTCAAATCTCTGAGATTCTCTAACCATTTGACATCAGCAGTGAAACTTTATAACCCTCAGTTTTCTTAGAAGCTATGAATGATAATAGTAAAGGGACTTAGGAAAGGGATTCCCAGCTATCCCAGTGTTTATCATGTTACTAAAAAGAACAAACTAAAATAAAAATGCAGAATTTATAATGAAAATATATTATATAGCAAATGTTTGAATTAACCATTGGAATTTTAGGTAAATTCTCTCCATTATTACAAAACAGAAATTTTCTGTTATAGTGTCACCTGCTAGAAAGCATGCTCAGATTTACTGCATATTGTACTTCAGGTGTATCAATGTGGAAACAATTACCAAATGATTAATTAAAGAAGATTCACATAGCATTTATTTGGGACTGCAAGGATATATCCTGGAAAAAATATTGTTACTAGAATTATTAAAAATAAGTATATCCTTACTAATAATGATAATATATTTAGCAGAAATAAATGTTTGTGATTTCATCCCAGTGGGGTGATTTTGTTTTTATGGTTTTTTGTTTGCTTGGCTTTCTTGAATGTGTGTGGGTACACATAAGTTCTTATTCCTCTCCTTTCAAAAGCCACCTTTTTATGAGCCCTTCAATAGTTTTCATACCTGGAGAGGTGTTGCTCTGATGCAATTATTTATTGCACTTTTACTACACTGTGCTTTTCCCAGTTTGTCATCTACTGAGGTCTTATAAGTGCATTTTTCAATATATCATATGTCGTGATGCATTTTTGATATATATATATAATTATAAAATCTGTAAATACTATCCTTTTCATTATTCAAATAAAGGGGTTATTGTAATAATTTATATATATTGATAAAATTTGTATTCTTTGGTAGACCCAGTCACAGTACTTAGAAAATAATAATAATTCAATATATCTTGATTTTTATGTGTAAATGACATGTTTTCAAGATGAGAAAATGCAGTATTCTATAGGCAGGGCAATTATTATTTAAAATTATTAAATTGTAGTCTGTGTTGAGTTAAATTTCAAAGACTACGTATATAACTAAAATTATCAATTAACCAGGAATCCTCAAGTTACACTATTTATGATAGGTTAAAGAGAAATAAATTAAATCTGTGAACATATCACCTAAAATGTCTTGTACTTAGGACATATGTGTCTCAAGCGTCTAACCCTATTTCATCTTCAGGCAAGCATGAGAGCCTGTCTCCAGAATGGTGACCCTAAAGCACACATTGTGGACTCCCCCATCATCTTCACTTCTGTGTGCTTAATGGGGCAAGAAAATAAACTAATTTGTTTTATAGAGATTTATAACCACATTACTTGAACAAAAATGGGTTTCCTTAAGGCTGAAGTGTTCTCCTGCTCAGAGGTTATTAACCTTTCTCATTTTTATTTTTAGTTATAGATATCTTGTAAAATCTATGCATTCTCCTATTTGGAAAATACACATATATGAATACATATTTATTTTTCCCCATGAGATTGCTCCTTGTGATACTTGCTGAAAGCCTGTATTCTGAACTATCACAAATAAGTAAATGCAGCCCCAATCTCCAACTTTGGAAACAGTCTCGTTTTCTAACAGAAACTCATTCTCTATTACATAAGGCAGTAATGAGATTTTTCACTTACTAACTTTTGTTTTGTTTTGTTTATTTTTTTGTTATTTTTTCACTTACTAACTTAATATGTAGACAGACTTGAACCTGTGCTCTGTGCTGTGGGGTAATTATTTTCTAACATCAAGAAGTCTACAATTAAGGTAAATAAAAAGAAATATATAACATATAGTTAGATTAAAGGATATTAGATATGATCATTGGCACAAATAGATAAGTTATTCTCACATGGTCAAATACTCGATTGAATTCTCTGTCAGTGTTACTCAGATTAGATTCCTCAATGACTCAGAGGTCTTCAGTGTTGTGCTCGCTAAAGTTTGGGGACAACTTGGCTATGCCAGGATTTCCACTGGTTTGGCCACTAAGATTTAAGAGTCTCCCTAATGAGATCTTTTGGAGATAGTGGCCTGCTTTCAATAAAAGTGCTTACTGTGGAAAATATTTTTTGTTTACTTGCTGCAAGATCTGGAACCTAAATCTGGTGTGTCATCATCCAGTTCTTGCATCTTGTGTTGCTGATCAGCCTTATTGCCTACCAATCTTGGGAGAACTCAGAAGCTTGACATATGAACTGATGACCTTGGATAAATTTGCCTCAGCAGCCAGAAACCTGCCATCTGATCTGCGAATCTGGGGTCCATCAGCTTCTGCAGATATGTATGTTAGAAGCTTCCAACCTGATATCTGATTTGGAACTCAGGAGACTCTACAACTGAAATCTCCTTGATATAAACCTCCATATGCCTCTGAAATACACACGGTTAGTTTTGCCTTGTTTCAGAGTTAGATAATTTTATGTCACATTGAAGACTTTTAAAAGTTTAGAGGTGGTATGCAACAGCAGGCATGTCACTGCCTGATTTTGCCTCCTTGGGGTGTGGCCTTCTCATAAGGAGGAGCTCGCAAACCTTGCCTTCTCTACCTCTCTCTAAGTGACTCTACCTCATTTAAAACTATGAAGAGAGAAGTCACATTTCCCTCCTTTATTTGAATGTACAATATTTGAAGACTGTTATTTGTTATGGATAGAGTGAATATGGATGGTGCACAAATTAGTACAAGTAGAAAGGGGCTCTTTATGGGAAGCATTTTTTTGTTTTAATTTTATTTGGGCTGTGGTTTGAATGTGTGCCAAACTTATCAATAATTGTTGTTCACTCACGTGAAAAAAGTAGTAGTATAACATTTTTTATTCTCCTCTTTTTTATTTCCTCTTTTGTGCAGTGAAAAAAATGTAACAGTTTTACTCAATGTGCAATTATTGGATTTGCTCAGGGAAAGAGTACATAAAAGAGAATTATGATAGAAAGCAAAAGACTTGAAACTTGACTCAATATTTCAAAATCTTCAGTAGCTGACAGTTATTTTCTTCTTTACATTTTTTACAATGAAAGATAATATAGCCATTAAATGCTTATCTTTCCACAAAATCATAGTGCAGTGCAGCGGTTTTCTTCACTGAGATGTCTATGGTGCCAGTATATGACCTGCATTTAATTTCTGAGGGGTGCTTAAAATCTGTGGAGTTGCCCTCTAAAATAATCGGCATCCCATGTCTCCACTAATACTACTGGTATTTATTCAGTTTATTTATTTTGGAACTTAAAGACTATGCTTCTGAGCCAGAAAGTTAATGAATAATTTATTCAGCTTTATCTAGTATCTATTTATCTGGATCTCATTTTGTTTATTATTTTTTATTCTTATTTTTGAGAGCTCGTTCATCGCTTATCACAATTCAAAATACATATACTGTGCCAAGCATCTTTGCATGCCTGCTGCTGTGATCATTCTCCAAATATCTCCTTTTCCACTTGAGCCCTTGACATCAACTTTTCAACTTTTCCCCTCCCATCTCCTTCCCCCCTCCCCCAACCCTCAATACTTTATAAATTATTATTTTGTCATATCTTGCATGGCCCCATGTCTCTCCTCACCCACTCTTCTGCTGTCCACCATCCAGATAGGAGGTTATGTGTAGCTCCTTGTAATTGGGTACCCTCTCTACCCCACCTTCCTTCCACCCATCTGGTATCTCCACTCTCACTACTAGTCCTGAGGGCTTCATCTGTCCTAGACTCCCTGTATTTCCAGTTCCCATCTGTACCAGTGTATCTATTTCAGGTTAACTGGATTTGTAAGGTAGGGATTGGGATCATGATAGTTGAGTGAAGAAGGCTTTAAGAACTAGAGGAATGTTATATGTTATCTCGCTACTTCACTGCATCCTTCTCCTTCCCATGACAGTAAAGGGGTGTCCAATTGCTTTCAAATGAATCTTGGGTCCCAACTCTGCATGCCCCCTCATTTGTAATGCTGTGATTTTTGATCTTTGAGGCTTGATATCTGCTCCCTTCAACCCCTGTGATCATACAGGCTGGTATGCGTCTTCCATGTGTGCTTTGCTGTCTCTGCACTAGATGGCCGTGTTTACCTACAAGCCTTTAAGACCTCAGATGCTTTATCATTTGGGAGCTGAGCAACATTCCCTTCCTCAACCATGTTTGCTTCTGCACCCATTTGTCTTCAGTGATAATGTTGGGTGGGTGGTCACATAATGATATGATTTTTGTTTTTTGATGCCTGAAACCTGATTCTTTCAGCACCTCATGGTTACACAAGCCAGTGTGTTTCTTCTGTAGTGGGCTTTGTTGCTCCTCAACTAGATAGCCACTTGTTTACCTTTTATTTTTAAGTTGAATTAATTGATATTATCATTTTTAAAATGTCAAACAGGTTAAATATGGGTATTTCTATCGGGCTCATTCTAGTAGATGAAATAGACAGAAGGAATTTTATAGGTCTAAAATTGCAATTTACTTTTATGATGAAATTTGTTTAAACCCGATCATTACATTTAAAAACCTTTAATATATTATATCAAGAATAAAGTTAGTATTTTTTCATGAACTCAAATATTAGTCCAGGGATGCCTGGAATGCCCGTATTACTAGTTAATGACTTGGAGAAGATGAATATTAGCTAGAATAGAGAATGATGAAAATTGAGATTTTGCTATTATCCCATAGTGGCTAGATGAAACACAAAAGTAGAAACGATGTGGTTGATTTGCAATGATGTCTAGCACATAAACAAAGGGGCTTCAAAGGCTTCAAAGAAAGTTTTTTTCATCTTTTAATTCCATTTTTCCTGTAATATTTTTCTCTTCTATATTTCAAAGGAACTCTAGTTGCAGAGTAGGTTATACATTGAACTATAACTATGAGGTTGGCAGTTTGTGTTGGTTAGGTTTTATGCCAACTTGGTGCCCCTGTAGGAAGATATGGATGAAATCTATTACCTCAATCAAGACACAACCTAGTGACTTTTCCTTGTAGTTGTGACTTTTTTATGAGATGCTGTTCATAATGGGTCTCTCTTGTCTTTCCCTTTGTCCTTCTTACTGGTATAGACCCTGCATCTGATCTCTTGGGATGCATGCCTATAACCTGTGGCATTATTTATTGATTCTAGGGCATACCCCCCAGCTTGTCAAAACATCTTATATATTGATTTATCTATGACTCCAGTGATTGCTGCCCTCGATTCTCAGCTTCCCAGGCCCAGCTGACATGAGTCAGGAAAATTCTCCAGTGTAATATTTGTGTTAGTCCAGGTTGGCTAGAGCAACAAGTCCAGAGACACTCATATATATATATGAGAGAGGACTTTATAACAAAGAGCAATTGTACATTAAGAAAACCTTTCATCCCCGACCAGATCAAGTTCATGAGTCTGATATTACTCCCATAGGTCAACAGTAGTCCATACATTCCTCTTTAGATTTATACAGCCATGCAATAATGCTGAATGCAGAAAGATCACAGGCCAAGGGGTGGAAAGTATTGTGGATCCAGTGGTGGTGGGAGCAGCTCATCACTTATGTCTCCACGTGCCTCCTCTAGTTCCAGGGCTCTGGATGTATCAATGTAGCGCCACGTGGCTGGTCAACAGGAAGACAAAGAAGAGACTTACTCTCACCTCCAGGGTGGAACAGAGGAGTTGCCAGAATCCTCAGAAGATCATGCCCACATGGAGGCCTCATTGACTATGGGCTGATTGACACACTAGACTCCACCCCTTCACAAGTTGACAGGAGCTTAGGTATCTGTCACGGTATTTGATGACCAAACTGGGTTTAGACACTTCTACAATTATATAAGTCATTTTTCTTTATATAAATCCACTCTTACATCAATCTATCAAAAATCAAATTCATTGCTGTGGGGGTTGATTCTGACTCATCTGACCTCATCCTTGTGGAACACTTATCACCTCATCTTTCTCCTGCAGAGCAGCGGGTGGTTTTAAACTGTTGATCTTGTGGTTAGAAGTCCAATGCCTAGCCTACTATGCCACTAAGATGCCTCATTTATCTATAAGAGTCACCAATTTTACTGCTCAAGAGAATCCAGCCTAACCCACCGTTCAAACATGTCAGCCCCTCCACAGGCAAAAGATGAAACTTCCCGCTCCAGTAATTATGCAACATCTCAGAAATTCACAGGGACAATTCTGCTCTGTCCTGTAAAATTGCTATAAGACAGACTGATTTGATGGCGGTGAGTTTAGTTTCAGTTCATAACTTTCATGTTGTTGTTGTGGCTGTTAGATGTCATGGAATCAGTTCTGGCCCTTAATGATTTTACACCAAATAGAACAGAACCCTACTCTGCCTTGCACCACCCACGCAATCGTTGCCACGCTCAAGTTCATTGTTGCAGCCACTGTGTCAATCCATGTCCTTAAGGGCCTTTTTTTTTTCTTTTCATGTTGAAGGGACGTAAGAGGAAGTCTTGACATTCTTGCCTCCACAGAGCACTTGCTGTACTTCCAAATGGATTGGTTTAAAACAGCCTACGGCATTTTAAATATTCTTCTCCAACATCACATTTCAAATGCATACATTTTTGTATGTTCTTCCTTATTGAATGTCACCTTATTGAATGTCACCTATTGTGCAATGGACTCTTATCATATTTACGCTGTAGTGTTTTCCTGAATACTTTTTTTTTACTTTTATTCCTTAGCTCTCTCAACCTTTATTCTCTATTACCCCAAACTACCTGAGAATCACCCTTCTGAATTCACTTTCCAGAAATTTCAACATCATTTCCCCCCCGCAGGATGGTTCCTTGTTTTTGTGAATTGTTCATGCCTTTATGTCTTTCTATCTTGCTCCTTCATGTCAACTGAAATTGTTTTCCTGAGAAATGCTATTGTTTTTATAATTGTTTCTATTTGTCGATCATGTGGTAATGTAGTGAGCCATGGCCCTACTCCCGTAGTTGTAATTGTTGAAGGTGTAGGGTGGCTGCCTTCTGTGTGCTACAGTTAACTGTGTCAGGCATGATGAAAAAGGATTAAGAGCAAACAAAATAAAACAAAACAAAAACAGAAAGGCACACCAAAGACAAGACTGAATAATAAGAAAATAATCGCTCACTCCCACCTCCATTCAGCCCACAAACTAAACACAAATACACACATACACATAAATTGGGATCAAGAGCTTCTACTGTTTCTGTCACCAATGAGTGTTTACTCATTGATAATGGGTCCATAGGATATGCGCAATAAAATTGTGGAGTGGGTAAACACTTTGGGACTTGGTGAAGTCTGGTCCACAGATCATTCTGAAGTAAAAGATGGCTTCAAATTTGTGTGTGTTTTCACTTATTATTTATTCTAAATAAATAAATAGGCCAGCTAGCTCTCTTTCCAATTTCTTGGCTAAGATGAGTGAGCACCAACAATATTGTTTCTATCTGTTGAAATATCTCATTTGGTGGTTCATGAATACCTAGAGCTTCATTTAATGCTAATGCCTTCAGTACACCTGTGATTCCTTCCTTTAATATTGTCTTTATTTTTTAATATATTGTGAATTGAAATCAGTTTTACATGTAATGATTCATACACATACTATTTCATCTCATTCGCTGCCATGTAACACCACCCATCCTACCTCTTCCCTGTGTTTCCTGGCTCTATGTCTCCTTCCTTCCTTTCATCTATCTGAATATTGTGTGTAGGTAGGTGTTGTCCTTTTGGTCCCAAATGGTTGGTTATTCTATTGTGTTCCTGTTTAGACATCAGCTGAACAAAAGAACAAAATGAACAAGAGAAGTATTAGCTGGTCAGAGGATGGGAAAGGAGAGGAGTAATATGTAATATTAATATGTAACATGTAACATGTAATTACATATTGTTTTGTGACTATCACTTTGCTTTAATTATGTTCAATTTGTAACAATTAAAACACATCCTGCATATCAGATATGTACATTATGATTCATAACAGTAGCAAAACTGCAGATATGAAGTTGTAATATAAATAATTTTATGGTTGGGGTCCCCAGAACATGAGAAATTGTATTAAAGGGTCACGGCATTAGGAAGGTGGAGAACCACCATTCTAGCATAAAGGAAGATGAAGGACAAATTAAAACATATATCCTTATTAATGGCAGATACTAGGAGACATTAGATACAATGAAATGGCAAGGAAAAGAAAGATAGGCAGTTCCCACTGACACTGAATAGACCAGCATGAAGTCTGGGGCACTGGATTACCAAGGCCAGAGTTAGGACTATAGAGGACTAGGCAACAGGGCAAGACCCGCCCGAAAATCAGCCTCTGATTGAAGGTCCATGATTGGCAGACTATAGGGTCTGGCTTGCTGTTTTGTCAGGACTTTTAGATTAGCTAAGGGCCTTTTGGACTTCTTGTCCAAAGCATCACCTTCTGTAAACCTATGCTTCCTATTTGGACTTTCTCTTTGATTCTGATCTGGATTTTTGACCCTCATTTTAAATTTTGAATGCATGCCAGATAAAGCCAATAAGTGGAAAGTCTTGAAACTGTGAACCTCTTTCAGGTGTTGTTGACATGTGTCATTGAGTCTGTTCCAACCCATAGTCACCCAAAACCAGAAGGAGCACTGCTCGGTTCGGCACCATCTTCACAATTGTTATGTTTGAGTCCATTGGTACAGTCATGTGTCAAATCATCTAGTCAAGGGACTTATTTTGAGCTCCCCCTCTATTTCACCAAACATATCTTTCTCTAGGAATTGAACTGTTCTGACAACATGTACAAAGTAGGAAATACAAAGTCTTGCCATCTGTGTCTTTAAGAAGCACTCTGGTTGCCTTTTTTTCCAGCACAGATTTGATTGTCCTTTTAGCAGTCCATGTTATTTTCATTATTCTTTTCCAGGACCATTATTAAAAATACATCTATTCTTATGTCTTCCTTATTCAATGTCTAACTTTTACATGCAAATTAGGCAATGGAAATACCATAGTAAGGTTCCATGGTATAAGGAAAGGTTTACCATAGTGCTCAAAGTAACTTCCTTGCTTTTCAATACTCTTATAATGTTTTCTGCAGCAAATTTACTAAGTGTATTTTTCTATTGACTGCTGTTTCCATGAGCATTAATTGATGAACCAAGCCAGACATAATCCTTAACGACTTCAATCTTTTCTCATGAGGATATGTATTGGTCCATTTGCAAGGGTTTGATTTTCGTGACATTGATTCGTAATCCATACAGAAGGTTGCTATCCTTAATCTTCATCAGCAAGTGCTTCAAATCCTCCTCACTTCCAGAAAGCAAGATTGTGTTATTTGCACCTCTTAGGTGGTTGAAGCCTTTCTCTATTCTCATGTCACATTTTTCTTCATGTAGTCCATCAGCACACTTATTGGTAGGAGTCAGCTTAAGTCTGTTTTAGAAGAAATATAGTTAGAATACTTCTTGTAAATGATGATCCAAAACTTTGCCTTATGTACATTGTACATGTTATCAGGAGGTTTTTTTCCATAAAGGAGGCCATCAGACTTGCTAAAGAAAAGAGTTGACTCCAAGCAGGTAGGCCTTCAAGGAGAAGAATGGCATAGCTGCTGAAACAATGAGCTAAATGTCACCACCAATTGTGATGATGGTGCAGAACTAGGCAACATTGCATTGTGTTATTATTAAGGTGGGCGCTAACTGGACAGAACCTACTAACAAAACAATTTGAAAAGCAACTGTCAACATTATACCTCGTTTTGTAGCAATACCAAGTTGCTCAATTTTGCTCTTTCCTATCTGGCCGAGATGACTCTCTGCTAATCCTCACGCTTATCACTTTACTTCAGACTACTGTAATTGTCACATGTTTGTGAACCTTCCTCGGCCTTATATTTCTTCCCTGTCTATAAATTTTCTACACTGTCTTTAGCCTTATATTTATCCACTTCATGCTCATAGTCTATACCATCTCTTTGTTCTTGGTACCTATTCTTTAGCAAACTCTGACCCTAATAGAAAAAGCTGTTGTGGTGTAGTGGGTTATGCACTGGGCTTTTAACCACAAAGTCAGCAGTTTAAATCCACCAGCTGCTCTCTAGGAGAAAGATAAGGCTTTTTTTCTACTTTAAATTTTTTACAGATTGAAGCTGTCAAGGTTTCAGACTTGAAGCTCATTGACTCTACAATCAGTGCTGATAAAATCACAGTCAAGAGATCTAAAGATACATTGCATTGAGTAAATCGGCTACACAAGACCTCTTTAGAGTGTTTATAATGAAAGGTGTTACTTTAAGGACTAAGTATGCCTAACCCAAACCATGGTATTTTCAAATGTCTCATATGCTTGGGAAAGTTGGGCACTGACTGAGGAAGATCAAAAAAGAATCAATGCATTTGAATTGTGCTGGAGAAGAACAGTGACTGTACCATGGACTGCTAAAAGAACAATCCAACATGTCTTAGAAGAAATAAAACACAGTGCTTCTTTGAGAAGTCTGTCCACAATCCTCTGAGGTAAGGATGGTGAGGTTTCATTTTATAGACTTTGGACAGGTTTTGATAAGAGACTAGGCCCTGGAGAGAGACATCATGTTTAGTAAAGTTGAATGGCAGGGAAAAATAAGTAGACCTTCAAGTACATGTTTTTTGTTGTAAGTGTTTTCAGAAGGAAGTGGCCTCAATTCCTTGGATAACAGATATAATAATCGTTAGTAGAATCGTTAGTAGAAACTTGACTCACTGACCTTTCTGTTTGCAGCCCAGTGCTTTGTGAATCTTTGTGTGCGTATATTAAAAATACATGGAATAAGTGACTGAATGGTAGAGTCCAATGGTCTCCTCTAGAAGAGATGCTAGGAGGTATAAGAAAAAACATTGTTATTGAGTCAAGTCCAACTCAAAGGTCTTCTGGGGTTATAAACCTTTCAAGAAACAGACACATTTTCCTCTCTCGGAGCAGCAGGCAGGTTCGAACCCCCCTTCTTGGGGTTGGCAGCTGAAAACTTTTCTTTACTCTGTGGGAGTAAGTGATCCCAAATCATTTCATATGATAAACCCAATTTTTGTATATCTGAATGATCCATTTCCTTATGTTTTGAGGTAAGTTTTCTAAAGAGACTAGCACTTTCTATTTCAGTTTTACCTTTGGGGCAATGCCTCCATTGCTTACAACTATTTCAGTTAAGAAGGCTTGTTGACTAAAAAGGAAAAGCCTAATGACTTAAAATAATTACATTTTACTAGACTCAAGAGGAGAGATTTTACTGAAATATCCGAGTAGATTTTCACTTCTCATATAGGTATAATGATTTTTTATGATTGCTTGATTTTTATTAACCAGTTTTCTTGAACTATATTGATTTCATACTTGGTGAATGGGATATTGATTTCAAAGCTTGAGATTTTATACTTCATTCTACTCAATTGCACAGGAAAACAAATTGGATATCTGTGTAAATATCTACATTTAGGTACTAGCACAAGTTTGCTATAAAATGTCAACATTAATCAATTTGCATTATATTTATGCTTATTACAAAACCAAAATGTAACTGAAATTTTAAAAGTAAATTTCCAAAATAGCATCAATTTTGAATTGTCAGAAAGAATGAAGCTGTTATATTCAAGGGGGTTTCAAAAAGTTCAAAAAATTGGAATTTTTCAATGTCCTTCAGCTCCATTTTTCACAGAAGTTTTATTGCATCTCTCTCTGTGGGTGTGTGTGTGTGCATACACATCTGAAGGGTTTGCATTTTCTTTTATATCTGAAAAAGTTTTCTCTTCCAACTTTAGCATAGAGTGAATGAAATATAAACAAATAACTTTCCGTTGATAACCAAAAGACTTCATCAGGAATTCAGCTTTAGATATTTTGAATTGGATTTTCTACTACCTCGAAATTTGCCCTCTGAAAGCAACTTCAAAATCATATGTAATAAATTGTGTTTGCCTAAATAACATATATTGTTCATCCCAGTGGAGCAACTAAACTAGAGCACAGAGGAAAGAGAAGGTGAAGTTTTTTCCCTAATGACTTGCTTCTAGAATGCACTACCATTCTGAATAACTCTGAACAGTTTTTTTTTTTTTTAACTCTGAACAGTTTATGTCATCTCACTCAAATGAAGCACACATGAGTTTGCTAATCAGATTCTAGACCTTTCCCCATCCACTTAGTTCAAGGGATTTTATTCCTGGAAACCCCAAATGCATTTAGTGAATGAATTAAAAGATATTGTTGAACTATGTATTATCAAATGTTGCTGTTCTGTTAGTGTCAGTCTCATTGAGTTAGGTCATGTTGACTAGAGAAACAAACCCAGTGGCACTCATATATAAGGGGGTATCCCCAAAAGCCCTGAATTGCTCTAGGTGGAGCAGAACTTCTATAGTAGACGTTTTTCCCATAAGGCAACCATGGAACAAATCTCTCTGAATTAGTGCACCCAGAGGTGTCATCTAGGAAGGTTCTTTCTGGTCATAGTGAATTTTAGTTTCACTGGAACCCTGTATTTTTGTGATGGCCAATTTCAGACAACAGCATGCAGATGTGAACTTTTGTTTCCTGTAGAAAAAAATGCTGTGGAAACTGTTTTGATGTTGAACACAGCTTAAAAAGCGCAACAGTATGGGAAAAAGCACAAATGTACAAGTAGTTTTCAGGTTTCAGAAAAGGTGAAATATCAATTTATGACAAACCTCACTCTGGACATCCATCAACTTCCTGGATGGATGAAAACGTTGACTCATTAAGCATTCCATCTGGTCAGATTGTTATTCAATCTTTCTATCTAGAGCTTCTGGAAAGATTGTGTAGCAGTGAGCAAGAAAAAGCCCTGATTAGTGGCAGATGAGGGACTGATTTTGCCACCACTGCAATACACCTGCTCATACTGCCAACTCAATGCACAAGTTTTTGAAAACAAACAGCCTACCTCTCTTGCCAAAAGCACCTTCTTCCTAACCTCACTCCATGTGACTTATTTTTGTTTCTATGAAAGGAAAACAGTGACAATGTAGAAAATGTGAAGAAAACCACAAGGGGGATGGTGTCAGCCATCCAAACAGACTAATTTGAAAGATGTTTCCAAGAACGGAATTACAGATTTGAAAAAGTTATTAAGTACAATGGAGACAATTTTTTAAGTTATAAGACTTTTGTTTAAAAAACTAAACCCATAGGTTTGAAAACAATTCTGGTTTTGAGGGGTACCCCTCATATGCATGAGAGAGTATTGTATAAAGAAGTAGTTGCATACTGAGAAAACATTTCAGCCCAATCCAACTAAAATTTATCAGTCCCTCTTCAGACTCACAGTCACATGCAATGACGCAGAATGAAGGAATAGCAGAGGCTGGTTTCTGCACAATTCCAATCCATTGATTCATCTTTCATCTTCCTTAGTTCAGTGTCTAATTTTCACAAGCATATGAGAGATCTGAAAATACCATGGCTGGGATTAGGCGTACTTTCGTCCTTAAAGTAATGCCCTTCATTGTCAGCACTTACTGATGAAGGTCAAGGATTGCTGTTTTCAGTATGGATTACAACTCAATGTAAAGAGAACAAATTCCCACAAGTTTACCACTAGCTAATATTGGGATAAATGGAGAAAATGCAACATTGCCAAGAATTTCTTCTTGCTCTGATTCACAATCAATGCTAATGGAAGCAATAGTCATGTGATCGGATGATCTATTTTATTGTGCATATTTGCTGCACAAGACTTATGTAAAGTGATGAAAATCACTTTGAGGTTGCTTTGAGGACTAAGGTGCCCCTGACCCAAGCCATGATTTTATCAATTGCCTCGTATGCATGTAAAAGTTGGACATTGAATAAAGAAGACCTAAAATCATCAAAGCATTTGAACTACGGTGCTGGAGAAGAATATTGAAGTACTATGGACTGGCAAATCAATAAATAAATCTGTGCTGGAAGAAGTCGAACCAGTAGGTTTCTTAGAGGCTAGGATGGTGAGACTTCATTTCATTTACATTGAACCTGTTATCAGGAGAAACTTGTGCCTGGGAAAGGACATCATTTATGATAAAGAGGAGAGGCCTTAAAAATGAGGAAGGTTCTGGACAAGATGATTAGCACAACAGCTTCAAAAGTGATCTTAAATATATAAGCAATTGTGAGGATTGTGCAGAACCTGGAGCTGTTTCATTTTGTTGTATATGGGGTCACCAGGGATGGAAGTAAACCCAATGTCACCTAACAACAATAGCAACAATATTTTTATGTAGAACACTCCAAACACTAAGCAAGATGATTGCTAGAAATAATGCAACACCAATATATAAGAATCAATTTGTGATAGGTAGGACTATTGTGCCAACATGGCCAATGAACACATGTAAGATCAATTGAAGGGTGGAGATATAAATGGATCGGCGAACTGCACCCTTTCTGTCTTGCTCTGGGATCTTTGGACTGGTCTGCTGACTTGTTTGTCCTGTACTTCAATTTCCATGCTACACTACCCATGGGACAGCTAACCTGTGAACTGTGTTGCTGTAAATTGAGATTCCTCAAGACTTGCTTCACCATGCTTCTGGAATATACGCCTGTTGAGCTGGGGACTGTCGGACTCTGTCATCTCGCTGACTCTTGGTGACCTTCCTGGCTATTTGCTGCTTGTGGCTGGATAACTTGAATTGCTCCACAGAGGACTAAATGGTGACCTTAAGCCTCAAAGGACTGCCAGTATACTAGCTGTCTCATGCAAGTGAGTTGCACCGAGCCATTTGTACTGTTTTATAGATTAGTTAGTTGTTTCTTTCTTATGTTAGAATATCTTTCTAGCTATATAAATATATAGAGAGAACTATTAGTGTCCTGGTTTTGTTTCTCTAAAGAACCCTAACCCACAATCAGATTCCCTTGTGTGAAGGAAGAGAACTCAGACAAGGAAATATAGAAAGCGATAGTATTTATAATACTCACACAAAAGTGATGAATTATTTAGGAAAAAAACAGCTAGAATAACAAAAGCACTTGACAAAGGAAACTGAAGTACCTTACAGGAAACTAAGTTATTTACACAAATGACAGAAGGTTCCATGCTCATGGATAGGAAACCTCAACATTGTGAAAATGTCACTACTACCCTAAACAATTATTTCACAATTCTGATCCAGAACTCAATAACATTCATTAAACAAGTGGAAAAATGAATCACCAATTTTATATGGAGAAGAAAGAGACCAAGGAAAAGGAAAGCATTACTTAAGAAGAACAAAGAAGGCCTCTTTCTCTCAATTCCTGATCTCAAAACTGTTGCACAGCCATAGGCATCAAAAAGCTTGCTGTTGCCACAGCAATAGGTACATATACCAGCAGAACAGAATACAGATCCCAGAAATAGACAACCCATCCACCGACAGACATCTGATCTTTCACAAAGAGCTTAAATGCATTTAATAGGAATGAGACAGTCTCTTCAACAAATGATTTTGGCAAAATGGAATTTCCATCTGCAGAAGAATAAATCAGGACTTATACCTCAGCTCATATTAAAAAATGAACTCAGATGGATTAAAGACCTAAAGGTAAATCCTAGAATTATAAAAACTGTAAATATAATCAATGAGGAAATAGAGACAAATTTGAATGCTCTAATTTGGAGCATAAACACTATAAAAAATAGCAAAAACAGCACAATGACAAAATAAATGATTGTGACCTTCTAAAAATAAGACACTAATGTGCATCAAGAAACTTAGTGAAAATACTAAAAAGAAAACCACAGAATAAAAAAAGAACTTGGCAATGCTATATGAGAGCAAAACTTATTTGTAAAAATCTATAAAAAGAGTTAAACACATGTGCATCAATATCGGTATTGTAATTGTTCTAAAACTGTAGATGTTATCATAAATAAAGTAATATGAAATCTGAAAAATTTCTAAGAAATAATACAGCCCAGTAGATTTTTCCACTACCTATAAACAAACAAGAGAAATCATAAATAAATATGAACTAAAAGATAGAACAAGTAACATTGTGAGAACATATGTTTCTGAGGAAAGTGTAATTACATTAAAATGTATTTCAACACCAAGTATTTATTGATAAGTGTGTACATAATAACATCATTCCTGTGAATTTTATTTCATCCTGATAAAAGACTATTGACATAGTCTGATACAAGTTCTCTAAATTTTCTTTTCCTCACTAAAATAACAAATATAGAAGAATAAATGAAAGAAATAATATTAGAAGCACATATACCTACCTTTTCACAAGAGAAAATAACTTGAAAGACATCAGACTGGACGGAATTAGGCTTTTAAATGCTTCATCTTACATGCTACTCAGGTTCTAACTAAATTAAACATCTGGCTCTTTCAACAAGCCTCCCTTGTCTTCAAAATAAATAGTCAGAGAGCACACACAAAGATGGTAATTGAAAAAGGCTGAGACTAATTAATTTGTGTTGAAAAACTTTCTATAAATGCCATTTTCCAGGGTTTCCAGCAGTCTGTCTTGATTGTGTGACTGATTGGCATAAACAAAAGCGCTTATAATACTAAGCCACTAAGTAGTTCATGAAGAATAGCTCCTTTTTGGTATTGACACATGACAAGACAAATGACACAATAGAATAAAAAAGAAAGTTTAAAGAACTACGGTGTAGGAATAGAAATCTAAGATTTTAAAATATGTCAAATCTTTTAAGAAAATGAGTTTTTTTTAACAACTTGTGGTTGTTTACTTGATGGCAATTTGGAAAACCAAAATCTAACCTATAACTCAAACATATATAAAGTGCTCAAGCCTGAAATTATAAATAAATAGTGTAAATTAAAATTTCAGTACCATAAAAGATATCAGCAAATTTCATAATGACTATAACAGAAATTGTTATGTGACTGAAATATTCAATTTGATTAAAGAAATTATTTAATAAACAACTATAAATTAAGCTCTGTAAACGAAATTATTTCTATTTGTGTGCTTGCTTTTTCCTCCATTATTTTTTATTTTCATTTTTTAAATACTTTTGTTTGGGACTCTTACATCTCTTATTACAATCCATACATTTCTCCAATGTGTCAAACACATTTGCATATATGCTGCCATCCTCATTTTTGAAACATTCTCTTCCCACTTGAGCCGCTGATATCAGCTCCCCATTTCTTCCTGCTCCCTCTCCCACCCACATTCCTTCATGAACCCTTGATAAATTAAAGACTATTTTTTTCGATATTTTACATCATCCTCTGTTACTCCTAACCTACTTTTCCATTATTTTTCCCCCCTGAGAGCGTATTATACATTGATCCTTGCATTTGATTCCCCCTTTCTCCCCTGACCCTTCTCTAATGCTCCTGGTATCTCTTCTCTACTTATTAGCCTTGAGGGGTTTATCTCTCCTGGAGTCTCTGTGCTGCAGGATCTTATCTGTAGCAGTGTGCATGCTCTGCTCTAATCTGATTTATAAGGTTGAACTGAGGTCATGATGGTGGGGGGAAGCAGCACCAAAGAGCTAACGGAAAGTTGTGTCTTTCAGCAGCTCTATTTTGCACCCTGATTGACTCTTCTCTTCCCTATGACCCCTCTGTAAAAGGATGCCCAATTGTTTATAGATGGGCATTGAGTCTCCACTCCATGCCTCTTCATCTTGGGTATGGTTTTGTTCAGGGTCTTAGATGGCTGATACCCGATCCCATAGACATCTCATGATCACACAGGCTGGTGTACATCTTCCATGTGGAATTTGTTGCCTCTGATTGTTGCTAGATGGTCGTTGTTTATCTTCAAATTTTTAAGACCCCAAGTGCTATATCTTTTAATAACCAGACACCATCAGCTTTCTTCACCACATTTGCTTATGCACCCATTTTTTCTTCAGCGATCCAGTCAGGAAGGTGAGAATCACAGAATGCTGCATTTTTAGAATAAAGTGTTCTTGTGTTAAGAGAGTACTTGAGTTGAAGTTCAATGTCTCTAATTGCAACCTTAATTCTCAACATATAGATATGAGTACATAGTTATATTTCACACACACATATACATATGTATATATATATTTGTATATACACTTGTGCTTAGACCACTGTACATTTTCTTTGCCTACTGGGCCTTTCCTCTCTTTCCTTTTACTTCCTTCTTATCCCACCATCATGTTCAGCCTTCATAGAATTTAGTGATTCCTTGCTGCTCCATTGTCCTTTATTGAGCCCCACTAGGCATCCTACAACCTTCCTTCCATTGATTTTAGTTCTCTTATTGCTCCCTGGTCCCTGAGTTGCACCCCCTTTCCTTTCTCCTGAAATTGTTTATTTAAAAACAGAAGCTATGAAGTTGATGCTGAGTTATAGAGACAGTACAGAGTCCCAAGGGTTCGCTAAGCTCAAATATTTTTGGAAGCACATTGCCTCATATTTTCCAATAGTATAAATAGTTTGAACCACCTTTTCATTGGCATTCCAGCCCTTCAATAACTACTGCTATCAAATCTCCAAATTCAACAAACAAAAGCAAGATAAGAAAAGGAATACTAGAGGAAAACATTTGTGCCATGTATTTTGATAGCATGTTAATCATACCACAAATAAAAAGAGTCTGAATACTTAAGGAAAATTATCAGAAATACTTTTAAATATGCAATAATTATAGCTGACAGTTCCCAAAATAAACATACATATAGCACTTAAACATAAAAAGATGCTGATTTTCCTGATAGTAATAGTGAGGCAAGTGAAGACTACATTGAAAATATCATTTTCACCCACCATAATAGCAGTAACTCAAATGCTCCATAAACGTACATTGTAGATGCTATGATTTATTTTTAGGTGTTTTTTTTCAAATAGGTGAGGCTGTTGGACAATAGGCTGTGTCATACATTGTTGGGACTGAAAATACCACAAATTCCTAGGGAGTTGTCAATGTCTTATAAAAACATTATAATTTAAGTACTAATCGTGCACCCAAGAATTTCACCTGAAGGCTCATTGTCAGTAATATGAAGATACAATGTATAGTCTTATTTATTTTGATATTATTTTACTAAAAATTGGGAATGATATAATATCAATTATAAATGACCACATAAATATGCTATGACATACATACAAATTCACATGATAGATTATTTTTATGCAGTTGCCAAAACAGAGACTTAATTAACTGGAGATATAAGATATATTCTTAAGTGAACAAAGCAAATTACAAACAGCATAACTTATTTTATATTTTGCATCTTGTATAAGAGAAGGAGAAAATAAGGTGGTGATGCCAAGTAGGTATTGACCTAACAGCAAGTTCAAATCTACCAGTCAACTGTTCTCCAGGAGATGAAACTCTGATCCTGTAAAGATCTGATGGCTCAGAAACCCTAACAAGGGTCAAGAAAAGTGAGTCAGAATGGATTGATTGCAGTGAGGTTGTTGTGTTTGGATCATATATTTTTGCAAAAAAACTACTTATGAACATAGATATATATGCACGTGGATATTTTGCATCTATGCATACATACATATAAAGATATATGTATGCATATATACTTATCTTTGTAAAAGGAGTATGGGGAAGAACAAACAAAAGAGATGCAGGTTGACAGCATCTGGTTAGTTAAGTATGATATTTTGCTAGGTGAAAGAGCACGTTCCTATTATATATAAGATGTTAGCTCAGTGGTATGTGTTCATGGGTCATTCTTAATTCTCTCACTGGAGGGCTTGTTAGAAATAAAGCTTAAGCACCAGAGTTGTGGGGTGGTGAGAGAATCAATATGTAATTCAATAGACTAATGGTGACAATGCTAGAACTTCGGACTGGACATTTTGGGTATACTTCTTGGAAGATGTAGAATTGTCATTTTAGATAATACTTGTAATGCCATTCCTCTTGACTGGGTCATTCCTGGCATAGTAAACATTATGTTATGATTCAAATGTCCAATACTGGTCCATTTCAGTTCAGTAATGCCTGTAGTATCTATCTCTATGCATTCCAACTTCTACGGAAGAAGTTCAATCTGCACTGACAAATAAAGTATTTAATAAAAATGTGCAATGGCCTGGAGGTAGAAAATCAAAAGGGAAGAACTTTCCTGGCATTTAGAGCTGAAAAAATTTGAAAACAAAACAAGAGACATCAAGCTTCAAGTTAAACATGAAACGATATTATATTATAGAAGAAGAAAAGATAGACATAGAACGTATCAAAAGAAGACAGAAAAGTACACATAGAAATTCAAGGTACCAAAAGGAATTTGTTGATATGTAGCCATTTCTGGAGATAGCATATGATCAAGATCCAATAAATGCTTTCAGAGGGAAAAAATCAAGTTACAGTGAAGATGTTGGAGAAAAACAAGTGTTCAGGAATTGATATAATATCAATTGAGATGTTTTTTCAAAATGAATGCAATACTAGAAGTGCTCAATTGTCAGGCCAAGAAATTTATAAGACAGCTGGTTAATTAACTACAAGAAACCCATATTTGTTTTTGTTTTTGTTTTTTTGACATCACTGCCCTCTGGTGGAAATGGGAGGCCCAAGCTTGCTCCTGGAGAACTGCTGCTGGATTTAAGAAACCCATATTTGTATCTATTGAATTTCCATGCTTGTCTTGGTGATGAAAATAATACAGAAGTTACTAAACAACACCATTAATATAAAATTCAGGTAAAATTTTGCTGAAGGTCATTTAGAAATGGTTGCAGCAGCACAGCGCTTCATGCTGAATTTAGAAGAGGATGTGGAAGGAGGGATATTTTTGTACAACAAGGGCATTTGCTTATGTATATTTTATTAACTATGTTAAGGAATTTCACTGGGTAGATTACAGCAAATTATGCATAGCATTGCAAAGAATAGGAATTTCTGAACACTTTATTCAACTCATACAGAACCTCTATTTACCTACACAGGACACTGTGCTTCTAATTAAGCAGAAAGATTATGCAAATGTATTATATATTGTCCTACACCTATTCCATTTGTGTACTGAGAAAATTAATAGAAGCTGAACTGTATGAAGAATAACATATAATCAAGTTAGGAGGAAAACTCATTAATAATCTCTAATATTCTGATAGTGCAACTTGGCTTTTTAGTGAAGAAGACGAGGAATACTAGCTGATGAAGTTAAAAAATTAGTTTTCAGTATGGATTACTGTATATATCAATACAAAGAAAAATCCCCACAGCTGGACCAATAAACAAAAAATAAAAAAGATTGAAGTTGTCAAAGATTTAATTTTATTTTGATCCTCAATGAAAGACCATAAGAGCAGTAGTGAAAATATCAATAAAGTATTTGTGAATAGGTGAATATGGTTAAATATGGCTCTTCAATCTACATCTCTGAACCTCTTATCTAATCACTGTGTGTGAATATGAATTGAGGATTGGTCAGTTTTCCCATTCCTCCGGATATAATTGAGCTATCTCAGAAACTGAACCATATGCAATTCCATGGCTGTCAACAAAAGACCACATAACTTGTAGCCATTTAAGAACAATAAAGGATATGCAAGATACCCAGGTCTTCAGTAATAGAGGAAGTAGAGGCCTAGGCAAATAGACCATAGCAAGGCAAAGGAATGATGCTAAGAGACTATAAGGCAGTGAGGTTGTAAGCGCGTGAGAGAGAGTGGCAGGCATGCTTCCTGTTCTGGCCCACAGATTCCGAGAGGCCAAGTGAGCTCATGAATGAGAGACTAATAACACTTTCCTTAATGCTTCCTGATTCTGGCTTGTGCTATCTGTCGGCTCTCCTAAGAAACTCTCACAATCTTGAGTTTTCTGTGGGAGTTACATGTAGCCATTGCAATGGGCTATTGAACTTGGCAGAGAGCCACGGGAAGAATGTTGGTATCAAGATTGGAGGTGCTGATGCCAGGGGCTCAGGTCGAAAGAAAATGTGAGAAAGATGATGACAGCAACTGTAAAGATGTTTTTGACAAAAGGGATTTATGAATGGATTGTGATGAGCTGTAATAGCCCAATAAAATAAAATTTAAATTTACAAAAGACAAGAAAGATTTTTAAATAAGTAAATAATTAATAAATTATGCAAAAAAAGATTGAGTAAAATGAGATGGAGGGAAAAGGCTGATATCTGCTTCATGGCAATTAGTCACAGACGAGTACAAAGTGGGAGTCTCCTTCTCCACTCTTTCTCCAAAGGAGGTCCTCGATGTAGTTTTCACGATATTTCTCTGGTTGCTCTGCTGTAAAGAGATCTGTTGATCCCTTTAAAGTGCCACAAACAAAGATGTCACTTTGAGCACAAAATTGTGTGTGACCCAAACTCTGGTATTTTTCATTACCTCTTCTGTATGTGAATGCTGAGAAGTAAATAAGAAAAACAAGGAAAAATTGTGCACTTGAGTTATAGTGAATATTGAGTATATTACAGACTGCTAGAAGAAAGAACTTATCTGTCTAGGAAAGAAAAATGTATCAAGAATATTCCTTAGAAGCAAGGATGAGACAAATCTTAGGACATTATATTAGGAAGAGCCAGTAGCCCATCCTTCTTAATAGGTCAGCAAAATATAGAAAGACTTCCAATGAATTAGAGTGATAAAGTTTCTGCAGCAAGAGGCTCAAAGACAGAAATAACTACATGGGAGGGGCTGCTCAGGGTTTTAACTTAGTGCAACCGAACAGCAGCAGCAATGTCTTATGATGTTGAGAATCTTGTCATATCTTCACTCGTTACTTGTATACGTTTTGGAGAAATTTCTACTCAGATTTGTTTTTCTATCTTTTTATATATTTTATTTGTTATTTTATTAGGTTGTAAACATCCATTATGTATTTTAGACTCGAGTCTCCTTTCTGATATAAGATGTTCAAATGTAGTAGTTTTATTATAGGCAATAAATGTGTCTGAAAACAAATGGTGAAAACACTTAGGAGAGTAACTGTGCTTTATTGGACGTTGGCAAATGGTTAGATGTTTCGGGAGGATTAACGGGAAAAAAAATACAACAAGGCTTAGTTTAAGAGTTCTGAATAAATTGCTAGTATGAGAATCGAAGTATAAATAAGAGGTGTATTTCATTTTAGGACCTCCCTGCCTAAACTAGAACTATACCAAGTCATTTCAGAAATATGAATTATTAACTAGACCAGAAGACTTAATATACCAGAGTTAAACAATTCTCTGTGCACATATTGTTACACTTTGAAAAGCTCAAATATCAAATACTCCACAGCTCCCTCCAGTGTCCTGTAGTAATATGCAAACTAGTTTATTTTTCATTGCAGTTAGACCTACTAGAGTAGTACCTACTTCTAAACAATACTAAAATAATTTTGTTTAATAAAAAAAACTGAATCCAAGTCAATATCACAGATGAGTATACAAATATTCAGCTTGAGGTATTTTGGTGTCTGTACTGTTAAATACTCTTGGCTGCAAGTAATAGAAACCCAACTGAAAGTGGCAGATGAAAATGAAATGCTGAGTTTATATAAGCACATGATATTCTACTTGAGATGTAGTCAATTACGTCATATCATCTGTCTACCCATAATCCTTTTTATGATGTACTGTAGATTCTAGCCTACTGTTGCAAGTCTATTTTGGAGAACATTGTCTGTTACAGGACTCAGTGACATTCTGAGAGAATGTCCCTGAGAGAATGTCCCTGAGAGAATGTCCCTGAGAGAATGTCCCTGCTAGAGAGTGAGAATAATGTTATTCTATTAGAAATGTGGTCCATTGGAAAGCACCTATATCAAAGCCATTCTTTTGAGTACAGAGCCATCTCAAAAGCAACAACAGGGAGGACCCCAAGATCATTGAAGAAAAGCTTCCGGAACACACTGGAGATTTCTGCCTACCAAAGTGACTTAGGTCAAGACCAGAGGCACCAGGGGGCTAGGGCCCAGAGACGAGGGCATAGAGAAAAAGAGGGACCAGACCCTGCGGCAAGGGGATTCTGAGACAGACGAGGGAACCTGTGCAGAGACCACAGGATTGTGAGGCAGAGTGGCAAAGATCAAGGGAGCACACGGCTGAGAAACGGAAGACCTGAGAAAGAGATAGGGCTGCAGGCTGAGGAAAATGGAGCTGTGGAAACATGAGTATGTCATTAATATGTTCTGGTATATTGTAACCTGTCAACGCCCTAAAACATCCCATGCCCCTTTATTGTGAGTGGTCCCTGTACGTTCTGTGTGATCATTTCCAAGAAACATGGAGCCCGGTAGAAAAGTAAGAGAGCTGTGGGGGGATGGTTGATGAGAAGACGCGGTAAAGGCTGACATGGATAGGTGCAAGTCTGACCTCTGCCTCATGGAAGCAGTTAGGAAGGCAGAGGAAGGCAGAAATAGCCCCTGCGCCACGTACACACCTCAATATATTGTGATTTTTCCAGGTTTTGTTGAGGTAAGGGTTCAAATTATATATAATTTAAATAATATTTCTATCAACTCTTCTTTGTTCTCTATGAAAACCTACTGACCTTTCAAGAGTTTTTTGGCAAGCAAATAACTTGAAAAAGATCCTTGGAGTTTACTTCATTTCTTGAAAATATGTCAGTGTGCACCTTGTACCAATCATAAGTCATATATGCAACATGGATTGGTTAACTCCATTCAGACAACACGGATTATAGATGAGGCATGATTCCCAAAGTAAATTAGAGCTCTTTACCCTCCCAAATGAGTACTGATTATAGAAACATTAATACTTGTACACTATAACCTCTAAGCATAGAAAATTTTCTTGAGAATGTCATCCCCAAAGAAAAAAGCAAACACAAGCAGTCATTGCTTTTCCCCCAAGTATCAGACCTTAAAATGACAGAACAGAGAGGGAGGGGATGGGAACTCTATACTTTCTACCTAAATTCTCTGTCATAAAATTGCATTAAAAAGAAAGTCTTTTAAAAGTGATACTGTAGTCTGAAGCAATGCAAGTGATTACATAAATGGTAGAATTCTATATATATATATATCCATTTACAATTTTTCTTTTCTGTTTACCAATATTTTGTAATTTTTTTTGTTTTATGTATTTGATTGTAATTTATCTAGAGCAGTTTTAAGAATTGAATGCAAAATGTATATTTAACTTTCCAGTATTTTTCTAAAGGACTGTTGGGTTGTTTACATGTATTCATATATACAAAATCTTATAGCAAACATGCTGCATCCCTTTAGGCACATAAGGGCTTTCAAATTTTTCTAGGAAAAATTCTGCTATTTTTCACTTCCATTTTCCCACAAACTTTTTGAAGCCCCTCAAATACCTCTAGGTGGAGCTTTTGAATGTAGTGTAGGTGTGTCTGCAAGTGTATTAGAGCAACTGCTCTCTGCCCTGACAGTGCCAAATTGACATGCTCTTTTCATTAACTGAATTACAGAAGTATTTTTAATGTTGTGATTACATTGATTTGAATGTAAGAAAGGTAACATAATTCTTTGAGCTTGGATATTCTCTGTTGAAAAGTGAGGATGTATTATTGCCTGCCTATGAAATAGTCTGAATGAATTATGTAAGGTAAGTAGACACTGGTCACTCAATCATAAAGACTGTTGAGTTATTTCTCAAGATTTTTCACATGAGAGGGTATGGATGTTTGGGGGAGTTCAGATATGAAAAACGGGTGCAGCTGCCTCAGCTAGTTCTCTGCCTTAGCTGGCAAGTCTCCCTGCCTGTGAAACATCCCTGAGGAGAAGCCACATAGAGTGACCAGATTTTAATATTGGTGAAGTGGGATACCATTGGGGGGGGGGAGTATTTTGGTTTTGTTTTTTTTGGGGGGGGCCGTCACTGCCCTCTGGTGGTGGGAGTAGGAGGGCCAGCCTTGCTGCTGGATTTGAACCTCCAACCCAGTGGGCCGCAGTCCCGCGCACAACCACTACGCCACCGGCGCTCAGCCTTGGTGTGGAGGAAGTAGAGGAGGTATATTCTCTTCCTGTTCTCCTGCCATTCCCTAGCTTGTCGTGTATTCTTTCCAAAAATTGGGACTTTTTTTAAAACACCACAGGACACGGGAAAATTGTTTGAAACCGGGACTGTTCTGCCAAAAGCAGGATGTCTGGTCACTTTACAACACGGACCTACCCCAATGCAGCTCTGGGTGCTGGAGCAGCCATGTGGAGACTACTGCCATCACTGAGACACTTAAACCGCTCACTGATTTGACTTTTCTCCTGCAGTTGGAATCGTTTGTGTTTTGTGAGATGGAGGAGCACTTTGTGGATTGGTGTCAGACATATGGGCTATAGCTGTGGGCTTGTGGGGTTGGACAGCAATGCTTTGGGATGTTTTCTTGATGTGCACTTACCTTTTATATAAAACTCTCTCTTATATATGAGTTTTTGTGGATTTGTTTCTCTAATGTACCCAGACTAACACTCAAAGATTTCAAATACCTCAAGGGTTGTGATCCACTGAAAACTTGGTGCTTTGATGTAGCTTTGATGTAAGTTGGTCTATGCCATACACAAGCAGTATTATGAAAGAATGACAATTTCCAAGGCCTTTTTAGATCAGGAAAATCTCTTTTATAGATGCTGAATAGCATACCCCAAATTATACAGGACTAATCACAATAATAACCATAGCATGTGCTGTAAGAGTAACATTTTGTTCTTTAATTTTTCAGAGTTAGAGAAGGTGTGTTAACTTAAATTGTGAGCACTAGTTTTGTGGAAGACTAGGGTTTACAGTGAAACCTTTGATCCATTTTTGAGATAGATACAGGCCTCACTGAAATCTTTCAGATCATTTATTAACAATGTTAATTGTTAGGGCAGAGTGTGTTTGAAAGTGGATTGGACTGCCATTGCTATCCTAGCCAGTCCAGAGAAGGGCAGCAGAAGACTTGCAGACTTGACTGTGAGTGCCCTTGAACGAACTTGGAGTGCTTGGTCATGATTCATAGTCTGTCCGTCTTAGTTGGAGGGACTTGAACAAATCACTTAGGATTTTTATGTCATAGTGTGCATATTCCAGTCATGATCACTTCCCATTTCTGTAAACTGCCTGCAACCATGATGGATAAACTGTCACCAATTTTGTGGCAGTTTCCTTTGCTCTCTATGTCCTATTGAAGTGACTTGACTCCTGGAACACAGTCTTGGCCTCCTGTTGATGCTCTCCCTCAGGCAGATAAGGTGACCTTGTCTTTGTCTTATCTTTGACCTGTGAAGGCTTAACCAATGTTTCTCCATAAGTTATATTTGAAGCTGGGGTCTCTTTTCGCTCTGATAGTAAAGAATTGCCATGGTGCAAACAGCAGCAGTGTGACTCTGGGCCAACAGCACAGTCAGGGAGGGTCGGTCGTGTTAGCCCCACCCAGAGTGATGGCTCCAAGTCATTGCTAAATTGGCAAGACTTAATTTCTTGTCAGACCCGCTATTTCTCTATTCTGTTCTTGAAATCATCCTTGTGTCTCACTTCAAGGTCCAGCACACCAGTGATGACCATTACTCCATGCCCCCACTCCCCCCATGCTCACAGAAGAAAAGAAGAGAGAAAGGTGTTAGGATCAATGCTCTTTCACCTGCGATATATCTGCATTTTAAAGCAAAGAACCGATTTTAACTTGAAGGAAGAGATTATTAGTCATGAAAGTGGAGCCGTAAAAATCAGGCCAGGTGGAGAAATATTTGACTTTGTTCCTTAGGCCATACCATGCAGGCGTCCACTGAAAGCTGGCTCTGCCTAATGGAGCTTGGCAGGATGTTTGCAGTTCCTAAAGGGAGCGGTTCCCTCTGCCAACCCTGCCGCCATGCTCTCATAATGTCTTGCTGTTTAAACATGCGGCAAAATTCCAACTCAAACCTGATAACTGCAATGCACATCATCGCACTATCCCCTTCCAAATGCCAAATGACATGAGTTGGCGCCAGGTAACTTTAGAGTACAATTTATTCATTACAGAGATCACCCACCCTTGGTGTCACAACCCTAAGCACAGATGTGTGTTAACTATCTGAGTACTCAGTGGCACCTTTTTTTAAACATGTCAAACATGAATTTTGTAATTAGAAGTTCCAAGTTCAAGTCAAGGCTTAATTATCTAGTATAAGACCCTTAGGTAAATCACTTAATTTCTCTGTATAAGTCTCTCGCTAAGAGATGTATCCTCATCATAATTATCTTCTGGAATTACTGTAGAGGTGAAATACAAAGACAATGGTGCATTTATGTACTTTGAGGAGATGGACAAATATTCTTACATCAAAAAATATTCTTGATTTCTGTCAACTTGACTCTGACTCACTGTGACATTATGCATCACAGAATGATTTGTCCATTTCTTCATCACTTTTATGAGCATTGTTATGTTTGGGTCCCTTATTAGAAATATATCTGTTAAATGCATCTCAGCAAAGCTTTTCCTCCTTTAGATTGGCCCTGTCCTGTGCTAAACATATCCTTTTCTACCAGTTGGTCTTTTTTATCCATAGTAAGTAAGCTAAAATGCTCTACCTCTTAGAAGTACTCTGGTTGTGTTTCTTCTGAGATTAATTTGTCTATTCTCTGATAGACCATTGGATATGCAGTGTTCTTTGCTGACATCACGACTAAATTCAACAATTCTTCAGTAGGTTTCCTTCTTCATTGTCCATCTTGACATCCTTGTAAGAAGATTGATAAAATGATTACTTGGTCAGGGGCACATTGGTCACAAAAATGCCACCTTTGCTCATTAAAATTTTAACAAGGTCATTTGTAATGGATTTTACCAAAACAATGCATCATTTAATTCCTTGATTGGTGTTGTAATTTATAGGACATGTTTGAGAAATTAGCACGGGGCACTATATGAACTCCTCCCACTACACAAAGGAGAAGGAAGATTTAGCCCCATGTCCACTTAAGGCTAATTCCTTTAAGGCATAGGCCAGACATATCTTCTCCATCCTTTTTTAACTTCTTCTAACACCAACGCAACCTCATAGCACTCTACTTTCTGCTGGTTTCAGTAATTCAAGACCCACAGAAAACTCAGAAACAACGATCATAATTATGGAGTTGACTGGGGAAGCTAACAGATGGCAAAATTGTGAGGAACTATTTTTTGTTCGCAGCACCTCTCATCAGCCATACCATGCTGGCAGGTATGTCTCCCTGGTTCTCAACCTCTGAGCGGCATGATACCTTGCCTACACTTGATCAAGAACCTTCCCTCAAAGTGTCAGTGCACCTACTCTGGTGTCTCTGCCACCTCCACCACTTGCAGAAAGGTTCTTGCCTGCCTGTCCTGTTTCTGAGATGCCTCTTCTACCCAGAGAATTGGCAAGGCTGGCCGATTTCCTCTATTAGTAGTATTTTATAGAGTCTTTACTACTCTAATAGTAGTATTTTATATGCCCTGTTTACATGGTCTTACCCAGTAACTTGGCTGGAGTTACAAAGATGTATATAAAAGGTCACTGTTGAGCATTTTTACATCCTCACATGAATCTCTGATCTCTGAAATAAGGATGGTATAAATATTTGCTATCTTGGAAGTGTTTTATATTGTGGTTAACAAAAGCCCTTCCTTCTGAGCCTCTGACATCAAATACCTTATGTCAATCAAGGAGCATGGCTAGCATAGTGGTTACACATTGGACAACTAATGTGATGGTCAGTATTTCAAAATGTCCAACCTATCTGTGGGGAAAAGATGAGGTTTGCTACTCCCATAGAAATGTGTAGTCTCGGGCTGAGCCCTGGTGGCGTAGTGGTCGTGCACGGGACTGCGGCCCACTGGGATGGAGGTTCAATTCCGGCTCCCAGGAGCAAAGGCTGGGCCTCCTATTCCCACCACCTGAGGGCAGTGATGCCTGAAAAAAAGAAAGAAATGTATAGTTTCAGAAACGCACAGAGGCAGTTCTACCTTGTTCTATAGGGGGACAAGAGTTGAAATCAGCTCAATGGCCGTGAGTGTCAATCTACAGCAGTACACCTTACTCTCTATGGCAGTATGTAAATCGCCTGCCCTTGTGAAGCTTAAGATGTCTTATATGTAAAGGTGGTGCACTTGTTCGATTGTGTGTCAACTTGGCTGTAACAGGATTTTCTTGGTTTGGTAATTAAGGCCTATAGTGAGTGATCTAGCATAAATGTTATCCACTCTATAATGTACTCCACTCCATGATCACACACACACACACTGGTGTGGATGTCATAATAGATTTGATTACATTCTTTCTCTAGAGAAGTCATCCTAATATTAAAATTGTTGTGCATATCAGATAAAAAATCTGTGGAGCACTTAGCAAAAACACCTGGGCCATAAAATTGACAGTGTTCCAGTTATACATGTGGTCACTCTGAGTTGGAATTTGCTCATTTAACTGAACCACAAAAGCACCTAGCATGTAGTTCTAAATAAATTCACATTTTGCATTCTCTCATTGGAATTAGTTCTTTTTATTTTATCATCTTAACGAGGCTAATTAATGACAATACAAAATTAAAACTAGGTTGGATTTTCACATTTTTTCTCATTAAGAACTATTTTCAATGCACAGCTATTAAACTTCAGTCATAGTTTTCTCTAGCTAACTAATAACAATTGTTCTCCACAGAAATTAGTAAAGAGCCTTTGAGGAAAGTAGGAGCAGGTCACTTCATCACCATTTCATTATGAGCTTTGACAGCATGCTTTCTATTCCTAGGAAGCAGCATCAGGCTGTGCTCTGATTAACAGGTTGGGCTCTGCTCCTGTCATCAACCAGGTATGTCTAGATGAGACAAAATCTAAGTATCACGCTGGTTAAAGGGAGTCCCCAGGTGGTACAAATAGCTCAGTGCTGGACTGCTAACCGCACAGCTGTCTGTTCAAACCCACCCGGTTCTCATAGGTAAGGCCTGGCAATCTGCTTCTGAAAAGTTTTTCTACTCCGCACACCTGTGGTTTTCAGGAGTTGGGGTTCAACTCAATAGCAACTAACATTAGCAGCAAACTTGGCAAACTAACGAATGCACAGACTAAAGATGCCTGTGTACGTTTTAAGTATTTGCAGAGCATGACTTTCTAAAATTTATCAGTGTCAACTCTGCAATTTTCAGAATATAAAATAGAACTTCTCAAAATCTAAGTAAAGCCATAAGGGAGATCCAGGTGTGTAGTGAGTTCTGAGTTGGACTGCTGTCCCCAAGGTCAGCAGTTCAAACCTGCCCATTTCTCTATATAAAACAAGCAAACAGACAAAAGGCTTTCTGCCTCCTTAACAATATACAGCCTCAAAACCTGTAAGGGTAGCTTGACTCTCTAATCGGGTCGTTATGCATCAAATATAATTTGTTGGCAATGGATTGGATTTTGGATAAAGCTACTATGTCCAAGGATATTTAATATTTTAAAAGTTATAGACAAGAGTAATTTAACAGAAGATAATCCCCTAAAATATACCACAATACCAAGAGTCTTCAAAAGCTTCAAAGGAATATGTATTAAGGGGATAAAAAAAAAAAACTTGGACTTTTTAAAAGTGCACCAAATTTAACCCACACTAGCTTATTGCATCTCAATGGGATCTAATTTGAAGTTCTCAGAAAGGTAAGATATTAGTTTGAAAAATTCCTAATGGTGCAACAAGGATTTTGCACAAACAAAAAGCAAATTTTTGGTGAAGGTTAGATGGAAAAGCAATGGTGTCATTGATACTTTACAAAAAGTTTTATGGGTTACGGGAACAATACTCCTCAAAGATCATTAATGTATAAATGGACATTTCACTTTCAAAATGGACAAAACAGCATTGCATATGAAGTACTTCACAGTAGGTCATCCATATTAATTAATAACGAATAATGAATCTTATCTGTGCTCTAATGACTATGTTTTACAATTAAATGCAGAAAAAATAGCCAACAGGATATTAATTAGTTCAGCTTACAAATTCTGTGTGAAAAAAAATAAAGTTAAGCAAGCATTCTTTTCCACAGACATGTCTCACCCAGTTCAACTGTAGATAAGAGCAGGGCTTTAAATAGAAACATATACAATTGAGATCAAGATCCTGAAGCATTTTTGGCAGAATTGTAATAGGAGATAAGACATCTAAGCAAAGAAAGATGGTCAGGAGCAAAGGTTATACTAACAGCTTTTGTGCATGTCCAAGGCATTTTGCTTGTTGACTTTCTACAGGGCTAAACCATGGTAAAACGGGTTTATTATGAGAATGCTTTGAGTAAGTTAACAAAAATTCAGCATAAAAATATTTAGGAAACTTCACTTCAGAGTCCTATTCCAGCACAACCACCCGTTGTCCATTCCACTTGTTAACCAAGAAAATCTTAGAGCATTCAAATGGGAAATCATTAAGCCTATGCCTTATAGTCTTTATTTGGCTCCATTGAAATTCTTTATGATTCCAATTCTTAGCAAAAAAAAAAATTTAAAGGAAACCTACACACTGTATTGATGTGGCTACATTCCCAGGACCCTCAGCTCTTCGGGGAGGGATTAAATGGCTGGTATCACTCTTTGCAAAAGTGTCTTGTTCTGGACAGAGTTGAGAAATACGGTTTATATTTTTAAAATTTTCTTTGAATTCCATTTTTCCCATAACCATTCCCCTTATACATGAATACCTAGGCTCGAAGCCAGATAGCATAGCAACTCAGTGGTTTTACTTCAGCTACAGGTCTGTGGTTAAAAAAAAAAACAAAAACTCACCTCAATTGAGTAAATGTTGAAATGCAGTGATTCCCTGCGGGTCAAGACTATAACTACTCGGGAAGGTAGAAGGCCCAGCCCATCTTCCACATATCTTCTGGTGGTTTTGAACTGCAGAGCATGTGGAACAACAACCATGCGGATCACAGCCGAGTGCTCTAACCACTACACCACAAGAGCTCCTCCTCTATCTGTGGAGTTTCGGGATTATGTCAACGAGACTCTTCTGGCTAAGGGTGCAATAATGCATATTCATCAAGCGGTAGCTTGTATGAGAATGAGGGACTCAGAGAACTTCCTGTCTAATGGGACTGTGTCCCTGCCATAATTGGTTACTCCAGAAATGACGTTAGAGTCACGCGACTGAGCCCATTGCTCCCCACCAACCCGTCTGTGCTCTTCCTGCTACCGGCTTGACTCTGCAGTGAGTCAGAAGACCCATCTGCCAACAAATCAAAGGGCATTCTCTGAGTTAAACATCTTTCACTTAAAATTAAATTAAATTTTATTAAATATGATTTTCTTAAAATGTATTGTTGCAGTCAATCCTTAGCCTGTTATTAATCACGAGTCAACCCCAATAAAAATAAGTCAAATGGATATATGAATTAGCCACAACGTTACAGAATATTGTTTACAGTACAGCAATAATATGCCTGAGTCATCAAATATCCTTCATTTCATCTTATCTGACTTATAATGATCACATATATCATTTTCAAATATTTAAAATATATTACAAAATAAAAATTAGACTATCTCTCTATGATAGACATACATAGCTGACAACTGAAATATTTAATTCAGATAGCTAAGAGTTTGATCTTCAGAAACATTTTGTATACCTGGATCTTACCAATAGTTAACTCTTATGATGCCAGTGACTAATAAACAGAAGTACCTTGTGGCATCTGGAAGAGAGTTTTAATATTTTCTAATTGTTTGATTTTCCAACCTTAATTTCCTCTTCTGTAACAAAAATGAAAACATGAATCATGAGAGTGGTAACTATTAAAGAATTTAATATTACATATTTACCAGGAAGTGCCAAATACTAAAAAATTAATTATGTATACATTTATGTTGTACTTAAAAATTTAGTCCCCCCCCAATGTGTCTATTTTATTTTTGCTGTGTTATTTTAAACCTCTGCATTATCTAAATGAGCCACCTACTTACCTTTTAGATTTTTTTTTGAAAGAAACAAAGGCTTTCTGTGCTTTTTGTTTTCTGGCTCACAACTTTTTGTTCTTTGGTGCACAGCTCTAATTCTTGCTCCTCCAGAAAAAAGTGCTATGGTTGTTGGATTTGGTGCATGTCTCCTCCCTCTGTAGGACTGGAGGACCTGTCCAAACAACTGCTTTTGTAGTCATTGTTAGTTACCACTATCTCGCCTACCAAACTATACACTCATTTGGTAAGTAATACTGTTTATCATTTGTATACCTATTTTGCTATTATCTCTTACAGGAGTATCAGCTTGGGGGAGGGTGTTGTATGGTTGTGTGTTTGGGGGTCTACTATATACTCTTTCTATGTCTACTAAAATATGTATTCTGAAATTTTGGAAATCAAAATATTCACACATTGACGGGAGAAACTAGGAAGTAGGTGGTTTAGAATATCAGGCCCTGATTGCCTTGCTTCTGTTCTCTTACTGCCACCTCCTGACGTAATATATGTTTGCCACCCAGGTCGCTCTAGCCCTTTCTTTTGCTCTTACAGAGAGCGACTTCTAGGGCAGCTAGGAGGATTGAGGGCTGCTGATGCTCTTACTGTGGTTGGCGATGCTACTCTTCGGTATTTCCTTTCACATGATTCTTGGACTTGCTCTAACTGATTTCTTTTGTGGAAAAGGCTAAGTGGCTGTCAAAACTCACACTAGGGTATTTTAATGATAACAAAAACGGAAACATATTACACTGTTAACTTCAGCAGTTAAAGTACTTTTGATGATTTTTAGGTGTTCTCTTAAAACTCAGGGATCCAGCAAGCCTCCAGCGTGGCTGGGTCTGCAGGGACCCTGTGCATGCCTTCAGTGCTTGCAAGAACAGTGTTGACATAGTTTGAGGCCTTGCTCTGCACCAGCTCCAGAATGAGGTTATAGACATTTCAGACAGAAGGGGGAAAAAAAAGAGAAAAAAATTTGTTCATTTTCCATTGACCTGCTGTGTACAGCAGCACACAGAGTCACATTCCTTAGCTGTTTCCTTGAAAAATTAAAAACTCTACCCTTTATATTTTCCAGATCACCCCCCCTAAAAAAATCAGGGATCACAGATTATCATCTAATTTAAATTTGGAAAAGTCACTAACCAAACCAAGACTGGGAGTGGCTATTTGCAACGCTTTGAATAGGTATTTTTTTATATTCTTTCATTTTAGTGTGCATTTGTTTCTATTTTAATCTGTACACCATCCTTAATGATTATTCTAAGAATACAAGTACATTTACATGGTTTCTTTCAAAGATACTGTAGCCATTTGGTACAACAAGGAGAAACATCACAGGCTCTCTTATTTGAGACTTGGGATAATTTATATAAATATTTTAAACTTATTCAGTAATATAAATAATATAAGCACTAACATACAAGATGATGAGATGCCATGGGCAAGAAAGTGAGAGGAAAATTCAAAGCTGGGTTCACAGTTTTGTTTGAATTATTTCAGGGCCAAACAGTTGTCGGAGCTGAATGCCTGTGATTGAGAGGATAATCCACTGTCCTCAACTTGATTCCAACTCACAATTACCCTACAAAGCAAGTTAGTATTGTCTCCACTGGTTTCCAAGTTTGTAGCTCTTTACTGAAGTAGAAAGTTTCATATTTTTTTTTTAGAATGACCATTTTTCAAACTGCTAAATTTGTGGAGAGAAGCCCAAACAACCTAGCCACTATACTACCGGGATATTCTAAAGCTAGCCAGCTTTTCCTTCTAGTGTGTTCTATGTTTCGAAGATTTACTAAAACATATTGAGTTTGGGTCACCCTGCCAGTATTAGAAATACCAGTGTGAGAGTTTCCAACATCACAGCAAGAAACAGACTACCATGGTATGCAAAAAATAACTGAGAAGTGTTAAAAGAGCTCTAATTTTTGACAAGCAGTGATGTCATTTTGAGGACTAAGAAGTGCTTGACCCAATCCATAGCATTTTCAATCACCTAATTTGCATGTGAAATTTTGACATTTAATAAGAAGTGGAGAAGAACTGATGAACATGAATTATGATGCTGCCAAGGAACATTGAAAATGCTCTGGACTGTCAAAGTATAAGTAATAAGGTCTTAGAATAAATGCAGCAGAGTATCAGAATACTCTTTAGAAATGTGGATGTCAAAACTTCTCAAGTACTTTGGGAATGTTATCAGGAAAGACTCTTCACTGGAAAAAGACAATATACTTGGGAAAGTTGAGAGGCAACAAAACACCAAGCCCTTCAAAGAGGGAGCTTAGGGCAGTGGATGTAACAATGGTTCAAGCATAGGAACAATTGTGAGGGTTACACCGTACTGGGCAGTGTTTCTTTCTGGTGTGCATAGGGTTGCTCTGTGGTGGAATGGACTCGATGACACCTACACAATTTGTCCTACTGTCTCGTTGATGAAAATTACTTATGTTCTTCTAGTAACCAATGTATTCAATAAGCTATTTTCCACACAAAAGAGGGCCAGGCTTGATCCAGAAGGGAGTCAATATAGCATCCAGCTGCAATTCCACCTACTGCTCCTGTTGTTAGACCGTCAAATTAAGAGATAAGGAGGCCAATATTGGAAGGTTAGGCACTAAAAATGGATTCATTCTACTAGGATCTAGTTCAGACATTCCCCCTGCTATTTTCACTCATGAAGTGATTCAAGGATTCACTAAAATGCTCTAAGTTCACTGCATCTGCCACAGCCTCTGCTAATACCTCAACAGATCCAGCAGAACAGCATCTGCCAGCCAGGCTTTCCTGTGCCCAAGTCCCAAAACCTGCAGCAAGCACTAATTGTCCTAGGCTTCTGTCCAAAAATAGTTATAATCACAAAGTAGGAGAAAGCCTCTAAGAATTAGTCACAAGATCACCATTGTGGTGTTCACTTATCTGCTATCAGCCCTGTTCCTACAATCTACAGCAGCTTTGCAAATCACCTCCCCAGTCAGAAAAAGAATGACTGAATGGACCGTCCCTTTCCCCCCTCTGCCCAACACCCCACTGCCTGATTGGACAACAGATATTAAGGCACTAATTTTCTGCAATTGAAGAATTGCTGGGATATTTACATGTGATAGAATGCAGATCCCAAGAGCACAACCTACAATGCTGAGCAGGATACAGCTGGAATGAAACAAGAGTATAGTTGACAGAAAATGCAGATCTAGGCAAAACCCAAACTCCGTCTGCTAATCTGATCCCAATTCCATAAGGCATAGTACAGCACAGCCATGATATCAGGACATCTCACAAGCCCATTATAAAGAGGAAAAAATGTTTTTTTTAAACACTTTCAATTATAGCTTGTGTTCCTTTGTATAACTTTGATTGTAAGCTGCCAGAACTCTGTCCATCAGCACAGAATTAACATAACAAGACAGTCAGAACTCTAATCCCCAGAGCACAGCCCAGAATTTTAACATAACAAAACAGAAAAAGCTAACATGTTCTGATAGGGATAGCCAAAACCCACAACTGACTTTACCAGTTGTATAAAAGACTGAAAATTGAGTCCACAAAATCCAGCCCAGACAAGGTGCCTGCACTGCAAACCTGCCAAACCTGGCCAAGTGGCATATCTAAAGTCACCTGCCTCAGCCCCACCTTCTGAGCCCTTCTTCCCCAACGCCGGTCACTGAGTCACCACAGCACCCAGACTTCATAGCACTCTGACCCATCACCATAGTAGCCCACTGTAGTGGGTAGTCCTTCAAAAAATGCTTACCAGTGACACAGAGATCTCCCAGAACATGGCAACCAGTTTTCTAACATGATTTGCAGATAGTAATAGGAGTCAACACCCTAAACAGGAAACAAAATACAATAGCAGAGGAGATTATAAGCCTAACAATGATCAAAGGAAGAAAAAAAAAACAGATATTGATTTGCCACAAAAAGAAATCTTCTGAATGCTGCTTGTAGTAATATGGTATAGGAGGAAATCAACCCAGAATAAGGACCCAATAATAGAGGAGATGAAGTTCACAATAGAGGGAATGAAGTTCATGCACCAAAGAAAAAATACAAGAACAAATGGATGAGATAAGAGAAGCAAAACACAAGACCACAGACTTCACCAACCGACTAGAAGAGATAGAAATAATGCGTTAACTTATAAGAGGTGAATTCTAACTTGTCTATAAAGTCTCAGCTTGATGATCTCATTTAGAAGCACTAAGGATATAGATAGCTTGTTGGAGGCAGAACAAAGATATTCCCTGTGAGACATTCCAAAGCTTATGGAGTTACACTTGTAGAGCTAGAGCACTGAAGTTGGAGGAGTCTTGTGGAGACCTTTGTGAAGATGATAGAACTGAGATGCAGCCACTGGATCCACAATACCTTCCATCACCTGGCTTGCGTTCTTTCTACATCCAGTGTCATTCTATGGTTGCATAGGTCTAGGAAGGAATGTATGGACTAGCATCAACATATGGGTTAATATCAGACTTATGGAATTGATCTGTACTAGGTTGGGGTGTTTTCTTACTGTACAATTGCTCTTTGATATACAACTTTTTCATACACATGAGTGTCACTGTATTTGTTTCTCTAATCAATCCAGACTAACACAACAATCAAACAAGGTTATGAAAGATGAAGTAAAAGACCTGGGAACACTGACAAATGCTATAAAGAGGAACAATCAAATAATTGTTCTACTGGAACAAAACACAATGAAGAAGTCAACAGCTAAATTAGTGAGGGAATTCCTGGAAGCAAATTTCTCAGCTTAATGAATGAGAATCAGATATTCATACAGGAAACAGAGAGGACACAAATAGAATGACTTCTAGGGAAGAACGCACCAAGAAACATAATAGTAAAGGTATCCAAACTTGAGGAAAAACAGGAAAAAAATTCTGGACCAGGAAACACTCAAAGAATAAACCATAAGACACCCAACCCTGCAGAAAATCCTTGCTGACTCACTGTGATCAGAAGACCAACATTAGCCAAGCACAACAGGAGACTGCCATATAGTACAACTCCAATCAAAGTAAATCTACCAAAAATCTATCTACCAAGATAGCACTGCCTCAGAGGGAAAAGAAGGAAAGAATGAAGCACCCACATAAAAGCAGCACACTAATAGGAAGGAAGATAGGAAAACACCCAACACAAAAAGGTCTGAGATGACAGCAATGAATCCAGAGATGGTGGTAATAAGTCTAAATGTCAATGGCTTGAACTCATCCATTAAAAGACAAAGGCTAGCAGAAAAGTTTAGGAAACATGACCCATGCTGGAAAGGTGACCGAAGAGGATTTAATCTCTTGGAGAGGATTCGACCATGGTGACATACGGGCAGCCAGTAAGCCAGTTGGAGTGGAGTGTGCAGGGTATTCATTTGCTGATGGGCACAACTCAAGGTAAAGAGAAACATCTGCAAACATATTTTAATGATTAGAACTTGAAATGTGCAAAGTAGGAATTCAGAAAAATTGGAAGTTGTCAAAAATTTTATGGAATGTTTGAAGAACAGAATCCTAGGAAATAGGGAACGGAAATGGAGGGTATTGGCAATTTTAAATCATAAAATCATATTTACTATACCAGGAATAACACAATCAAGAGGAATGGCATGGCATTCATTGTCATAAAGAATCTTTTAAATTCCATCATGAAGTATAATGCTATTTGTAGTAGACATGTATCTAACCACCTTCAAGGAAATCCAATCAATACTCCTGTTATTATATTTTATGTAACAATCACAAAAGCTAGTGATTAAGAAATTGAAGAATTCTGCCATCGACTTCAGTCTGAAATAATCAAACATACAGTCAAGATGCATTGATAGTTACTGTGATTGGACCAAAAATTTGGAAATGAAAAGGAAGGAACAAATGTTGAAAAATATGGACGTGGCTATAGATATGAAGCTGGAGATTGCATGATAGAATTTTTCAAAACCAATGACTCTTTCATGGCAAATACCTTTTTTCAACAACACTAGTGGCTACAATACACATAGATGGAAAAGAAAGAAGTCAATTTTATTACATTGGTGGCAAGAGACAATGGGGAAGTTCATTAACAGCAGTTAAAACCAGATGTGGAGTTGACTGTGGGAGAGACCATTTCTCATATGAATGCTCATGATAAAGTGGAAGAAAAATTGCAACAAGACCACGGAGCTAAAATACGACCTTGAATATATCCCACCTGAATTTGAAAACAGCACAAATACAAAATGAATGCATTGCACACTAATGATAAAGGATCTGATGAGCTGTGAGAGGACATTAAAACCATCATTTATAAGAAATCAAAAGGTCATTAAAAAATGAGCAAGAAAAAAAATCAAAGTACATGTCAGAAGATAGTGTGAAACTAACTCTTAGTTGTCGGGAAGCTAAAGCAATGTAAGAAAAGCTGAAGTAAAGGAGCTGAATAAAAAATTTCAGAAGGAAGTTTAAGAAGACAAAGGCAAACATTTGAAAAAATGTGTGAGGAGGACCTAAAATATTTATAAAAAATGACACCACTGAGAAGCGTGCTCTCAGCACCCTTGAAAGAACAAAAGAAAGAATTCAAGTCTCAAATAGAGACTTTGAAAAATTCTATAAGAAAAATATAGAATTATGCAGGAAGCATCAAGAGATCTAGAAACAATACAGAGTTGCTACACTAAAAAATAGTGAAGAGTATACCATTTTAGGAGGTAGAAAATGAGCAAGAACCAGTGGTGCTATAGGAAAACCTCAAATGACCCTGAATACATTAGCCCAAAGGCCCAAGGAATTGACAGAGCACCCACTGAAATATTTCAGAAAGCCGAAGGAGCACTAGAATCATGCATTCTTCTGTACCAGGAAATTTGGAAGAGAGTTACCTGGCCAAGTGATAGGAAAACTTCTATATTTGTTTTCATTTCAAAGATGGGTAGCCAACAGAATGGTCAAACTATAGAATGATATTGATATTGCACACAAATAAAATAAAAGATCATCCAACAATAGCAGTCCATTGAAAAGGAATGGCCAGAAGTTCAGGCCAGATTCAGAAGATTGGATTGCAACTTAATGTAAAGAGGACCAAAATCCTCACAATCGCACCAGTAGTTAACATGACAGAAAATTGAGAAAAGACTGATGTTTCCAGGATTTTGTTGTCCTTGGACCACAATCAATGCTCCTGGAAGCAATAGTTAAGAGATCAAAAGACATATTCCATTAGGTAAATCTGCTACACAAACCTGTTTAGATAATTGAAAAGAAAAGATGCTCCTTTGAGGATTAATGTGCGTCTGACCCAAGTCATGGCATTCCCCTTTGTATCATATGCATGTGAAAGTTGGACATTGAGTTAGGACATTGAGTAGGGAAGGTGCATTTGAATTGTGGTGTTGGAGGAAAATATTTTTAAATACCATGGACTGCTGCGGAAAGGACAAACTAATCTGAATTGGAAGCAATAATGCCAGAATTCTCTTCAGAGGCAAAGATGGTGAGGCTTTGTCTTACTTGCTTTGGACCTGTTGTCAGGGGAGACCAGTCCCTGGAGAAGGATGTCATGCTTGGGAAAGTAGCAACAAAAAGCAAGATGATTTGACACAGTGTCTGCCTCATGGGCTCAGGCATAGGAATAGGGGTGAAGGTGGCACAGGACCATGCTGTTTTGTATTCTGTGTAAGAAAGGATTGCTGTGAGTTGGGGCCCACTTGACAGCACTTAACAAGGAATAAAAGCAGCATAGCTATCAACACTGCTACACTTTAGTAGAAGCACTGCATCATCTAGTGTTACTCATTTTAGTGACAAAATTGTTACTGATGTCATTCCATTTCCATTAGTGGCAAGTAGAATGCTTTTTAGTTACAAAATCCATTCCATTAATCTCACATTTTATCTATTTTACTGACTCAACTTCTTTTCAATCAGATTCCAAATACACTTGATGATGCCCTACCAGATGAGCAATATGATGGAGGGGAAAGTAGATCTCTAAAACCATCTTAACTGATGTAATTCAATTTTATTGTTTTTCTGTTTATCTGTTAAAGATGCATAGAATTATTAAAACAGCACTAAAAGCCCTGAGTTATGTCCGCTTAAGGTGAGGCTTTTTCCTTCACTAGATAGTCACAGTATTAATATTGAAAGTAAGTTCTTGTCTTTTACCAAGATAATCACTCCTCTTATCTGACAAGAGGAGACACTGTAAATTCGTATGAAAGCCTCTGTAAGGGAGCATGCCACAGCCTAAAAGGCAGGAAAGCCAAAAAACAACATGACTCATTTTGCATAAGTGCAGGGGAATTTTGAAAAATCCCTCAAGTTATGAAGGATTGTAGGCATTTCTGTCAAAGCATGCTGTCTTTCCACCCAATGATGTCTGATGTTAGGGATTCTGTGGAATGTAGTCCACAAGATGGCATCAGTTCTAGGCCTCTAGAGGCAATATCTGAAAATGGCTAAAAAGTTTTTTATAGAGACAAGCCTCACTCTCGTTCTCTGGGCTCTAGTTCCATTCAGTGACATAAAGAAACCACTCTCACCTGTCACTGAACATCCATCTCTACATTTTCTCTTCTTCCATTTTTCAGTCTTATAAATCCTTATGCAGAGTCACCATGAGTCAGAATGAGCTCTGGAACAGTGGAGAAGAGTTTAGTTAAAGTATTCTGAAAAATACTCTATGTCAGGGAGGAATTCTTAATTTTTTTATCCCATTAGCTTCCTATTAAATCTACTGCTGATTATACCCCTATTTCCTAGAACCTGACATAATGTAGGGAAACAATAAATTGTTAAATGAATAGTTGGATCTACTATGATTCAGAAAAAAACATATGTAAGATTGGATATCAGAAAACACTGACACTATAAGTCATATAATGCATTCTTCTGTGGGACAAATAGTTTTATATGGTCATCTATTTTTGTCCACAATAATTTCATGAGAAACTGCATGGGAACTCCCCTTCTTCCACTATGAATGCTCCTGCATGCGTATCCCGACCCAGCAAGTGGGTTTTGATGTTCTGTGCCTATCTAAATCACACACTGATCCTCATAACCATCACCTGCACTGTCACTACCTCGAGTATCACAATGGTTCTGATAAGAGCACAGACTTCTCAGCAAGGTTTACCCTAAAGAAGAGTCCCCACTTCCCAACAGAATTTGTTATATTTTTATATTTGTTATATTTTCATGTAACAAAAAAATCCAATTGAAGTGACAGAAAGAGGTTTTCTCAGCAGGCTACTAGTGTAATCTGTATTAAGAATTAGTATAACCAGTAATATTGATTCTGAATGGAGACCTAATATTGCCATACTTGTGAATCAATATGATTGCCCAAGGATTAGAGAAGAGAGATGAGAAAAAAAGGAGAAAGAAACAGCACTAATTACAATATTGTATCAGGTCAGTGAAAGCTATCAATGACCAGGTAAGTATTAAAAGCATCAGACTAAGCATAAGCATAGGTCATGCCCATGTTTGCACAAATTTCCCCTGACAGGTGGATGCTGCAGGGGAAGTAGGTTATTTAAAGTGGTTCTCTGTGCCAAAGCTTCTGTATTCCCACCATTTCTGCCTGAATATAGATAAGATGTCAAAGACATCTTGTCAAAAACATTGATAAATTCACCTTTGAGTAATGTAAACAGGATTTATTGAATCATCATCCTGTTTGCAGTACAATGAGCCCCGTGAAAGGAAAGGCGGGGGACTATCACTACCACCAAGAGTCTGCAGTGGAGGGCAGCCTCTGGCCTCTGAGAACTTCCTTGATGCAGAAGAAAGCTGAACCACTTTGATCCAGAAAAGATCTGTGAAATCACAGGAGCAGTAGAAGGACACGGAGCCCAAGTACAAAGGAGAGTGGTGGACTTTGCAGCCCTCAGAGCAAGTCAAGCTGAGTATTGTTGAGGAAGAGGCTGACTTGTGGAGTGTCATCCTTCTGTTATTGTTATTTGGGAAGCTGAGTTCTCCAACACATGCAACTTGAGCCAAATGTCTTTGGGTTGAGACTTACAGCATAGTGGCATGCCTTTTGGGCATTGATTAGCAACCCTGAAAGAACTTTGTAGAGTGCTCTGATGATTCCCTGTATCCGGAGCAGTTCTCACTTGCATTGCAACCTGCTCAGTTCCTTAATGAACCCCTTATTGTGAATCCTACCAATGAGTTCTTATAGACATTGCAGGGGATCATCAAATGTTGTAGATAGAAAAGCAGAGAATAGTGTTTGAGATTGTACACCAGTGCTCTCGTTCTCAAAATGCCCATGGAATCATATCCCGAAGCTACACCCCAAATATTTGAATGGTCAAAATGTAGTTAAACTTCTCATTTTACCCAACTAATAATCATTTCAAGAAAGTTTTAAGTTATTGTCCAAATCAACTCCATGGCATCAGATTTAGCTTGGTGGGATTGGTTATTTTGTGTTATTTAGTTCAAAGCAATTCACAGGCCCGGGGTCTGGATCTAATAGACATCTCAGGGAAATGCAAGTATGAAGTTGAGCTCAGACAGATGTCATAAATTTGAATAACATTTGCATCACTGAAAGAGAATTATGGAGATAAGTGATCTTATTCAGTCATAGTTGAAGGTTACAGAAGACTTAGTTAAAGCCTGTCTCCTGAAAATCTTTGTGATGGATGGCTGTGGGAACTAAGTTGTTTCCTGGGAATTTTCCCCTCATCAGACTATAGAAAGCAAAAGCCAGTAAAGAAGCAAGCCCTCTGCCAAAGAAAAATGATCTGTGTGTAGAAGAAACAGCTTCCCAGCCCAGGAAGATTTAGCTCCCAGCTCAGTAGCCGTCTTCTCTCCTTTAAGAGCCTCTGGCAACTGTGGGGAAAACACTCGGGCAAGTGGGCATGTCATTAAGATCCCTTTTCCCCCTTAAAACAATTTTATTTCAAAAGATTGGCAATGCTTCGTATCTTGCACACATGGTAAAATTTCCCATGACCTCCAAAGTCTGAAAATACTTAGTTAGAATTGAGGATAAAATAAATAAATACATATTGACTGAGAATATGAGCTACGGATATGTTCAGTGATTCATAATATTGGTCTCATTTAATATTTGAGAGAGTCCTCTAAAACACTTGTTATTCTCTGGACTGCACACTGGAGAAAAAAATGGAGACAGAGGAGCTCTTATGGTTTCCCAAGTTAAAAAGCTGGAAAATGAGGCAGAGATTTGGATATGTCTTTGGTTGTGTGGTAAGTATGCTTGTACAACAGGAACACAATTTAGAAAGAAACAAAGAAACATCCTGAGTACCCCCCAAGAAGAAACTCTAAAATCAAACATTGATCGAAAATAAGACTTTTCCAGGAGGATTTGATCTAAACTCACATTTTCTTGTTAAATTAACAACAGGAAGAGGAAGAAAATGAGACTTCTATGCCCTTGTTTGCTAAAAACTAGAGGAGAATAGCATAGTATGATTCCAGGTGATGGAAAGGACCTCAAAAAAGAAAACTGGTTGCTTATCATCTTGAGAGGATTCTGCCAAAGACAGATGCCAACCCCAATTGTTCATTGTTGTGCCTTACTGCTCCTTCTGAGCCACTTTCAAAAGACAGTGTGTCTCAGGAAGCCTTCCAGCTTTCCTTCCCCCTCTCCCCTGAGGGCACATTCTCAGGAAGCACATTCCCTGGGCTTGGCCCTTGTTGACATATCCCCCCAAAAACCCTGTTAAGTGACTCAGAATTTAAAAACAGCAAAGTAGTATTTGAGGGACCTTCCCAGTAAGTGGCAGTTCCCATTTTGTTTCTAAAGGTTGGCAGTGCTACAATCTTCAAGTCAGCAGTTCAAGCCACCAGGAGAAAGACGGACTTTCTACCCCCATACTCTCTGGGAAAGTCACCCAAGCAGCAGGTCCACCCAGTTCTCTCAGGGAGCTGTGCGTTGAAGGGAGTGCATTTTCTGAGCACCTTGCTTGAATCTCTAGGTTGAAGGACTGCATATTTCTCCCACACAATCTATCCATTTCTCTTTACCTCGTAAAATGGTGGTTCTCATCTTTTGATCATGACCCCTTTGGGAGTCAAGTGACTCTTTTTCAGCGATCACCGGATTCATAACAGTAGCAAAATTACAGTGATGAAGTAACAATGGAAATAATTTTATGGCTCCCCACATTATGAGGAAATGTATTCAAGGGTCGCAGCATTAGGAAGGTTGAGAAGTGCTGTAAACTCAGCCATCCAAACATCATCACTAGCAAGGATTTTGCAATATGGTGTAGATCATAGTGCACCCACAATGGGTTTTGTGGCCCATGTCTCTTTCCCTGGCCTTAATCCTCATCAGCTCTTTATTGTCTGACAACTTATTGGTCTTTGTGAAAAGGAAAGAAAGCTATTGCCTCAGATAATTTTTTATATGCCTAAAATGCTTTTCCCAATGATTTGCATAATTTGACATATAGATCACCTTACAGATGTGCTTCCCATTAGCCTATTGATAAAGAATCCGCCTTTGATGCTCTTTCTCCTGCTTTATTTGACATCATAGCCCTTGTCCTTATGTGGTATTACATTATGTACTTAATATACGCATCTGCTAGGCATTTTGATAATGGTTGACTTTGACAAAAGGTTGGTGGTTCAAACCACACAAGAAGAGAGGCTAAGTGCTTTAGAAGACAGGGCAGGAAATGTGCTTTGGAAACCTAACAGCTTTGAAAATCTCTTCAGAACAATTCTACCCTGAGTCAGAATCAAAGCTCAGTGGCAATTAACAATAGAAAACATTCTAAGTATGTGTATTGTTTTGTATTTCCTTGCTGCTTGAGCTGCAGGGTGCAGAACATAAATATTTCTTAAGATTTCTTGTATTTAAAGAAGCAGAAAAATCAAAAAAATCACAAGTAATCTTGTCTTCTGGCTGAGCTCTGGTGGCGTAGTTGTTATGTGCGGCACTGAGGTCCACTGGGTTGGCGGTTCAAATCCAGCAGCAGCTCTCTAGGAGCATGGCTGGGCCTGCTACTCCCACCAGAGGCCAGTGATGAACCCAAAAAACCACAAAAACAAAAAATAATCTTGTCCTCCCTTTTCTCATTTTATGTCATCAGAATCCTGGAACCTGTATAAATTGTAGAAATTAGGATTGTGTAAAAACTACTTGCTTTAAGATGATAGATCTCAGCAAAACCCAGGACTTTATTTTGCTTCAATTGAAAATCATCTCTCTGCCTATTGATATGATGAAGCCATTACTAGGGGAATAGAAACAGGGCCAGAGAGAAGGGCGATGGGGAGAATCACCAAAAAAACATTGGTGTGTGGATAAACACATCTTAGCTTTGTAACCACAATGCCCAACCTATCTCAGCCTTCTTTTCTTTTTCCTTTAAAAAAAATAAATTTTGCGCAATAGCCATTGGGGTGCTTACCAGTTGCAAAGTACATCGGTGTAGTTAACATATATTCACATAAGATGATGGGTTATTTAGAAAGTACAACTTCATTATCTCTACCTTCATCATTTATAAATAGAATTAACTAATTATAAACTATGTTTTAGTCAAGGTTATATCTTTGCTTTAAAAGTATTTAGAAATTCAAAGAACACTAAGTTATTTGGTAGAACTTTATTAAAGTCATTTGTATATATTTCTTTCCCTGTTTGCTTGAATATATCATTAATATGTGTCAAGAAACTTCAAATCTCTAAAATATTCTGCTGTCTTTCAAGGTTGATTGCTTTTATGAACTAAATGGGTCTCCTGGTTTTATGAAAAATTCAGTTTATATTTTCCAAAATAGACATAAATCTATTGGACTTTTTAAAAAAATGGCAAGTGCTGCACTAACATTCACAAGTAAAAACTTGAATCTGCTATAGAAAGAAGAGAAATACAAGACAAATGCATAAATAGGTACAGTAAGTTCTCTGGTTTTAGAGGAGTATATGGAAAAGAAAAAGTTTCACAAGATAGTTATGAGAAAGGAATACAAATTCACCTTCCTCCTTCACTTGTAATTTATTATAATACAAACAATGATGTAATTTTAGGAAAATTCCTTTTAGAAAAATTGAACATAATTAGAATGCAACAAACAATAGAAAGATGTTATGTTTAAAATATACTGAAAACATGAAATATGAAATAATAATTTAGATAATAGGACAAATGTGAGAAATTAAAATGCCATTTAATACTGGTGCAGTAGTTAGATAATTTTATCAACTTGAAGATGTATGAAAGTTTAGGGCTGGAATCCAACCTTGTGAACAGGTCGCAGCTTGGAGATGCTTCCTTAAGTGTGTGGCCTTCACATAGGCATGACCCTGAAAAACTCCTTCTTGCACTCCTCCTTCACCCTCCTCCTTCTGGGATGGAGTCACTGTGAGAGTAGCCTGAACCCTGCCAAGTTTCTATCGACCTTGGATCCACATGACTGTACCCCCTCCCTGTGATCTCCCTGCAGCTTTGTATGTGACTGTGTCTAAAAGGGGATTTATGCATTAGTATTGAACTTATGGACTTGGGTTTCTCAGGACTGGGAAGATTTCTTGATACCTAATTCCTTATTGACATACAGCTCTTCTACAAATGTGAAGATCACTGAATTTGTTTCTCTAGTCAACTGGGCTTAACACGACTAGAGCGTATCAGAGTTTGTGGTACTAATATCTTTACCTACAGTGCTTGAAAAGTGCACCATGGAGAGCTAGTCAATTTTACTTTGTTAAATTTTTCTAGAACCAAAGATCATCGGCTTGTCCAGGGCCCTGGAACATACTGCCATGTAAACTAGATGTTACTTTTATAATTTATATTAATGATCAGCAAACTTAATTTTTGAACACAATAATTACTTACAATTTATTTTGTGATTTCCTTTTACTAGTTCTTGGTTGCAATAACAATGACAGCCTGGATTAATGAAGTTGGCTCTTCACAGTTTTCATTGATACACTATGCTGCTCAAGATACAAAATTGTATCAACGGCTCATATAAAATAAGAGGAGTGACTCTGTTTGAAAATTCAGAAATAGGATAAGTATTGAATTAATGTTACTTTTATGTGTCCTGTAAGAAAATTTAGCATTCCCATTAATATTTTAAATGACTGATAAGGGCTTACTTTTCAAATACATGACAGCAGTTTTGATATTTAACAAAATGAACATCCTAAGGAACATAAAATAGCAATTCATTTTATATGTACTTCTGATATTTAACAAAATGAACATCCTAAGGAACATAAAATAGCAATTTATTTTATATGTACTTCTACAAAATTAATGAAATAGATGAATCACTCTAGGTCATGTACATCAAATTTTTTAATACAAATTCACCTCTGAACTTCAACTGCACAATTAATATTTGCATTTATTCTCTCTCTCTCTCTACACACACACACACACACACACACACACACACACACACACCAACACATGAGCTTCAAAAAGTCCATGGATAAATTCCATTATCTTTTCATTTCATTTTTCATATACCTTTTCAAGCTCCCCACATATGGTGCAATCGGGTAAGTATCAGACAATTAACTGCAAAGCCAGTGGCTCAAACCCATGAGCACATTTCAGGGGAAATGGTAAAGCTTTCTGCTCCCGAAAGACAATCTTGGAAACCCTACATTGGGCATCTAAGAGTTAGAATTGACTTGTTGGTTGTAGATTTTAACAACTGTCACATGTTCTGAGAAAGAGAGTTTTATGTGTTAGAAGGTATTAAAAACCTTGTGGAGCCTGTTTTATGTCTCCGGCTGCCAAGGTTGGAGAGGCTGGCAGTGGCTGGAGGAACTGATGGCAGCCATGGTGTGGGGAGAAGAGTAAAACAAAGAGAGGGAGGAGAATAGTGATCAGCCCTTGCCTCTCCTGCTGTGCCATCCGACCACTGCCCTGCAGCCATGATGTGCTCACCAGACAGCCTGGAATCCTGTGTCCATGTTCTGTTCTGTATCCCATCTGTCTGTGGCTAATCCAAGGGTCAATGGTGCAGGAGTCTTTGATAGTTTTAATATCAATTGGGGCAAGCAATAAGCAAAAGGAGAATTATTTTTCCTTCAAAACAAAAACAAATAAATTAAAAAATATACAGAATGGCAGACGTGATGTATTTGCAGCCAGAGTTTTCGCAGATAGATGTTGGACAATGCATACTTTTTGTGTCAACTCATATACTGTGGACACATCTATGGAGAAGGATATGCTTGGCAAACATTGGGAGTTTGGGGTTGCCAGCAAAATTAATGTAAAGTAAGCAAAATCCACAACTGGGTCAATAGGCAATATCATGATAAATAGAAAAATAGATTTACATTGTCAGAGAATAGGTCTTACTTTGATACAAAATGAAAACACTATAGAGATTTGCTGTACCAAACAGAAATAATCAGCATTCAACAATTACAAGAGGTGGCATTGTGGCAGTTACATAATCTGTTGTCAAATTGAGGCTTAAGAGTGAAGGGGTGGAGTTTATCTTGTTAATCAGGTTGCGGGTTGATGACTTCATTTGTAGCCACTAAGGCAATAGCTAGCTCAATGGAGGTGGGGCATCTGCCCACTCCCTGGAAGACATTCCATCTGACAAGACACATGAAGCTATGCTAGTGTCCTTAGCTGGAGGAGACCCCGGGAAACACATGGAGACCCCTGCCAGTACTGAGATGCTGCCAGTGCCACTGGATCTACAAGGCTTTCCACCCACTAGCTTGTGAACTTCTGTATTCAGCGTTATTACATAGCTGTGTAAGTCTAAAGAGGACTGCATAGATTGATTTCAAATATATGGGCTAATATCTGACTTACGGACTTGTTCTGGATTGGGCCGAGATGTTTTCTCAATATTTAATTGCTCTTGTATATAAAATACCAATATACCTATAAGGGTCTATAAAATTGTTTTTCTAGTCTATTAATTTAAATGTTTCAGAAAGCAGATGAAGCACTTAAAGAATCAGAAATACTCACCACTATATGCCCAGAAATTTGGAAGACAGCTGTCTGGCCAACTGATTGAAAGAGATCCATATGTGTGCCCATTCCAAGGAAAGACTACCCAACATAATTAGCAAGTTGTAGGATAATATACTTATATCACATATAAGTACATGTCTTCTGAAGATTGTCCAACAATGGTTATTACCATATATTACCAGGAAGAAACTAGAAATTCAGAATGCAATCAGAAGAGGACATTGCTGTGGTTAGCTTGATCTTGGCTATAAGCAGAGAGCACTGGAAAGGAGTTTACTTGTGGTTTATTAACCATAGAAAGGCATTCATCCATAACAAATTATATTGTGCAGACCATATCCATTATGGATTGCCTTCAGGGGAATGAGACTCCCAAACACTTCATCATGTTCATGGACAATTTGTTCATGCAAGAAGAGGAAGTTATATGAAGAGAACAAGAGAATAGCACTGGCTAGCTCCTAGGGAGAAAGTCAATTCCTCTTCACTCTTGTAAAGAGTTACAGACTGGGAAACCCACAAGCACAGTTCTACTCTGTCCTACATGGTCAGTAGGAGTCTGAAATAATTCAATGATAATGAGTCACTATTTCCAATAAGCCCACTTGATTTTTTAGACTGAAATACTTTGCCTATAGATATGTCAGACCAAACATTTCTCTTTCTCTATTTCTTGTAAAATCCTTCTTAAAACCGTAAGTATTCATGAAACCCTTAGACCAACATCCTTTTTTCTGTGACTGTCTCCTCCCCACTTTGATACCCTGTGACCCATCCTTTTATTACATATATTTTCCATCTTGTGCATCATTTTATCCCAAGACCCGTTTGCAAACAATGCTCCAACATCTTCCTGGGGTGAAACGGACTGACAGCATAATCAGTAAACACATCAGGATCCTCCCACTTACCCAGATCCAAGAAGTCAACAAGAGAAACCACAAGAATCTGCTGCACTGCTCCACCAAAGCCTACTTTTCAACTGGGACCCCCGCCTGGAGACTATCCAGGAAAACACAACTCAGCCACCAGACTTCCTTCTATGGACAGAGGTAGCTTCGATTGGGAGGGAAGGGGGAGTAGAAGTCAGAATTCCACAGTATGAAGGGATAAAGAGATCCTGTTGCTCCTCATTCGAGAAGAATTTGTTGTTCTTGTCTAGAAAACACGGGGAACTCTTCTTTAAAGAGAACTTAAAAGTCTTTTCTGCTTCTTTTGCAGGTAGCACCTTCTTAATCTCAATCTATTAATAATTAGGACCAGGATCCAAAGGTTTGGACAACAAGATTTCCTCGAGTTAAGTCATTTAAAGGCCTGGATATTTGAGTCAGGAAGACATTGAAACAAATATTTTTTTTCAAATAAAGTTGCTTCTTTGAACAGCTTATTTAACTTGAAGCTCATTAATCTGTAAATTGGTGTGATTAACACACTTCTCAAAAAATGATTGGCTTAAGAGAGGTATCCCAAAAAACTGAATTTTTTTTCCCCAAAGCTATGTGTTTAAATTTTTTGCTAAGCAACTTTATTATCTTCAAAGCATTCTCCATTGCACTTAATCCATAGATCAAATCTGTTATCCCATCCTTGGAAATATTTTTGAAACTCATCTGTTTGGATGGTTGACAGCATGATCATTTTTTCTCCATCTCTTCATCAAATCACTGTTTTTTAATGGCCCTCTTCATTTGCAGAAACAAAAAGAAGTCATGTGGAATGAGGTCAAGTGAGTAAGCGAGAGGCAAGACAGGCATGCCATTTTTTTTGCCAAAATCTGATAAAGAGGGATGGCTGCGTGAGCAGGTGCCTTGTTGTGGTTGCAAAGCCGGTTCCCCATCTGCCTTTTTTTTTTTTTTAAAGAAAAAAGGAGCTATAACCCCTTTTATTTTCTCTGTTTAAAATCAAACAGAAAACAAAACATACATCGACTTTGTTATATGCTAACATTTTCAAAGCACATCATTTGTACAAGAGAAGGACTAAGAACAAAGTGTGTTTAGGGACCCCAAGATGAGCACGTGGCAGCAGTCTCACACAGCCTTCGGATGATACTCCGGAGGAGCCAGCTCATAATCGCTGGCACTAAACAAGGTGGCCGAGTTCTTTGCCAGGTACTTTAGGAAATCATGAAGATAGTTCAGTAACAAAGCGAGACTCTTCTCATCCAGAGGTGTATAGGCCAGCATCGCTCCAATTCGCACGAATAATCTCAGTAGATGTGGCGCTCCGTACACCTGGGACATGGGCGCATCAGGGCGGTCTGCGAGAATTTCAGCATACTGAGGTCTCTCAAATCAGGAGAGCAGCTGGCTGCCCCGCATTACACTGAAGTGCTCTTTTATCCCTGCCACGACTTCATTAACAGCATGCTCCTTATTATCTGTGTTTCCTCGAGATTTCTTATAATTCGCATGATCCTCTAAACTGGAGTCCACATTCTTCTTGGCAGGAAGAGAAAAGAGCTGTTTTTGCCTGGTGATTAAGTCTCAGTCATCAATAAGACATGGTTTTAGTTCTTCGGGAATCTTCACTTTGACTTCAACTCTGTTCATGAATGTCTCCTCATTTTCCACAGTTGGATCTCCGCGAGCCTTTTTCTTCCGAGGAGGCTGGGGTGTCTCACTCGTACTGCCACCTTCTCCATTGCCTGGTGTTTGCTGCTTGTTCTTTTTTTGTTTTCACTTCAACATTTCCCTGTTGCAGACCAGATGTCTTCTTTCCTGGAGCAGCCCCTCTCAATCTTCCCTTCTGCATGTTGCTCCTGCTTAGCTTCTTGAAGTTCTCTCTGTTTCTGAAGATCGGTGTCCATGTATTTGAGCACTCTGCTTTCTGGAACCCATTCATCCCAGGTTTTATTCCAACCACTGTAATGTATGAAGTATTCCACTTGCTTGTCCTTTATTGCAACCTTTACACACTTTGCTTCATAAAGAAGAGGCCCATGAAAGTACAGTACCCTCTCACCCTCCTGGAACTTAGGCTTCGGGTCCTGCTTCGCCGCCATTTATAAGTGATTCACCGCCTCCTCCTTCTCCCACCACCCCCTACTCTCTCCCCATCTGCCTTTTTTTTATTGCACACTGTTAAGCAGTCTTTTCAAAACTTAATAGAAAGCTTGTTTAACAGTCTGATCTGGCCGAACAAATTCCAAATGCACTGGGTTGACGTTTTGAGGATTCCAGATGTTGATGGAGTCTAAAAATAGGTTTGCCACCAATCAATGATTTAACTTTTCTGAAACAAGAAAACCAGTAGTATTCTTGAGTTTTCCTCATAGTGTTGTCCTTGTAAGCTGTGTTCAACATCACAACAGTTTCTCTGGCATTTTTCCTGAGCAGGAGACAAAATTTCAAAGTTTCATGCTCTTCTCTTAAATCAGTCATCACAAAAAGCAAGGTTTGGGTGAAACTACTTTTATGAAAAAATTTGTTATGACCAGTGATGCCACTGGGTACACTAACTCAGAGCAAGTAGTTTGATGTTATCTTGTGAGAAAAATGTGTACGAAGAAAGCTCAGACAAGAGAAAGTTTTTTGTTTCCACTTTTTGGGTATCCTCTCATATGCACATAAAGTACTATGTATGTAAGCAGAGAATGTTACTGTAACTGAAAATTTTACTTAATAACTCTGAATTTTTCTTTTCTCTTTTTGAATTTCAAGCACCACCACCTCCCTCCCCCCAATTTTTTAAAACCCTGCCAGTGTGTTGATTCTAAGTCACAGTGACCCTATAGATAGAATAGGTCTGTGGGTTGTGAAACTGTGGGTTTCCCTGTGGATTTCTGAAAGTATAATTCTTGATGGCAACCAACAACTTCATATTTCTCTCCTGGATAAAATGAACACCACTCAAAAATTCATTGTAATCAAGTTAATTCTGACTCACTGAAACCCTGTACTTGTAACCATGATGGGGCCAGGGCTCTGGCTAGGCTTTTAGGGTTAAAATATACTCTTCTGTTTTTGGCTTAGTGGATTGCAAGTTGAATGTCAACTGCAAGATCATTAGCTAGAAAACATTTGCAGGTGCAAGGGAGAAACCTGAGGCTTTCTCATCCCATAAATATTTAAACTCTTCAACTTACAGTGGATGTTCTACTCTGTCCTACAAGGTGGTATGAGTTACAATGAACTTGATAGGAGTGCATTTGGCTTTGGTTTTATGAGATTCATAAGAGATAGTGCTTTTGAAGGGCTTATAATAAAACCAATTATATTTGAGCAGCACTCAGATGTCAGCACTTTTCTAAATACCAAATGAAGAGTTCATGTATGAAGCAAATGCTGCAAATTCCAGCAAACAGTCATGTAATCTTGCCAGGAAAATCTATTTAATTAGTGTAAACATTCTTCCATTTTGGAGATTTATCTAATTTTGCCCAGCATTATAAATAGATTTCATTAATCTTACAACACTAGTTCTGAGTGAGATGATACATTTTTAAGAGAAACAATAGAGGTAAGATCATTGAGATGTACAAAATTTTGAAATATATTTCTCTATTTTTGTGTTTGAATAATAAGATTAAAAACTTATTCCATGCAAAACTTAAAACATATATGTTTCCCACAAACTTACTCAAAGTGGTTTAGATAATACATGCTTTATTAAATTAGAAGTACAGATGGATTATAGAAAAGTCCTGATATTTAAAATGTTTTCTTTATTTTGAGATTTATCTGTGAAGTGTATATTACAAGCCACTTTAATGAGATCTAATTATGAACAGAAGCTTTTTCTTAACTGTCATTACTTCAGAGGAATCTGGTTGATTCTTAATGTTAACCTGAATTTCTTTGCGAAAAACTTAAACAGTATTTTAATATAAACCTAATTAATCCATCTTGATCATTCCTTTTGCTCCAGTGTATTAGATTTTGACTTCAATAGCTGTCTTGTGGTCTAAAATTCACTAACAATAACATATCTGAGGCACATTTTATTTTTATGTAGGTACGCCTATATATACTGCTGCTTTTGCTGGTAAATATATTCAATCTGTAGACAGTAATGCTATAACTGTCAAGGTGGGAACTCATAAATGCGGAAAGACCTTTTTATCCAAAAGCCTTCATAAAGCTAATTCAGAAAAAGTTCTCTTGTTATTTTATGAGTTATAGGTTTAATATCTGCACAGCAACTCTGCCTAAAGTTCCAACAAAAATAATTGTTCAATTTATATTATATGGTCCTTCCTATTCTATCTTTATTTTGCACTCTTAGACTAAATGGTTATTACATTCCTCTTATTCTTTGATCTGCTATGTGAATAAAACCCATATATTTAATCTACTTCTGGGCAATCTAGTTAGAAAATTTCACATCTGTCCTAATCCTGCTAGCCAATCCTAACCTGAATGAATGAACTTTCTCTCAGGGTTTCTCCAGCTCTAAAAAGAGAGTGAAGAAAAGGCTACAAGATGCAAATCATATGTAAAATTGTTTCAATCAACTCACGGGATGCAATACAAAAATATTACACTCTCTGAAGTTTTAGAGAGCTCATCTGAGATAAGACATATATCAATTGCATTACTTAAGCTTGTTCACACAAGCTTAACTTTCCTTACACATCCACTACATAAACAGTGAATCATGTTGTTGTTAGATTCCTTCAATTTAGTTCCCACTGATAATGACCCCATTCACAACAGAATAAAGCACCACCCAGTCTTATGCCTTTCACATAATTGCTCTTATGTCTCAGCCAATTGTTGTAGCCAGTGTTTATCCATTTTGTCTAAGACCTTTCTCTTTTTCATTGTCTCACTACATTACCAGACATTATGTCCTTCTCTGGAGGTTGGTGTCTGGTGTAAACATTTCCAAAGTACCTTAAACGAAGTTCTCCTATCCTTGTCCTCACAGAGCATTCTGGTTATATTTCTTCCAAGATGAATCTTTTGGTTCTTTTGTAGACGATGGTAACTTAAACCATCTTTGCCAGTATTAAAATTTAAATGCGTTTATTCTTATATGGTCTTTGTTATCCAATGTCCAACTTTCACATGAATATGTGGTAATTAACAACAATACTAAGGCTTGTATCAGATCCACCTTATTTCTCAAAGTAATATCCATGCTTTTCAATATTCTAAAGAGGTCGTGTGTAGCAAATTTACCCATTGCAATGCATATTTTGATCTTCTGACTTCTTCCATGTATATTGATTGTGATTGCAGGCAAGACAAAATCCTTAATAATTTCATCCTTTTCCCCATTTATCATGATATTACCTATTGGACCACTTATTAGAAATTTTATCTTTTTACATTGAATTGTAATCCATGCTGAAGGCCACAATCATTGATTTTCATTAGTACATGCTTCAAGTGCTCCTCACTTTTAGAAAGGAAGATTTTGTCATCTGCACTTTGCAAGTCATTGTTCATAAGCCTACCTTTTTTTGGGGGGGGGGGCATCAGTGCCCTGGTGGGAGAAGGAAGCCCAGCCTTGCTCCTGGAGAGCTGCTGCTGGATTTGAATCACCAACCCTGTGGGCTGCAATCTCGCACACAACCACTATGCTACCAGGACTCAGCCATAAGCCACCTTTTATGTCGCATTCTTCTTCATATAATCCAACTTGTCTTAGTATTTCTATCAAGTGCAGTTTGTGTTTCTTAAACTTTCACTGGATGGAATACACAGGGATTAAATTGATTAGAACTGAAAGAAGAGACAATAGAGAAGTGAACTATTGGCAGATAGAATGAGGAGAGGGCTGATGTTGGAACAGATTAATTGCTTTTATGTAATTTCAGGATAAAGGTAAAGAAAATTCAAACAATTCCATAAGAGTCAGAATAGGAACATGAGTCTGTCTCCACTGAATTTCAAGAACACCTCAAGAAAACATTTGGGACATTGAAAACTAATGATATGGTAGAACACATAAAACATCATCCATGAAGAAAGCAAAGGACATTAAAAAGACAGTGAAAAAAGAAAACATCAAAGTGGATGTCAGAGGAGACTCTGAAACTTGCTCTTAATCACAGAGTAGCAAAATCAAATAGAAGAAATACTGAAATCAAAGAGCTGGAAAAGGAAAGGTAGCTTAAGAAGGCAAAGTGAAATATTATAATGAGATGTGCAAAGAGCTAAAGTTAGAAAATTAAAAATAACACCACAGCGTGGCTTAAAATGAAAGAGCTCATGGGAAAGTTCAAGCATTAACTTAAAATTTTAAAAGCTTCTATTGCAAGATACTGAAAGATATAAGAAGCCTCTAAAGAACATGGGAAGATCAAGAGTCACAATACCAAAAAGAACAAGTAGACATTCCCCCATTTCAAGAGATAGCATATGAGCAAGAACGAGTGGTGCTGAAGGAAGAAGTTCAAGCTGCGCTAATAGCATTAGCCAAAAATAAAGTTCCAGGAGTTAATGGAATACCATTTAAAATGTTTCTACTAGCTGACAAAGCACTGGAACACTATTATATTATACAAGCAAGTGTGGGGGAAAAATGTACACAGAAACTGACTGGAAAAGATCCATAGATACCAATTCCAAAGAAAAGTGATGCATTAGCATGCTCGAACTAGGGCTGAGCCCCGGTGGCGTAGTGGTTATGCACCAAACTGCAGCCCAATGGGATGGAGGTTCAATTCCAGCAGTGGGGCTGGACCTTCTACTCCCACCGCCGGAGAGCAGTGATGCCCCTCCTCCCCGCCCCCAAAAAAAAGAATGCTCGAACTATACAAAAATATCACTAATACCATCTGCAAGCAAACTTTTGCTGAAGTTCCTCCAACAACTGTTGCAGCAAGACATTGACAGGGAGCTGCCAGAGAGTCAGTATGGGTTCAGAAGACGATGTGGAACAAGGAAAATTCTTGCTCATGCCACCTGGATCATGACTCAAAGCAGAGAATACTGAAAAGTCTTTACTTGTGTTTTATTGACTATGCCAAGGTATTCAACTATGTAAATAATAACAACTACGGGTAATCCCCATAATAATGGAGACACCAAGACACTTTATTGTGCTCCTAAGGAACTTGTACATGACTCAAGAGGCAGTTGTGGGAATGCAACCAGGAAATTTTGTGTGGTTTAAAATCAGAAAAGTTGTGTATCAGTGTGGCACCATCTCACCATACTTACTGAATCTGTATGCTGAACAGCTAATCAGAGGAGCTGGATTATTGAAGAAATATGTGCAATGAGGTTCAGAGAAAGTCTTAACAACCTGCTATATGCAGAAGATACAGTCTTGCTGTGAAGGCACCAAGGATATGAACCCCTTGCTCATGATATCAAGGATTGCAGACTTCGGTATGGATTATAATTCAATGTAAAGAAGATCAAAGTCCTTACAAGTATATGAAATATCATAATAAGTAAAGGTTGAAATTTTCAAGGATTTTGTCTTGCTCAGACCTTCAATCAATGCATAAGGAGGCAGCAGTCAAGAGATAAAAGGCACTTTGCATGGTGTAAATCTGTTCCACAAGACCTCTTAAGAGCATCAGAACACAAGGATGTTGCTCTTAGGATTAAGGCGCACTTGATCCAAGCCAGAAGACTTTCAATCGTGTCATGTGCATGTGAAAGTTTAACATTGGAAAAAAAAAGACTGCAGAGGAATCCACACACTTAAATTGTGGTGCTAGAAAAGAATGTTAATAGTCCCATGGACTGCTAAAAGGAAAACCCAATCTAGGAAGCAATATGTCCAGAATGTTACTTAGAGACAGAGGTGACAAGGCTTGGTCTTACATATTTTAGACATGTTGTCAGAGGTCGCCGGTCCCTGAAGTAGGACATGATTTTTGGTGATGTGGAGGAGCAGCAAAAAAAAAAAAAGAAGGCATTCAACAAGATGGATTGATACAGTGGCTTCAACAATGTCCTAGGCATAGGAATGATTGTGGAGATGGCATAAGAGCAAGAAATGTTTTGTTCTGTTGTGCCATTAGTGAGCCTAAAATTACTATGGGTGGGTATTGACTCAAGGGTACATCAAAACAGCTTATTATTTGCTTAACATACCAATTAAATAATTATGGTGAACGAATACAATCCTGATACACACCTTTCCTGATTTTAAACCGTGTAGTATAGTATTCCCTTGTTCTTTTGTTACACTGCCCCTCTATCTAATGAGATTTCAAAAATAATTTGATTGATGTATAATCCACTGATCATGCACAATATATATTAAATATATATTTAAAGTATATGTAATGGATATATTTAAATATATTTAAAGTTGTACAATCATCACTATCACCTGTTCTAGGACATGTTCTTCCTTCTCATACTCATTGCTTGTAGGTCCGCATTTCCCTCTAACCTTCCCTCTCATGCCTCTGATAAGCCGTTTATCCTGTTACTGCATCTTGATTGGCTGTACTGGATTTGATATACAGGAAAACATAGCACATGCTAAAAAACACTCCAAAAACATAGCAACAATAACAAAGTTAACCAGAGAAACATATAATCAAGAAAAAAATGGTAAAATATAAAAGCCAGAACACATTTAAAACGTCAAAATACCCAGTTCTCTCTTTATCGATGTGCAGGTTCCACATGAGCACAAGGTAGTGTTCTGGGATCTCACTCTTCCCGGGGCTATCCACAGTTTGTTCTGGTCCACATAGTTGGATGCATTAGCATAGTCAATAAAATGCAAGCATTTTTGGTATTCTCTGCTTTCAGCCAAGATCCATCTGATTATTACCAATGATATGCATTGGCTTATTTCTTCTGAGTCAGTCCTGGCTGGGCGTCAGATGGTACAAATGTGCTGCTACAACAGTTGCTGGAAAATCTTCAGCATCATTTTACTTGTGGCAGTCATGTGCTTGATGTCAATTTCATGATTTGGATGTAGGGGTGGAGGCTAGCCTGTCAATCTGTAAATAGCCAATGATTAGCCAATGAGGCCTCTGTGGGCATGGCTTTCCCATGAAAATTCTGAGAAGTCTCGTGGTATTTCCCTCATGGAGATGAGAGACCATCTTCCCAGTTGTTGGAAGTCACTCAACTGACAAGACAAGTTGGCAGCATCTCAGGAACCAGAAAAGCTGGAGGAGGAGCCACACAGCCTTACCCTGATGGAACCAGACCTCTGAAGCTGGAGAAGCCACAGAGAGACCCCTGCCAGTGCTGAGATGTTTCTATGACCAAGGGATACTGCTGATGGACCCTGAGCCCTGGAAACGAGAAGCCATGAGGGGACACCTGCCAGGACTCTGCACCCACTGGTCTGTGATTTTGTGAGTTCGAAGGAGACCTTATAGACTGGTATCAGACATATGGGCTAATATTGGACTTATGACTTTGAACTGGACTGGGTTGGGATGCTTCCTCAATATTCCATTCCTCTTGTATATAAACCTATCCTTTATATCCATATGCATGTAATGAATTTGTTTCTCTAGTCTACCCAGACTAACATATTACTCATAAGTGATATGTCATATTGGATTATAATCTGAAGATTCTTGTGAGTCATGTTTCATTGTAATGGGTATCTATGGCCTCTTCCAGGCAACTGGACAAGTAGTTATCTTCCAAATTTCCTGACATAGACTAGTAAATGCTTCCAATGCTTTATCTGTTTGTTGAAACATTTTGATAGGTATTCTATTAATTCTTGGAGCCTTGTTGCTGGCTAATGCACTCAGTGCAGCTTAAACTTCTTCCTTCAGCACAGAGGTACTGTCTTCTCCGCTCCTTCTTAAAATGGTGGAATGTCAACTGATTATTTTGGGTATACTGTCTCTGTGTAGTCCTTGCATCTTCTTTGGATGTTTCTTAAATCTTTCAATGTTACTCCAATGGAATATTTCAATATTAAACCTCAAGGTTCAGATGTTTCCTTGAGCTCAGTCAGTTTAAGAAATTTAAGTCTGTGTTTTCTTTATAATTTTCTAATGTTAGGTCATTTCCCACCTAATTATAATATTTGACCTTGTTTTCTCAAGGTGCCCCCATTGGAACATTCTGTTTAACTCTCTGATTTCATAATTTCTCTTATACCTTTAATGCCTATGCTTTTAATTGTCATTCTTTGACATTTTGATTCTTTCTTTCTGTATTTTAATGTCATTTTGCTCTATTCAATTATAATGCTCTTCATGCCCACGAACAGCTCACCCAGTCTTCTGTTCATAGTGTTCAATGTGTCAAGTGTGTTCTTGAGATGATCTTGAATTTCAGGTGGGAGAGACTTGAGCTTATAGTTTTTCTTTCATGGACGCATTCTCACTTTCTTCAGCTTCAATGAGGATTTGCATGTGACTAACTGATCATCTGTTCCACAGTCAGCCCTTGGCCTGGATTTAGGGGCTTAGGTTGAGCTTGATTGTCTCTTTCCACAGATGCAATTAATATATAAATCACTTAGTACTAATTATGTAATGTTTTAATCCTTTTCTCTTTTTTATAACTGAGGCAATGCATAGATAAAGGGCATTCATTTAGGTGAGAATTCTGTATGGGAACTAGGATAGATTTGAAAAAATGTCTACCCAGCTTAGTCAGTAATCAATGAAACATATAGGACAAATTTTTAAATGACTCAAAAAGTGGAAGAAGTAGTAAATATTAAGTCTGAGTGCAAAGTTGAAGACAAGAGAGATAGAACGAGGTTGCAAAGGACCTGAGAAATGAGAACATGAACAAGTGTGGTAGTTATGCAATGGTCAATTTAAGGAGTAAGCATTTAGGGGTGCAGTCTAGTCTTTAAATCAGATCATAGCCCATGAGGCATCTGTGTGGGCATGGCCTTTTCTTGAGAATTCAGAAATCCAGTACTTTGTTTTTGTAGGTGGCAGACATTTCTGTCTCTCTGCTGACTTCCTTGGGAGACATTGCAGCTGACAAGACACATGGAACTACTCAAGTTCCCTGAGCCGGACAAGCCACATGGATGCAACCAGACATCTGAAGCTGTAGAAACCATAGAGACCCCTGCCAGTGTTGAGATGCTTATAAAGCCACTGAATCCAAAGACTGTCTACACACTGACTTGTGATCATCCTGCATTTGGCATTATTGCATGTGTTTTGTGAGCCTGAAGAAGATTTTGTAGATTGATATTGGACATATAAGCTAATATCAGACTTTGGGCCTTGGACCAGGTTGGGATGTTTTCTCAATGTTCTCTCCTTTATATACATGTGAGTGTCTCCATGAGTTTATTTTCTCTAGTCTACCTAGACTAATATAAGAAGCAAAGTGAGTGTGGGTGAGTGGATTATTGAACACACAGGGACACGATGAGAACACTTTTCTTGGGTGATTGCTATATCAGTGGCTATTGATCTACTCTATAAACAGTGGAATTTAATCTTCAAGAATTTAATTACATCTGACTCCCCACTTATATGCCTAGAAGTACACCTGTTATTCAAGTCCAGCCTTTTGACTGCAACATCTGCAATCTATGTCTACATAATGTTTATCTGAAAGTGCTAGGACATTTTATTAGTCTTTAAAAGTATACTTGGGTTTTTGTGTTAGGTGGATTCTTTTCATATGGTTAACAGGTAAAGGCCATGTGTTCAAGACCTTGTCTGCAATCTAAATATTCTCAATCCTTTCATGTGGCATGCATTCTACCTCCTCTAGCACCAACTTGGTCTTTCTGTTTACCTGTTTACTTTTTACTATGACAATAATGTTGCCTATTATTTCAAGTCCACCAAGACAGTCAGAAAACAAGATTACATGTGTGAAAACTTTATTCAGGGAATGTCCATTTAAGGGAAAATAGGAACTGCTGGGAATAGGGACTTCCGGGAGAGCCATTGGAGTGTGATGCACATGCAGAAATGTGTGAAGTTGAAAGGGAAGAATGATTGGGCAAAGCATCCTAGTGTGTCATAAAGTCTAGAAAAGTTTAGCAAGGTCAGCATCTTTCTAGGAGTCTCATGTGACCCAAGAACGGGGGAAAGTTAGTAATCAGTTACACTTTCATTGACTGGAAAAAGTTCATTAGAAGTGCAGCCCCAGTTTGCATACTGCAGTGAGTTTCACAGTAAAACAGCTGGGATTCTTAGTCCATAGGTCTTAAAATAGTTTGAAATTGGCAAGTTTCTCTTGGCTTCTTTCAGTGACATCTGAAGTTTTATAGCAATATTAATTTTGTAAAATTGGCAGACTCTATTGACCTCATATGTCTATGCTAATTCGATGGTATAATTTAAAAGGATATCCTTACACCTCTCCATGACCTTTAATATTTTCAGATGAGATTTATGAAACAAAATCCTTGTAAAGATCACTTAGGTGGGAGGAGAAATTGGTCATCTCAATTTGAATTACAAATGAATTGGACAGCAACAGAAAACTCTACTGCATATTCTCCTACTTCAAGTCAAGTAGCTTGAGAGACAAACCAAGAGCAGGAATGGCTCTTGGGAACACCGAGTTAATATACGCTCAGTTCCTGTTGCAGAGGAATGATGAGAGAGAGTGCACAGTCCTTAAAACCGCCTCATGCCTCAGGAAACACAAGTTATTGCAGAAACAGATGATTAGTCTCATTAAGAGAGGTTGAGCCTCAGTCGCTAGAAAACTGCCCGGAATATAAACTCAAAGAGACTAGGGCTTGTTAAAAAATAAATTTGAATCTACATTTTTGTGGCTCTAAAATTTGTGATTTTCCAAATGTAGACATTATAATTTATCAGATATTTTTTAGATAACTCAAACCTATTCTACACACTTTGAGAAAATTAAAAAAAAGAAATGAATAAAAACATGCGTTTTTTATTGTAATCATTTTATTTGGGGCTAAGTGTATAATTTTTTCTACCAATAAGTTTCCAATTTAATTGAAAGAAACAGTGGATATTTGTAAAGGATTTAAAGAGTTATAAATCACAAATCCAATTATGTGTTCAATAACTAGTAAATGCAATAAATATCCACCATGAGATAAGGTCACGAGTGTGGACTTTATGAAATATTTGAAATAAGCAAAATAAGCAAATAAGCAAACAAACCCATTGCAGTCCGTTGATCCAACTTCGTCTAACCAGATAGGTCAGAGTCAAAGCACCTCCTGGAGTTTCCAAGGCTATACATCGAGAGAAGCAAACTGTAGGAACTTTCTCCTGAAGCGTTTCTGGTGAGTTGGAACTGCTGGCTTTTCTCTTAACAGATTTCAACCATTATACCAGGAAGGCTTATTTATGATAGATTAGCATCCACTGTCATGGAGTCGCTTTTGACTTGCGGTGCCCCTAGACAGAGTTCCTGTGGCTGTGAATGTCTATGGGAGAGACAGCCTCATCTTCTCCTGCAGCGCATCTGGAGGGTCTGAGCTGCTGACCTGGTGGGAGGGTAGTTACTTCTTCCCCTCAGGACTCCTTGACGATAGATAGCTCGGTGGCTAATGCTGTGTTATTAGGTACCATGGGGTCATTCCTGAGTCATAGCAAAGCAACCCCTATCCATCAGAGAAGGGACCACAGGCCTGTCCTATGCCATCCTCACAATTTTTCTCATGATAGAGGCCCTTGGTTCATGGTGGCGATCCTCCTCGGGGGCCTTTCTCTTCTTCACTGCTCTATATTTTTCCAAACATGATGTCCTTGTCCAGGGTCTGGCCTCTTTTGACAATGTGTTCAAAATAGCTCTTTCAGCTTTGGAAATGAATGTCATGTAAGCGTGATGAAGGGGAGAATCTATCCACAATGCTTAATGTCTAGTCATGCCAAATTACCTTGCATAGTGCTTAAATTTTTAAGTAGAACTTTATAAATCCTATGTATTCCAAATGGGGAAAATAAAACCAACTTCATTTTTCTCTTGTCATCATGAGGTAGAAAAATGCATGGGGAAAGTAAGCAATAAATTTGTAAACCAAATGTGAAAGACATTATTATAGGCCGTGAGACTCATATTTTATTGGAAAGTCAAATTCCAGTCATGGTGAAAGTAAATAAAATAGTTAACCCAACTGTCAAAGGTTTCAGAAAGAAGACATCAAAAGTATTTGTTCTTGAGTTTTAAATTTTATGATTCATCAATCTTTTATATGTTTTTCTGTTTTGTATAGCTCACTGATGTTCAAAAGATAGCCAAACTCTTAAATAAGATTTATATTGCTTTAGAAATAAACAAAATCCAAACTCTATCCAAAAGAATTTTAAGAACAAAACAAGAGAAGAACAAAAAAGGTATAAAACATGTAAGATTGCACAAAAGGATATATTTTAGGATTATGAGTAGCAAAATGTTAATTGGACAATATTCTTAAAAATGGAGGTTAGATACTCATTAAAAACACATGTGACTATTCCACATTTACTAATAATTTAAAAATAATAATGTTTGCTCTTTGGATGTTCACATGATTATGTGTTAATATTTATTACCATACTAATTAGTCAAATAACACTGAGTTGTTTCCACTTTATAGATGAGAAATCTAAATTCAAAAGTTTAAATGATTTGCCAAAACAGATACAGGAAATATGCCATTAGACCCTTGATTCTTACTCTTATCTCTACAGGGTCTATTCTCTGGTTCATATTCTGAAGATATGTAGACACTGTCTGATGCCACAGTCTTTGAACATGTGTAGCACATTTCCTATTCATGAAGTTTGTACTGACTTCAGTCTTTAAATATCTGCAAAAACACATACACTCATTTCCTTCTAGTATATTCATAAACATCTATTCCTTCACTACTCTCTGTTTTATCAATTGTTTTTTATGCTTTATAATGTTTATCACTTTTCGTATCTTCTTGTAGTTCATTGGTTTTACTTTTTCCAACAGAATAGAGATTTTATGAAGGTAAACCTTTACTTTCATAATTGTAGATTTTCAATAAATAACTATGACTGTTACACACATTTGGGTCAACTTGAAGATGCAAAAGTGTAGGGGTGAGGTTTAGCTTGTCAATCATGTCACCGCCTGATGGTGCCTCCTTTAGGCATGGCCTTCTCATAAGGAGGTCCTGAGAACCTCCCTGCTTTCTTTGCTGTTGACAAGCCAAGCAAAGACCTGCCAGAGTCCTGTGATACTGCCACTGCTTCTGGGTGCACAGGACTTTTCACCCACCAGCCTATGATTTTCCTGCATTTTGCATCATTGCAGATGGCAACCTATGTCTGAAGAGGGACTGATGAACTAGTTTTGAACTTATGTACTAGAGCTGTTATGGGCTGGGATGTTTTCCTGGTATACAATTACTCATTGATATGTAGCTTTTTCATACACATACACATTAAAAAAACAAATAAGCAAAAAATTACTTTCAAAGCTATGTATACGTGTGTGTGTGTATATATATATATATATTTAACTAAGCAACTTCATCACCTTCAAAATATTCTCCTTTATAGTTAATACTTTTGTCAAATCTGTGATTCTATTCTTGGAAACATTTTGCAAACTCCTCTGTTTGGATGACTGACAACACCTCCTGCATTTTTTTCTTCATCTCTTCTATGTTGTCAAATCACTGTTTCTTTATGTCCCTCTTCATTCACAGAAACAAAATGTTGCACTGAGTGAAGTCAGGGAAGTATGGTGTAGGGACAAGAAAGGCATGATTTTTTTTGCCCAATACTGATGCACTGAGATGGCTGTGTGAGCAGATGCATTGTCGTGGTGGCAAAAGTAGTCCCCCTATCTGTTTCAAATCAGGTTTTTGGGGGGTCCCACACAGTTATGCAATCTTTTCAGAACCCCTGTTGAAAGCTTGATAAACAATGTGACCTGGTGAAATGAACTCACATCAAAAACCAAACCAAAACAAATGAGCATTCTTTTGACCTTTGTTTGCTTTGGGGGTTGCACGAATAGCACCATTTCTTGTCACCAGTAATCACCCTGGGGGGAAAAGTCTTGGCAGTTTTGGAGTTGTTCTTTCAAAGTAAGCACATTTCCATATGATGCTCTTTTTCCTGGTCAGTCAGCACTCTGAGGGCACAAATGTCACAGCTACCTTTTTCATTTCCAAATCTTCCATTTAGATTCACTGAATCAAGTTCCATGAGAGTAAAGATACCCCCCCTCATATATTCAATTAGTCTGTAGTTGGTCTTTGAGCACTAGTGCATGAATTACATCGACATTTTCATCTGTTTGGGAAGTTGATGGGTGTCCAGAACATAGTTTGTCATCTATTGAAATCTCACCTCTTTCTGTAATGAAAAAAAGAAACCACTAATACATTTGAGTTTTTCCCAACCTGCTATCCTTTCAGGTGTGTTCAACATCACAACAATCTGCAGCATTTTTCTCAAGCATGAAACACAATTTCACAGGAGCACACTATTCTCTTAAACTGATCATCACCGAAAACTGAGGCTGAGCAAAACTTGTTTTATGAAAAAATTCACTGTGACACATGAGAACTTTCCCAGTTGACTCCACTGAGTGCACTCGCTCAGAGTTAGTTGCTAGATGCTCACATAGTGGGAAAAGTACACACTGTGAAAGCTTCCCCCAAAGGAGTTTTTTTCTGGGGGGAGGGGTGGGGTTACCTCCTCACATATGCATGTCACTAGATTTGTGTCTCTAATCAACCTGGCCTAACACAATAAGTACCACATAAAATGGCAGCCTAAGTCAGAATTGTAACCAGAATTATAGAACTTTTTTTAAAATGTGAAATGAAATTCTTCTCTATAAGTGGCTACAGTTGTCTCTGCGTCATCTCAAGTAAAATGAATTGACCCTTCTGCCTTGTCCTTGCAAAGTGAGTTTAGAAAGACTATGTTTGTTCACTCCTAAGGGACTCCTGATGTGGCAGGGATTAGAGCACTTCAATATGAACAGCAGTGGATTTTTGTATTCTTTTGAAATACAACCTGGATGTCCTTCTTGGAATCTCTTACAATGTCTGATTGTTCAGTACTAGCACTCATTTTTTAGGGAAATCCATATAATCATTTTTCCTGTACAACAATGTACATTTAGTTTAGGATAATAGTGATGTAATGAGATAAATGCAGGGGTTTTCTGTCAATAAGGATTTTTAAAGCTATCTTTCTTAGAAGATGGAATGTGCAGTGGATACATTGATATTATTAACTTCTCAATTTTTAAATACAACTTGTGCAATATTGAATATCATGAACCCTAAAGGGTGCTTCTAGCTATGCACTTAAATGTGAGACTGATCCCCTTGAGTTATTAGCGAGAACGCCAAATGAGAAAAGCAGGAAGCAAATACCTCTGGTTTTGGAAATATGCATCACCTGTGTGGACTATACATCCAGGGAGATGAGAACACATTTTTTTTCTCCAGTAGTAGTTGTTTGAGTTGGAGAAAATGTATTTGTTCACATAAGCAATTTGATTGCTGAGAGAAATTTGATTTAATGAATGAACTAACATATGTGAGATGTGTGCAAAACAACTTATAAGAAATATTTTAGATGAACTAAAATGATTAATAAATAGGGTTGGAGCCAAAAGCTATGGTAAGATAAAATAGCACTCGATAAATTTAGGGTTATATACTAAGCAATAAAAACACAACCCAACATTTTATCATTGATTTTTTTTCTGACTATAAAGATAAGACATGTCATTCAGGCTAGAATTTGCCTTGTTCTTCTTTTTCCACTAAATCATCCTAGAAGTTTAGAAAAATCAGCTAAAAGAAAATATATTATCTATGTTACAATTATAAAATGTGTCCTTTGGGAGCCAAAAACATCAGAAGACTTTGTGAAAAATCTTACTTTATTAATTTATGGATATATTAAGTGAGATAAATTTAGCTATTTCCCCAATAAAATAAAGTTAGATTAAGAGAACACAAAACAGATTATACCAAACTTTAACATGCCTGGGAAGCACAGTTTGTAAAGTGCGGTCTGTGTTTTGAAACAAAGATTTCATCCACTACCATGAAGTCAATTCCAACTTATGGTGACTTTCTAGGACAGAGGAGCCCTTCCCCCTAGCGTTTCTAGAGCTGTAATTGTTTACAGAAACTGACTGCCATGTTTGTCTTTCTTCCGTGGAGAAGTCGAGGGGCTGGAATTATTGCCATGTTTTAGAAGCAGCTGAATACTTCACCACTGTGCCATCAGTGCTCTTTGAAAGAAGGAGGGGAGGTAGTACTGAACTTACCCTAACTTCTAGCAAGTCGGTGAATGGTTGCTGCAGTGGAAGAGATAAACTGATCCCCACTAAGAGGGAAAGCTTTGCTGTGAAACCAATCTTAGAGAAAGAGACTTCTTGATTACTGTTTCATGCTAATATGAGTTTGCTCCCTAAGATGGGAAATTTGAAAGGTATCAGCAAGATGACAAATGTACACTTTTACATAAGTATTTCTTATGACTTGCAGAAATCATATTTGTTTCAAAATAGCATTTTTAGATAGACCATCTTGGAAAATATCTCACTAAAAACTAAAAGACTGCAGCCATCTACTGAGTGGCACTTAAGAGATCCCCAGACCCAGAGCTGCGAGTCAGATCCCCTTGATCACAGTGGTGTTCTGGGGTTTAAGTCCTGGGAACAGAAAGTTGGGTTTCAGATCTTGGGCTCATTAGTACGAATGTTTCCTGGAGCCTGAGGAGGTGTTCAGAATGATGTCTCCTGAGAAATAGGAGAGAAATAGGAAGTGCGCTCACTGAGAGCGTTGTTAGTTCTAAACTCTCTAGTAACCATCTATAAAAAACACCTTGAAAATATTCATGTTCCTTACTTTTATAGATTAGCAGTTCCCATTTTGTGGACATATGAGGGATACATTTAAGACAGTATAGTATGATGGTGAGGAGTGGGAGGAAGAAAAATATGGAAACTAAGTATGATTTCACATGTATATGAATAATTACCACAGGAGGAATATTAGTGGTGTTCTTCTCACATACATGAACATTTTCTAAATGTATGTGTGTTGGTTTTAGATGCCATCAAGTTGCTTCCAATTCATAGCTACCCTGTGTACAACAGAACAAACAATATCCAGCTTTAAGCCATCTTGCTGGTTCCTGTTCTGTTTGAGTGTATGGTTATAGGCACTGTATCATTCCATCTTGGTGAAAACTTTCCTTTTTAAAATTTTTTTTTTTTTTACTAACCTTCTATTTTCCCAAGCATGATCACCTTCTCCAGGAGCTGGTTACTCCCAATAATATGTCCAAGTACAGGAGAGGTTGTCTTCATCTCCTTCTCAATTTTAAGGAATATTCTGCATGTACTTCTTCCAGCATATAATTGTTTATTTTTCCAGCAGTCAAATGGTATATTTAATGTTCTTCACCAATACTATAATCCAAATGTTTCAGTTCACCTTAAGTCTTCTGCATTAGTCCAGGTGGACTAAAGAAACAAATTTATGGAAATTCATATATGAATAAGACAGAAGCTTATATATAAGAACAATTGAATATTGAGAAAACACCTCAGCCCAATCCAGATCAAGCCCATAATTCGGATATTAGTCCATATGTCTGATACCAATCTATTGAGTCCTCTTCAGACTCGTGAAATACATGCAATGATGCTGAATGCAGAAAGATAACAGACCAGTGGACTGGAAATATTCTGGATCCAGGGGCATTGTCAGCACTGGCAGAGGTCTCTATGTGACTTCTTTGGCTCCAGAGGTCTGGTTGCGTAAGTGTAGGTCCATGTGACTTCTTCCGCTCCCAGCTTGCATTACAATTAGGTTCGTCAGTAGATTGTCTCTCAGCGAGTGCTCAGAGAGAGTGCAAATATCTCCCATCTTCACGTAGGAAAAATACTGGAGTTCCCAGTATTCCCAGAAGGCTGTGCCCACACAGAGGTCTCATTGGTTGTACAATGATTGACAGACCAGACCACACCCATTCACATGTAATCCTCTCCAGTTCCAGACTGACTCCAGATTATGTATTTAGCATATCTTCTTTATCTATTAACAAGCTTTCCCATGCATAAGAGTTGATGGAAAAGACCATAGCATGGATTACATGCACCTTATTGCTCAAAATGGTATTTTTGCTGGGTCTTGTGTGTGTGTGTGTGTGTGTGTGTGTGTGTGGGCATCACTGCCTCTGGTGGTCGTGGGCGCTACCCAGTGCTGCTCCTGAGAGCCGCCGCTAGATTTGAACTGCCAAGGTCGCGGGCCGCAGTCCCGCACTCAACCACTATTGTTGCTGTTTCTTAAATGTTACACATAATATTATTTATTTATTATTTTATGTTCTACTCATTTTTTGAAAAAACAGTTCTTTTGGAATGTGATTCCAGTATCATATAATTCAATAGGTCAAGTGCAATGAGAAGAGTTCTATAATCATCACCACATCAGTTTTAAGGCATTTTCTTCATTCTTTTACTCATCATTATTAGCGCCTCATTTCCTCCCAACATCCCCTGCCAACCCTAAGGGACCATTAATCCAGTTACTTCCTTCCTAATGGCATGACCCTTTAATACAGTTCCTCATGTTGTGGTGACCCTGACTATAAAATTATTTTCATTGCTACTTCAATGATAATTTTTCTACTGTATGAATCAGGTGATCCCTGTAAAAGGGCTGTTTGACCCCCAAAGGGGTTGCATTCCACAGGTTGAGAACTGTTGCTCTATAGATTGACCTTTTCTGGATTTCATACATGGAAAATCATTCAAAACGGAAAAGCTAGCAGCTATAGCAAAGTACAGAAGAGAAAAATTTCAATAGAAAATAAAGCAAAAATATTAAAAACAAGAACAATTTTAAAATGGATCATAAGAGATGTGAATAGGCTTGCAGAATGCATTGGGAAGTGGAATACTGCACATGCATTTAGATTAAAATTTAGCATCTGATCATAACATCATTTGCTCTCTCTTATGATTCACTTTAAATTTCTGTTTTTAGTATGTTTTCAACAATTGAAAGGGGTAAAATATGTCCCTGATACAACACCTCAGTTGATTTATAGTTTCTGACAATTATGTTTCAAGCTATGATTTCAACCACTATGTCAAGCCATGTTTTTCCTGTCCCTTTACAAAGGAAGATACCCTTTTCTAGGGACTGATACCTCCTGAGACAAAGTCTCACTATCTTCATTTTGTGGGGGGGGGGGGGCGCATCACTGCTCTCGGTGGTGGGAGTAGGAGGCCCAGCCCCACTGCTGGAATTGAACCTCCATCCCAGTGGGCCGCAGTCCTGAGTACAACCACTACGCCACTGGGGCTCAGCCCTCACTATCTTCATTTTTAATGAGCATTGCAGTTGTCCTTCTGCCTTGACAATTTGTGCATGATACGTTCAGTGATTTTGCCAGGGTCATAATTCAAACACATCGATTTGTATCTTATCTTTCTCATTCATTATTCAGCTTTCCCATGTGCATGTAGTAATTGTAAATACCATGTCTGACTAATTTAAATAACAGTGAGTTTTAAAGGTACCGTGATGGCATTAGTGGTTACACATGGGGCTGCAAACGCCAAGGTCAGCAGTTTGAAGGCACCAGCAGGTCTCCTGGAGGTAAACTAGGCTTTCTACTCCCACAGAGAGTGACAGCAGGGAAGCTAGGGAAAGGACACATTGGACAGTGTACAATTTGAAAAAGTAATAACAATTTGTCAATTACTGAGTGTTGGTGGGGAGGGGGAGGGCGATGGGAAGGGAAATATGGGGAGCTGGTCCTGGGGTCCTAAGTGGAGAGAGGATATTTTGAGAGTGATGATGACAACAAGTATGCATATGCAGCCTGCATGCAATTGATGAATGTTTGGATTGTGATGGGAGTTGTATGAGCCCCCAACAAAATGATCTATCAAAAAAAGAGGAAAGAAAAAGAGGAGCTTACACCAAGGCCTCAAGAAGAAAATATTTGGAAATGAATATGGCAAGATGTGTGCAAATATACTTGATACAAATGATGTAGTGAATGCTACAAGCGCTGTAAGAGTCCACAATAAATTCATTAAAATCCAAAAAAAAACAAGAGTGACAGCCTTGGAAACCCACAAGAGCAGTTCCACCCTGTCCTAGAGGGTCACGATGCGTCTGAATTGACTCAAGGCAGTGAGTTTTGAGTTGAGTGCATTTCAATTGATCATATGTATTTTTCAATATTTTTCATATATTGATATCAAAATGCAGTATATCCAGTATAAAAAGGGATATATAAATGGTTTTATATTCACTTTTTCCAATGTGTCTTTATGCTCAGAACTTTAAGACTCACTGGTACAGAGAATATGTGTCTAACCTTCCAGCTACGAAATCATCTTATCAGGGTCTTGATAGAAACTGTTATTAAAAGAGGCATTAACCACAGTTCCCTCACCAAATCACATTTTCATTTTAACCACATTCTTCAACAGAGTTCTTAAAATGGGACATACTTTAGGATTTTTAAACCTTAGCAGAAGGTAGAAAACCTTATAGAGGATAGAGAAATTTTAAATGGCAACCTTTCTACTTCAATCAAGCCTCCTGACTCTCAGAGCAAGGCATTTAGACTTCATTTCTCAGAAAGTGCTCCCCAGTATGCATTATAATAAATATTTCATTTAAAAATTGTGATGCCCATCTTTCATAGTTTCTATTTCTCTAAACAGCTTTAGAATCTTATGACCTTTAATTTATTGCCATATTTTTGTTATTGACCTTAGCAATTATTTACTAAAAACTTTGTTTAACACTTTTTACTAGTTTGTTTCTTTTCCAAGAGGTTATATAAGATTTTAAGGGTAATTTAAGGTAGGATACAAGTAAGATTTCACATTAGATCATGAAGCAGCTACATAAAAATATGGATGAAGTTGTATTATCTTTATTTTGAACAGTGAGAATTTTTTTCTGGATAATATTTTACATTTTGACATTGTTTTCATGTTTTTTATCCAAGCAAAACTGCCAAATACTTATCCATAGAAATTGGTTATGTTAGCCATTTTAATCAAAGATTTCTTATGTTTCTTCCAGAAAAATGGATTATGTTTGCATAACTTGCTGTGCTGTTTATTATTCATACTATTGGGGTGAAAATCATTCCATTGCCTAAATTATATAGTTTATCATTTAAGGCATGCATGGACATACAAGCAGAATATTTGTTTGTTAGTGTTAAAAATTAGGAGTCAGACATACATGTTTTGTCTAGAATGTGTTATATATTAGAGTCACTGATTTGAAGATTTCTCATACTAATTCCCTCAAAGAATGCTGAACAAAGAAAGTGAAATTCCTGTACCTGTACTGTACTCATGTAAGACATTCTGAGTAACAAACCTTTTACCAGACTCATGGTAATTCTCTTATCAATCACATTTCTCTCACTGAAACCAGTCAGCTCACACCATTTCTGTAACCTTGCCTCAATGTCTCAATACCTAACAAAATATCGAATAAAGACTCCATAATTTCTTGCTTGAATGAAAGACTTTATTAATGAATTAAGCAACCCAATAGGAAACTGATGAATCTCATTTTGGTTGCATAACCTGAATGATATCTTTTGCAGAATTCTTTGCCAAACTATATACAGAATTCTCCGACACAGTGTATACCATGTGTAGTAGGAATAGATATGAGGGTACCTTCTGGAGTCATTTATGGATTCATGAATGAAAAGGAAGGATATGAATATGAGTGAGTTCTTAAGTTAAATTTTCTGATGATACAAGCACAATCCTCTGTCTCATAACTTGCATGGAATCCTTGCATTGAATAATATTATTAATATTATAATACCAGTTGTCTTAACTCCTACCTGTTTATTCATAATCTTCTTTGATCATCTACTCATTTTACAAAATCCAATGATTTATGTTTATCATGTTCAGCATTGTTTTGAAGACTATCTTTTAAATGTTAATCTCCACTATAATAGTTATCATTCAAAGAGCACCAGGACTGTTGTCTGACATTCCTGACACAGAAAACATCATTTAGGCTTAACTTCCTCCCAAATTAACATTCCTCTGAGGAACTCCCCAGTGGAAGGAAGTGGCATGGTCTGACAGCTGTTAGCCCCACCCTGCTGATCTCTTTCATACAGATGTGAATGAGAACTTCTATTACCAAGTTACTAAAAGCATCTCTCTCTGTAGTTTTGCCTATGTCTTCACTTAGCCCATTTTAATGTTCACAGCAGCCTCTCTGAGGTAGAGTGAGTACTGCTATCATTTAATGGCAGAAAGGAATTTGAGCAATAACAACTCAAAGCTTTCTTAGTGAATTGTCTAGGAAAGACTTGAATATAGAGAATTTCTTGGTGAAGCAATTTTCTTTTTTATTCATTTGAATTTTTTGAAGAAAAATAGCTATCAGAGACTCTGGAATGATTCATGACAAACTGAATTTGTTTTGCTCTACGTTCTTTGAGGTTTCGATAGAGTGAGGTTTGTTTTTCTGAACTCTTTGAGAATTCTACAATGTCTGCTGAGATATTTGAACTGGACTATCTTTCTTCTGAAACCTCCAGAAATGAGCATGCTTCCAACTCCGATTTCACTTTAACCGGTTTGACTGAGCTGTCGAGTGATTCGAGTCTATTGGAACTACAGGACACCAATTTTGTTCCTGATGGTAAGTTAAATGTTAGATTGATATCTCCAGTCTTTTACCACCATGTCTGTACGTCTTTAATGTCAGATGTCTACAAATCAATGTTGATGCTTCCTCCTCTCAGGTGGTGAACCTAATTTCTTGAGTTAAGTTTTTTTTTTTTAATATTTGTGTAAGTTTATGCAAAATGAATAGAAAGATGAGTTTTTATTTGTAGAGGGGTTATGTAAATGTAAAAAGAAAAATCCAATGAACTCAGAAAAAGATTCCCTTAACCCTGTTTCTCTGGACATTGGTGCTTACCAAGACAAAATCTGGATTAGGATAACTAAAAAAATCAAGGATCTTGTCCATAAACTGCAGAATAAAAGGGCTGTCATCTTTTATCCACCTAATTTGTCTCTATCTTCTTTTATGAAAAAGTATGAAGGATGATAGATATTTTGAATTTCCATTAAAAACAAGAAAATATCCCTAATGTTTGTTCTACTTGTATATTTAAATTTTCTGTAAAATTGCAGTATTTATAGAAATAAATCTGAGAGTTTTTATTTCTTCTTCTTTTGATATCTGATGTTACTTATCTATGATTATCCATTCTTTATCTTTCCGTGCAGTTTAGAAGAAATAAGACCATGGGCTAAGAATATGTATCATGTTTCTCAGAGTTTGTTTTACAATGACAAGCTCCAAGATATTGATAAAGAAATGATTGTGTCTGAGTAAAGTTTTAAATCAATAAACAGGTATTTTAAATAAAATTCTTTATATAATTGTGATTAAATTACCTTTCCTGATATAGGGTATAGTATAAAGGTGAAAAGACAAGCAGTCTTTATAGCCCTAGATATCAATGAAGATTAAAATTTTTGAGTAAAAGTATTTGCCAAGAGCATGTTTCCAAGAAAATCTTTCTAAGATAACTATTTACATGTCCATCTTATAAAATCCTGAGGAAAAAATATATACTCACAAACCAATCACTTTTTTATTCATAGATATTTATTGTATGTATATTCCATTAAATGACTCCATAAAATAACTTATATACTCCAATCTATTTATTGTTATTTTGTTGTGATTTCCAATAATTATTTCCCCTGTTTCCATTTATAAACCATCTACTGAAGTTATCTTCTATCTTATTTCCAAATGACAATAACTATTTAACTGAATAAAGAAATTCCTTTTGCTAAACCTCCATGAAATTTTTATTTGTACAAAATTTGATATTCTATTTTTCATTGTTTCTACATGGATTAGTGATTTTATATCATTTTTTGGGTTTTGAATGTAGCACCATTTCAAAAATATTTGTGCCTAATGCTGGTCTGTTCAGTAAATATGATTAAAATATTTAAATCATATTTAAGTGATGAAATGATACAGTATAATGTGCTTTTTAAAGTCTTCCATGGGGGCTATTTATTTTTATTATTGTAAATTAATTTGATCTGCCAAAATGATAACAACAATAAGTTAGTATTGGTGTATTCTGTGTCCTTTTAAGAAACATTCAGCATTCTAGAATATAAATATAAATGTTTTACAATGAATTAAGTGAAGTTTTGAAGAGCTGATCAGCTTTTCTTTTTTGGGGGGGAGCGTCACTGCCTTCTGGTGGAAGTGGGAGGCCCACCCTTGCTCCTGGAGAGCTGCTGGATTTGAACTGCCAACCCAGTGGACCGCAGCCCAGCACTCAACCACTACGCCCCCGGGGCTCAGCCCCAGTTTTTCATTTAACAGTTCGAACACATCTTGCTTTGTCTCATTGACTACAACTCTCACTTCTTCCCTGCACTTTCTGGTCCTATCTCCCATCTGCAAACCTTTATAAACTTTGTTTTTGCGTGAATTCTTTTTTGTGTATCAGATGGTTGATTTATCAAAGATGAGCATACCATACTAGTGCTATTCTTCTTCTCTTAGATCTTTCTTTTGTTTGACTAAAATTTGGGCCCTGGGGCTGAGCTCATTTCTACACCGAAATTGTGACTAAGCACTATAGGTTCAAGGGTAGCATCAATCTATATGACCAGTAAGTCTGGTCTCTCTTTCTTTTGAGCTTTGTTTCACAATTTTTCACACTCTCTTCTTTTTGAGTCCTTTCTAAAATTTGTGTTATAAACCAGGCATCCTCTAGCTCTGCTGGTGTCAGAGTCCTAGAGACTGATGTTTTAGAGTCCACTAGTCCATTGGACACATTTTTTCTTAGGTGCTTTTGACCCTCATGACTCTTCCTTACATTGGAAAGGCCTAGAACAATAGCTGCACTTTAGATGGCTGCTTATGACCTTTGAAGGCCGCAATTGTTACTCACCAAAGTGGACTCTAGAACCTTGCCTTGGTGAATTGTCACACGCATTGCCCTAGATGTTCCCTGAGACTTTGGCTCTAAACAAATAAACACAGCAACGGATTCCCAAAAGGTGCTCTAGTCATAAAAGTTTATTCATTCATTTTAAATACATTTATTCGGTACCTAGGACAGGGAATGAGTGGCAGAGTATTTGTATAAAAATGAAAGTGAACCTTAGAGAGGAAGTGCTGCTTTTAATCTCAAAGGTGTGGCTCTGCATACGAAAAGAAGCAGAAGCGGCCTCGGAAAGATAACTTAAGTGAGTCTATTTTGCAAGACTATGTTAATTGTGATTTCAAATGCTATATTTATTTTGACTATATCATATCTGTCATAGTAATGGTTTGGTATCAGGTTGACTAGGACAAGTTCCTTGGTAGTCTGTCAGATATCAAAACTACAAACTCACTACCATCATGTGGTTTCAGAGTCATGGTGATGCCAGGTCACTTCAGGATTCCAAGGTAGAAGGCCTAGTTTTTCTTCCACAGAGAGGTTGGTGGTTTTGAACTGCTGAACTTTCAGGTAGCAACGCAGACACTGCACCCTGGTAATCCCCTATGATGAGATCTAATATAGCGTCATCCTTCCATATTGAGAAGTGGATGAATAGTCAACCAATTGGAAAGGAGCATTCCTCGGGACTGTGGCCTGCTTCCAATATAAGTGACAGCGATGAAAACCTCAGCTTGCTTTGGCTTGATGTGAATACCACATTTGGCTTTTCAAATTCTGGCTCTTTCGATGTGAGTCTTGGCCTGCTGAATAGCCTATCTATCCTGGGAAATGAATCTCATCTGCTAACCTCGGATTCATTTGTCTCTGTAGCCACAATTCTGATGAATCTTGGATTCATTCATTTCTGCACTCATAAACCTATTGTCTTCTTGCTAATCTTGGGTTCATTAATCTATATAGCTACATTACTCAGGACAATGCTCCAGCCTAACATCTGATGTAGATGCAGAATTGCCAGTTTCTATAGCTGTGTGAGCCATTTTCTTGATATAAAATTCTCTCTGGACATATATATGAGGGGTACCCAAAATAAAAACTGGATTTTTATAAAGCTATTTACTTATTTACTTTTGCAATCTAATCCCCTTCAAAGTACCTTCCAATACACTTAATGCACTTGTTAAATCTTCAATTCCATTATTGACAACGTTTTTTAAATTAATATGTTTGGGTGGTTGGCAGTAAATTCCTAGTATTTTTTCCTTTACCTCTTTAACAGTCAAGTCACTGTCCTTTCATGATCCTCAGTCATGGAAACCAAATGCAGTTGTATTTGCAATGACAGGTGAATCAGTTCCGTGTGGCAAGAGAGGCATGCAATTTTTTTTGCCAAAATTTGATGGAATGAGATGGTTGCAGGAGCATGAGTGTTGTTGTGGCGGCAAAACCAGCCCCTATCTGCCAAAAATCAGGCCTTTTTTGGTCACACCCAGTTACGCAAACTTTTCATAGATTCCAAATAGAAAAAATAGTCTGATCTGGTGGAATGAACTCCACCTGCACTGAGTCAACATTTTCATCCATTTGGGAAGTTGACTGACATCCAGAATGTGCTTTGTCATCAATCGACATTTCATTTTTTTTTTTGAAATGAGAAAACCAATTGTGCACATGAGCTTTGTAGACCTAGCGCTGTCTAGTAACCTATTTTCAATACCATGACAATTTCTGTGGTATGTTTCCTGAGCAGGAAACAAAATTTCACTGTTGCATGCTTTTCTCTTAAATTGATCATCACAAAAAGCAGAAAGCAAGGTTTGCGTGAAACTATTGTCATTTTGTCATATAGTAAATTGTCCAATATGTCCCTTCACCCACTTCCCTGTTGTCCACACCCCAGGGAGGGGTCAGATGTAGATCCCTGAAATTGGTTCACCTTTTCCACTCCACCTTTCCTCTCCCTCCCCCAGTGTCCATCTCCAGTGTACAGCCCCTGGTCTAGCTGGATTTGTGAGTGGAGTCATGATAGTGGTGGGTGGGAGGAAGCATTTAAGAACTAGAGAAAAGGTGCATATTTTCTTGTTTCTACACTGTACTTTGACTGGCTCATCTCCCTATGACCCCTCTATATGGGGATGTTGCTTCACCTATTGATGGGCTTTGGTTCCCCAACCTATACTTCCCCTTATGTATAATGATATAATTTTTAGTTCTTTGATGTCTGATGCCTGGTCCCTTTGATACCTTGTGGTCACACAGGCTGGTGTGCTTCTTCCATGTGGGCTTTGTTGCTTCTGAGCTAGATGACCTCTTGTTTACTTTCAAGTCTTTAAGACCCCAGATGCTATATCTTTGGATTCATTTAACATTTTTATTGACCTTTTCTTTTAATGTACATTTTGAAGATTCTTTGATTCAATATACTTTAGTAAAATAATCCTACGCTCGAGTAGATGGCAATACAGACTAGCATCACACACAAAAATTTATCATGATTGTTATAGTTTTCTAAATTACTTTCTAGTAATTTACACTTGAAACTGATGTCATTAGGTACTGACAAGAGAATTCCAACTCATAGAATATGATCTGAAACACTAATTTGGTCTAATAATTGCTATGTTTGAGGTTTAAGTCTTGTTGCAGTCACTCTGACAATCCTCCACATTGAGGGTGCCTCTTTTCGTTGTCCTGAATAACTTGTATAACATCTTTTTGCAAGGTCTTTTCTCTCCTGATAAATGAATGTTCAAAATATGTGAGAAAAAGTCTTGCCATTCTCACTTCAAAGAAACATTCAGACTGCTTCTTCAGAGACAATGGCTTTGTTCCTCTGGCAGGTTGTAGTACTTTTCAATATTCTTCCCTAATGCCTTCATGCAAAGGCATCTGTTTCCTTATTCAATGCCCAGCTTTCTCATACATGTGAGGCAATTGCCAATCTCATGATTTGCCTCAGACATACTGTAGGTTTCAAAGTGCTACCTTTGTTCTTTAACATTGCAAAGAAGTCAGTGCAACAGATTTGTCCATTGCCACATGCCATTTGATTTCTTGAGTGTGCTTACATGAGCATTAATTGTGGATCCAAACAAGATGAAATCCTTGACAACCACACTATTCTCAATGCTTAATTGATAGTATGTTTCCATTCATTGGGGGACTTGGATTTTCTTTACATTAAATTGTGATCCATACTGAAGATGACGGTCCTTGGTCTTCATCACATGATGGTTCAAGCCCTCTTCACTTTAATCAAACAATGTTATGTCACCTGCATATGATAGGTTGGTAGTAAGTCTTCCTCTATTCCTGATGCCATCATTTTCTTCATGTAGTCCCGATTATTTGATTGTTTCCTTAGTATACAGATTGTCTGTCTAATAAAAAGATACTATCTTCATACACACTTTTCCTGATTTTAGATAACTCACTTCACTTTAGAGAATACATTCGTGTCTCCAAATTTCTGGCCTACATATGCTAAATACCTTACTAAGAGACGGAGGTATTTTATTTTTACAAATACATTTCCTTTAATAACAGTAATTTCTATTGTATCCAAAGATAAGAAAGGTTAGCTTGAAGTGATTTAGTCAGAGGTACATTGCCACTCAATAGCAAAATTAAAGATGAAAACTGAGTTTCTATTTTTTTCATGCATCATACACTTAAATGGGTCTACCTTTTTTGGAAAGTGGCTGAGTAACAAAACTTATGGTCTTTTGTTTGCTTGCCTGCTTTTCAGATAATAATATATATGAATGTCCATGCGATACCACTGATATTAATATATTTTAAAAGATCACACACAATTTCAACCATATTAATAAATAATAACCTGTTATAATCACTATATGATATCCCCTTGAATTGACAAGAACATATATGCACAAAAACCTAGATTCGTGTTTACTAACTGCATTTACATTCCCTATAAAAGTATAAACTGGAGCCCCATTTGGTGGAATAGATTATATGTTGGGTGGCTGATGATAGCTGGTCCATGCTCTGTTGGAGAAAGAATGAAGTTGTGTATTTTTCCGAAGATTTAGTACCTTGGAATCCCAATGGGACAATTCTACTCTGTCCTGTAGTTTTTCAATAATTTGGAATTGATTCAATGACAATGGGCATTTTTGTTTGGAAATCAAACTGCAAGACCCCAAACTGCACACATAAATACATTCTTGTTTTCTGTCATTTAAATTTTGAGTTTATGTTTGCTGTGATATGGCAAAGGGATTGGAAGTTGAACTGATCCAGTGTGCAATATGTAGAATCTGGAAGAAGTTGACCACTCTGTTGAGAGTTCTAATTAGACGAAAGTTGACTTGAAAAGTAATATCCTGTACCATGGTTAATTGTTTGCTTCATGAGGTGGCCTTTGACACAAAAACCCCATCATCTTTGGCAATGATTACCCTGATTTCTAAAGATGTGAAAAGGACAGCAAAATTAGACTGTTTAGATTCTAAAATAATGGCATAAAGGAAGAGTGTCCAACCAATTGTCACCCAGAAGACTACAGCAGAAGTGAGAGTAAGACTACTGTGTAAGCAGTTTTGTTCAGTTAAAAGTCATTAGTGGACCTGACTTCTTTAATGTCTGATTCTATGACAAGTTGCCATATAACCAAAGTAGTTATGATGCTCCTATTAACCACTATACTATGGAGTTTATGCACACTCTTAGCTTATTGCAAGAAATGTTAAGTATTTAGAATGTGCAATACTTCCTATGAGTGCACTTTTTATGCTAATTATAAAGAAAATATATACACGATTGAACAATGTCATAGTTTTACCATGCCAGGCTCTTATAGAGAAGCAGTGTGTGGGTTTAAAGTGGCACTTTACTAAGATATTTTCCAAATTGTAGTCCATAGGTCACTTGTATTATGATCACCAATGTGTTTATAAAACATATGTATCCTAAGCTCCTATTCCAGACAATTCAATTTGAATGTATGTAAATATAGCTCAGAGATATGGACGCTAGAGCTCAGCTTATGATTGCAAATGAAAATTGAAGAAATTATGCTTTAGGAAGACAAAAACATATGCATTTGAATTATGGTGCTGACAAAGAATATTGAAAGTATCATGGATTGACAAAAGAGCAAACACATTTGTCTTGAGAGGGTATATTCAGAATGCTCTGTAGAAACAAGGATGGTGAGACTTTATCTCCAGTTCTCTGGACATGTTGCCAGGAGAGACAAATCTTTGGAGAAGGACATCATGCTTGGTAAAGTCGTGGAGCAGAGGAAAAAGGGAAAGGCCTTGAGCAAGATGGTTGAACATAGTGGCTACATTGATGGGTGCAAACGTAAGAGCAATTGTAAGGATGGCACCGGACCAGGCAATGTTTGCTTCTGTGATACATAGAATGACTGAATTGGAACCAACACCACTGCACTTAATAAAAAAATGATAACAAAGTCATGATGTGATTTATGTTCATGTATTTCTGGAGAGAATATTTCTTAATCAACTGTAGCCATTCCATCAGCAGGCTTTCATGTAATGGTGATTTACTTACATGCTTGAAGGTGTTTCTCTCATTTTCTTTCACAATACAAGTGTGTTACTTTTCTTGGAAGAATTCATAAGCCCTTCAAAAATACCTCTTTCTCATCTATAGCATTTTACGTGTCCTGTATTGAACACGAGGACACCCATTCCATAGCATTACTATTGAAGTGTTTGTCTCCTGCATTTGTTCTTGCATTTTAAATGTTTTCAATTTTAGAAATTGAAGGCAGATTTCAATGTAATTTCTTCAAATAGGGGTTAAACTCCCACAGGGTCAGATTTATCATGTATTGCTGTTCCCCGAAGGAATTCTAGGAGAGAACTCTGCATAAGGAATTAAAAATACTTGTTGCTAATATGACTTTACAAAGATGGATCGTTGACAAACCAATTACAGAAACCTTCCATTTCCTTTGTGGAATATTTTAATCTCTTAACTCTTAATAGTGTTACCTAGAGGCTTTCTATTCTCTCTCAAAAAGATCAATCTAGATTCATAAAGTATTCATACTTTGGGTACTCTAGAAAAAAGGCAACATGAATGCTAATGTGATGTTGTAAAATAAAGTAATCTCTAACAGCCTTCATTTTCTTAAATGCCTACAGAAAATATTGCCACTAGGATTGAGTGCATCTATTAAAATTCTTAGTGGTGAGTTAAAAAGTGGCTTTTCTTATAATATGCAAAGGAATGATAATAAGAGCCTGGATAAATGGTTGTTGTCTTCCTGCACTTGAGTGGAGTTCATGAAACTAGATATATAGATGTAGCTATAAATTATTTAAATACAGATATTAATGATATAGATATTGTTGATATAGTCATAGATTTATATTTTTATAGTTATACATGATATAACTAGATATTTCCCCTCAAATATTACTTGGTTATGTCATCCTGATACTGTTTGAAAAAAGGCTTTGTAATTTAGAATATAATATGGTTCTTTGGTTTTCCATCATTTTGTTCAATTATGCAAAACTTAAGACTAATTCTTTATGATTAGATTACCAAGTTAGCATGCAGAAATATTGATAGAATATTAAAAACCAAGTCTCTTTCTGAAAAAGAGCTCCCGAGAGACAACTCTGGAAAAGGTGCATTGTCACATAAATTATGCAATCAGATGTGGTAACCAATTACAGAAGTGAATTGTCTTGATGTTTGTAAGTAATGAGTAGTTTAAATGTAAAGTAGATTCAAGTGTCACTTTGTACTTTGATTACAATATGCTTCAACTTTTAACGGGGAAAGAAAATAATATTATTCAGCTGCATAATGTAAGGTATTGCAACTCTCAATAAACAACAGTTTACCTGTTTCCATGTAAGTATACAAAGGTAAGTCCAACAATATTGACACAAAAATCATAAAAGCCTTAAATAAAAAATGTATAAAAATGTGAAACTATTATTTCTTGATTTGTCTTCAATCTAGATCTATGTACTTCTGCAGAGTGTGTTTTCATTCTCTAGCTCTCCCCGAAAGATTTCTGCACCTTTTTATTCACACCATGTCAAAATAGTAAGCCCTCTATAAAATGTTATTTGACTTTGTTGAACCAAAGCAAGAACAGAGAAGCAAGATCAGGCTTGTCGGGTTATCAAGAAAGTTTCCCTCATACAGTTTCCATAGGGCAGCCCCGACTACCTTTGAAAAATGAGCAAATTAATCCTGAGCACTGGTGGGGGTGGGAATGTACCATAGCATAACTTTGCTGGTCTTTTCTTCACCAAAGCAATTTTTGATCTTTTAAAAACTTCTTAATAAGCCCCAGTGACCACCCTTTTTCCTTTGAGAAAGTCTATCTGCATTATCCTCTGAATTCCCCCCAAACATCGACCTACTGCAATCTCCTGAGCTGGCTTCTCTGCCCTGCATTTAACTGGCCCAGCAGCTGGACACAAGCTAATGCTTTGATTGGATTTTGTAAGGCACCTTGGCAAGACTAAGAAAAGTGTCTGATTTTTCTGCAGCCATTCATGGAGGCCAGATACATATTTAAACATGTGATTAGGTATAAATCAATGCACATCAGATCTGAAAAGTAAAAGCTGTGTTTTAAAGAATTATTAATAATTGGGAGTGAATATATATATAGCATTCCATAGTTCAATTGGGTCAAGCAGGATTGTAGAATTGTTAACACGATTTCCAAGCATCCGTACATTTGAGTTAGCCTTGTATATTCAATACAAGATTGAGAGGCCATGATTTTAATTTTTCAGAGAAAATGTAGAGGTTATTGAGTAAACTATTCTTGGGAAAAAATAGAAAAGCTTTCAAATTATGCCATGGATTTTTTTTAATTCTAGGGATTTTATTTTAATCAGATATGTGCACAAAAATAATGACCGAGGAGGTTCATTGCATGATACCTTTTAATGGGGAAAGAAAGAAATAATATGAGTATCTGACACTTAAAACATAATTAATTATAGCATATTCTCAAAATGGAATATTTAACAGACAGTATAGAGTTTTATGCAAGCAAGCAGGAGTTGGGGTAGGACTTCAAAAAAGTTCATGGAAATGGTTTAAAAAGATGATACCATGTGTCCATGAACCTTTGAACTCTCCTTGAAAAAATATTTTAGCTTTGGAGGTATTAAATCACTTCTATGGAATGGACTCAGCCTCATAATCACGCTACAGTCAGAGGAGAAGGGCTTCACTGAGATTTGCTAGGCTGCAGTCTTCAAGGTACTGGACTGCCATAACTATCCGCTGGGGCTTCAGGCAGTCCACATTTAACTATTGAACTGTTAAATGTCCTTATATTAATGAAAGGTGAATGATTTTCCATATTATAACTTTTAGAACTTAACTATTGAAGCACAAGGAAACTGCCTGTAACTTGAAATATCATAAATTTGAATGTAGCATAAAATGCTATAAAGTATGCATTTGTTTGTGAATACATGTGTTTGCCAGCCCTCTTTTTGATCCATGGCATACATGCCTTTCTGCGTCAGTGCTTTGGCTTGTGCTTGGAATAGTAACCCCTTTCCCGCTCTTTAAAGGTAGAGGTTGTATGCTTAATTTAAACTGTGCTGGAGACGGGGCCTCTTCCCAAGTCTATCAATTAAGTGGCCATATCTGTTACTAGTCGTTTGTGTCTACCCATCTGTCCCTTGTGATGCGTGCAGTCCTTAATGAAGAATTGAGTAATATCGTTCCAATTTCTGAAAGGAGAGTGAGTGACGAGACCTACTCTCCTAGAGTGAAGGATTCATATCATGGGGTAGAAGTAAAATTTAAAATGGAACGACACTCACTTCCACTGAGTTGATACTGGCCACGATCCACCCCATAGAACAGCAAAGAGCTGCCCTCTGTGGTTTTCGGATACGCTGGCTCTGAAGGGAAATAGAAATCCCGGTCTTTCTGCGGAGGACCTGCTGGTGGTTTAAACTCCCAGGGATTGTGTGCTGCCGCCCAACTCGTAACCACTGTAAGACGCCTTCGAAGCAAACGAAGGCTAAATTCCAAATAACATCGGCCACTCGCGTTGATGGATGCCTCATGATTTGGAAGAGACTCCTTCGAGCTTTCCTCTTTACTTCTGGCGAAGGCCTGGCAATATCAAGCGGGCCCACTGCCAAGGACTCATTCTTAACTCAAGACCGTTTAACACACTGTGGCCTTCACCTCTGCTCTCATGATTCCGGACTCCTTATCCCTTTCCAGCTAAAATAGAGGGAAACTAAACCTCCTTGAAAAGTCTAATTTGTTCCCAAGGCAACATTGCTCCCCCCCCCCTTTTTTTTCACAAAGGAGACATTTCAGTTAATTTGTAAGAGGAGGGTGAGATGACTAATCTTTACCAAAACATTTCCAAAAGACTGGCCTGTCTAGCTCATTTCAATTTCAGGATAGAATTCACGTATGTCTTTTATGTTTGTTTTTCCTTTCATGAGGGATGGGACATGGACATACATGTGTGTTTAAAGAGCCACTGATAGCAGGCAGCAGGTGACCAGCTGGTAGTTAGGAAGGCATTGTGGTGGAGAACTCCCAGGGGGTGTTGTGATTACTTGTTGGGCTGCATCTGCCTGGCCAGCAGCTCCTCAGAAGAAAGACTGGGTTTTCTACCCCCATAAACACTTAATAGTCTCAGAAAACCAATGCTAAGTGTTGAGTCAGCAGTGACTCAATGGAAGTGAGTTTTGAGTTTGGCTTGAGTAGGGAGACATGGGATGAAAGGCTCTTCTACAGGGAAAGCCGTCGTTAATGAGAGTTGTGATATCAACGACTTCTTACTTTTACATTTTCAGATCGCCTTGCAGACAACTTCCAATGGATTTCTTCTTCCCAAGTATCCAACAAGGAAATACATAGAGCTGTTTTCAATGCATGATCGTAGACCTGAAAGCATAAAACCATCTGTGAGGTGGCAGAGCGTGCTTTTCCTTTCTTATGGAAGATGTTGGACATGTTTACTTAAAAACAAAGTCCCCTTGGCCCCTTCTCAATCATGCTGTTTGAGTGGAAATAACCTTGTTCTCTGGGAGTGTGCCTGATTGATCTAAATAAGAATATCTTGCAATTGCAAAGGCACAAAGCTTGCCAGTCAAAGTGAACTTTGGAACATTAATGAGTAAAAGGAGATTTGTCTTTTGGCTTGTAGACAGAATGTGAGACTTGGAGATAGTCACGAGAAGGAAACTGCTAAGGTCCATCGGTAGAGACAGATGATGGAGGCATTTCGTAGGAAGCCAAATCATGAGATGAACCCTTTTAAAATATGATTTGGGTACATATTTGTTCCTGAAGTTAGCCTAAGACTAAAGCTCGGTTAAATGAGCAATGTAATACACCTTGTTTTTAAGTCAATTTTTTTTTTATAATTTTAAAAGTTCATTTTTTGTGGGGGGGGGGGGAGCCTCATACAACTCTCCCCACAATCCACACAAGCATTCATTGTGTCAAGCACTTTTGCACATTTGTTTCCCTCATTGTTCTCAAAACATTTGCTTTCCACTTGAGCCCCTGATATCTGCTCCTCATTTTCCCCCTCCCTCTCCATTCACCCATGAACCCCTGATAATTTAAAATTTGTTATTATTTTGTCATATTTTACGCCATAAATATAAGATTCTATGCTAATGTTTGAAATTTGAATGATCAAAAATATTGTCCCCTTCAAATTTGTCTCAAAAACTGCCCCGCTGTGAATCCTGCTTACAAAAATTAGCAACTTTATCACGATCCTTATCACAGATTGGTCTTCTTGTTAAATGCCGTTCAGTCAGTTCTGACTCATAGCTGCCCTGTGCACAACTTAGTAAAACACCGCTTGATCGTACGCCCGCCCTCACAATTGCTATGTTTGAGCTTACTGTGCAGCCACTGGCTCAATCCCTCTGCCCCTTTGATGCCGCCCCTCTACTTAAAACCTAATGTCCTTTCCCAGTCCTGGTCTCTGCTAATAATGTGTCCAAAGTACATGAGAAAAGTCTGACCGTCTGGATCTGAAGAAGCATTTTAGCTATATTTCCTCCAAGACAGATTATATTTGTTCTTTTGGGAATCCATGCTATTTCCTTCTTTTTTTTTCCCCTCCTAACCCTTTTACTAGAAGCTAATCCAGACAGCATACCAATCTGTAGCTCAGGCATATTAGGCAGCGTTGTAAAATTACTATCAAAATCAGTTACAAAAGGTTTTCTTCCTTCTTGGCCTTCTTGATATCGTCTCCTCCTCACCACAATCTCTCCCCTTGTCCCCCAGAAACCCTTAGTCCAGCTGTTGTTTCTATAGAGTCTTCTCTCCTGGGTGTCAGATAATGGAAAAGAGAAAAATACACAACACTCAAAAAGGTTAACAAAATAACCAAATAAAGATAAACCCAATATGAAAAGGACAACACAGAAAATATTAAAAAGCCAGATCAAGCCTGTGAAAAGATTTTAACAATTCAAATCCTATTTATCATTTTATTCTATTATGGTTGTCTCTCTCAAACGCCAATATGAAGCACCATAATTCAATGCTTCTATCATCTCCTTTATTCAATGTCTAACTTAAAAATTCATATCAAGCAATTTGAAATACTATGGCATAGGTTGGGTGCACCTTAGTCCTCAAAATACCAACTTTGATTTTCAGCACTTTGAAGAGGTTGTATAGCATATTTAGCGAAGGTGGTATGTCTTTTGATTTTGTAATGCCTGTTTTCAAAAGTATTGATTATCTACCAAGAAAGAGGAACTCCTTGACCACTTCAATCTTTTCTCTATCATAAGGTTACCTATTGGTTAGTTGTGAGAGATTTGATTTTCTGTACATGGAATCGTAATTCACACTGGAAGCTGCAATGTTGGATCTTCATTAGCAAATTCTTCAATTCTTCCTCACTTTCAGCAAGCAAGCTTTTGTCATCTGCATCTGGAAGGTTGTTAATAAGCCTTCCCCTAATCCTAATGCCATTTTCTACTTCATATAAGTCAGCTTCTCTGATGATTTGCTCGGTGTGCAGTGTGGTGAGAGGCCACATCCTGAGGCCCACCTTAGACTTTAAACCATGCAGCATTCCCTTCTTGTTTGTACAAGTGCACCTCTATTCTTATACGTGAGGTACAAACAAAACAAAAACCTGGAATTGCCCTGGGCAGAGAAGTTTTTGTAGCACACCTTTGCCCCACTAGGTGAGCATCAACACAAACTCTGTGTGTTATTGAACCCAGTGGAATGCCTGGAAAGGTTTTCTTTCGTCATAGTGATTTTTTTCCCCTCAAAAATACAGTTTTGCTTAAACCTTGAGGTTTTGTGTGTGTGTGTGTGTTTGGTGGCCAGTTTAAGAGACAAGCATGAGATTCTGAAAGTTTGTTTCCTTTTTGGGAAAAAATGCCATAAAAACTGTTGTAATGTTGAACGCAGCTTACAAGGACAGTGCTATGGGAAAAACTTAAGTGCACAAGTAATTTTCTCACTTAAGAAAGGTTTAATGCTGTATGATGACAAACCATGTTCTGGACGTCTGTTACCTTCCCTAAGGGGCAAAAATGTTGACTCTCAGTGCATTCATTCCACCACCTCACACTGTTATTCAAGCTTTCTATTTAAAGGTTCTGAAAAGATTGCATAAGAGTGTGTGTTAATGTGGCAGACAGGGAACTGGTTTCACTACCACAACAATCAACCTGCTCATGCAGCTAGCCCAGTGTGCTAGTTTTTGACAAGCAAAAACAAAACAAAAAAAATAGCAGGCCTCTCCTGCCCCGTGCACCTTACTCACCTGACCACACTCTGTGCAACTTCTTTTTGTTCCCACAAATGCAGAGGAATATCAAGGAGAGTGATTTGACTGTGAAAAAGAGGTGAGGAATAAAAATGAGGGAGATGCTGTGAGCCTCCCAAAGAGATTCATTTGAAAAATATCTTCAAGACTGGAATTACAGGTTTGGTAAATGTATTAATAGTAATAGAGATAACTTTTAAGGTAACAAAGTTCTTTGGTAAAAATAAATAAATAGTCTTGAAAAAAAAAACTAGATTAGTTTTGTTGCTGCTGTTGCTGTTTGGTGTTGCCCCCTCATACAAGCTCCCAATGAGCACAATGTTGTGTTCTAGGATCTCCATTCTTCTCAAGACTATCCATAATTCCATAATTTGTTATGATTGAATGCCCTGGCATAATTAATAAAACAAGTGAACATCTTCCTGGTATTATCTACTTTCAGGCAAGGTGCATCTGACATCAGCAGTGATATCACTTATTCCACGTCCTGTTCTAAATCAGGTCTGAATTTTAGCAGCTCCTTGTAAATGTCCTGTGGCAAACTTGTTGGGTGAGGGTCAGAGTCCTTTTAATTGCGTGTGATAGTAACAACATTGTTCTATAATTTCTGCATTCTGCTAGTCACCTTTCTTTGGAAGGGATATAAACATGGAATTCTTTCTTTTTAAAAATCAATTTTTGGGAGCTCATACAACTCTTATCACAGTCCATACATACATCCATGGTGTCAGGCACGTTTGGACATTTGTTGCCATCATTATCAAAATATTTGCTTTCTCCTTAAGTCCTTGGCATGTCCTTAAGTCCTGGTCCTCTCTCTTCCATATTTCTTGGCAAAGATGAGCAAGTACTTCCAGTGCTTCTTCAGCATTTGTATATTCTGTCTATTCTTGGAGCCTTGCTAATGCCTTCAGGGTATCTTGGACATTTTCCTTTAGTAACGTTGACTCTTGATTGATGCAGCCCTTGAAATCACATAGCATAATGACATAGTCATATATCTGTATTTTGTATTGTAATTTATGAAAATTTATTTTTAAAGGATTCCCTAGGATTTATGGCCAAAGATGTTCCTGGGTAGAGCAAACAATTAACCTCTTAACTACCACTGAAAAGTTGATGTTTCAACCCTCCCTTAGAAGGTAGGTTTTGCAATCTACCTTTTAAAAGGACATACCTTAGAAAACTTGTTGGAGTGCAATTTTAATCTGCATGCATGAGGTTTACATGAACTGAAATTGACTCAATGACAGCTAACAACTGTGTCTCCGAGGTTGTGGTACCTGCCAGTGTAAGTGACTAGACTGAGATATCATTTTAATTATGGGAATTTTGTTATATGGGTACACAGAAACATATGTATGTATAAGAGAGAGTTATATATAGAGGGTTAGTGCATATCAAGAAAACATCCCAAAATTGTGCTGGTCAAGTGCACAAGCCCAGCTTTAATCCGTATGTCTGACACCAATCCACAAAGTCCTCCTCCATCTCACAAAACACACAATGACACCAACTGCAGGAGGAAAACTGAATCAGTGAATGTGTAAGCATCTCATCTCTAGCTGGGGTCTCCACATAGCTGCTCCAGCATCCAGGGCTGCATTGGTGTGGGTCCATGTGGCTTCTCCTCAGGGGTGTCTTACAGGAAGTGAGTTTTGCAAGCTGAAGCAAGAAACTGGTACCCTGGTCCAACCATCAGAAAGCAAGAGGCCCAAAACTAGAAAGGCAAAGCTCACAGGGGTCACTAAATTCTCTGTCTTCAATTACCTCAACATCTGTTTCTTGGCCAGGTTGGCACAGTAAACTTTCATATCTTAGATATGCTATGTTTAACTGCAGGAAAGTGATGAAAGCTGTAAAAGACAGATGTTCAAAAAGATAGAGGAATTGCATATTCTGCTAAGGGGTAAAATGCACAATGATATAATAGTGTGCCATTTCCTTAAGGTTGCTTAAATTTTCAATCATACCATTTTGTATTGGTTATTTAAGTATTTTTTCACATTGACAAAACTTTTTAATTTGACTGTAATGAAGATTCTTTAGGAAAACATCCACTCTTTCAAATGCCAACCTGCCCCATTTTCGGTGGTTTCCCTGAAAGAGGTTCAAATGAAATCAAGATCCCATACACACAGCATTTTCAGAAATATATGCTATAAACCACAAACTCTCTGCAGGATATCTCTTGTCAAGTTACAGGTCATGGAAGCAACAAAACAGTCTACAATTTCATTTTAAATTCCATCATTCCATTAGGTATGTACTAGATGACAAACTTGCATCTGTTTCTTTCCTTGACTCTTCTTGTAAGATGTCATTAATAGAGTTCAGTGACCAGGTAAACATGAATTTTCTTATACCCAAGTATGGCTACTAAAGGATAATTTTTATTTTTAATTGAATATTCACTCACCTCAATTTTGAACATGTATGTTTTTATAAACAGGTCCAATATCTGAGATCTAATATTTTTATTCTTTTATTTATGGGGGGCATCACTGCCCTCTGGTGGGAGTGGGAGGCCCAGCCTTGCTCCTGGAGAGCTGCTGCTGGATTTGAACCGCCAAGCCAGTGGGCCGCAGTCCCGCACACAACCAGTACGCCACTGCAGCTCAGCCAAGATCTAATATTTTATACACAAGTCTAATATATATAATGTTTTTCAAACTGAAAAATAAGGAACTATATAAAAGTGCAGTATTATGATCTGTCTGGACCATAATGTTCAAAAAAATAACATAGTACACATATGCATACACTCCAGATTTTAAAAATTTACTAACATATTTTCTTTAAACTTTGTAAAAAGTTTACACTAATTACAATAATCTCTGAAGTAGATTTTTAAAATATATTTCCCTTATTTCTAAATCACCATAATGTTACATCACCCTGATTGAGTGTCTTAGTCATATATCAGATTTTTATTCTGCCTATGGCAGATCAATGAAACTAAGCTCTTACATAAGGCGGATTCACATTATGGTGGCAACAACGGCATCACACATGCAACGGTTGTGAGGGTAGTGCAAAATTGGACACTTTTGTTGTGCTGTCCTGAGAAGATTCAGGGGCACCTAACAACAAAATCATCATGCCAGATGCGATTTTTCTTAGGAAATATTTGCGTGTGACTTTTAAAGGATTACTATTCATTCAAATGATAAATGATGAAACAACGAGAATGAACAATGTTATATTAGGAGCCACTGCAAGTGTTAATCAAAGCTAAGTACTCATACTATATAACTTTGTAACACAATAAATCTCTAATAAATGATCATGTGCACTTTTATGGTGTATAAATTATAGAAATAAATAAAGATCAAAATTGGTAATGCCATGGTTGTTATAGAGTAATCTATTCCATTTTAATGACACTATAAACTACCTGAAGAGTTAATGCTTTCAGGATTCAGATCACAACTATAGAAATCATGAAAAAAAAAATTTTAATTTAAAAAAGAAATAATGTGCAATTGCCTGAACAATGGGTAGAGAATCAGAAAAGAGTGTGTCTCTAAAAGGATGCTGCAGTTTGTAAATTGTAATGATGAATGTCTCTGAGTCTGAAGTTTCTCTCTCATGGAATAAGTTCTAGTTGAATCTTTGATCTACAGAGCCTGCCAGGCCTTAATCTGTGTGCTGATCCCCACTCATGACAACCCCACGAGTTACAAAGGAGAACTGTTCCAAAGAGTTCCCAAGACTGAGAATTGGGGGCAGTAGGTAGGCACGCCTATTGTCTGAGGTGTATTTTTGGTGAATTTAGACTGCCAACCTGTCAGCTAGTAGTCAAGTGCCAAACCTTCTCCATTACTCAGGGACTCCTGATCTTAATATAAGACATTAAATGAATGATTGGCCAGTAGGAAAGTCTTTTTGAAATTTTTGTAATTGGTTTTAAGCAGAACATTCTTCATTACCACTCTGATATTTTTTAGTTATTTTTTAGTTTTATGTGAAAAGGTCGGGCCAGTCAGCATTTGGGATAAAGTCTGTGTTGGAACAGAATGAAACCAATGATTCATTAAGTTCAAGATATTAGCTTTCTTGTGGAGAACCCTTTATCTTACTCCTGTCTGGGCAGATCCTTTGCAAAGGACAACAGTGAACAACTGGAAGTTCTTAGAAACATTTAATTTATGCTCTTTTAAATATTTTCCCCCATAATAATCTTAAAAAATAATACAAAGTAAATTTAAAGAGTTCCTGTAAAACAGTAAAGGGATATTTTTCAAGACACATTTTGAAGCCCCTTGTACATGATAGTCTTGTCCCAAGAAACAGATTGTGTTCTGCCTAATATCAAGAGGGACACATTGCAAGTGGAAATAGAAAATGAAGCAGTCACTTTACAAGGTAGCCTCACAGTTTCATACACAGCTAGGTTTCATTTTACCAATCATCTTCTAAATGTTTATTCAAATTAGTTTAAAACATATATATGCATGCACCCATAAGGAAATTTTATAGCAGTTTTATTAATAATTCCTAAAGCTTCAAAGAAACCATGGTACCCTCAAGTAAGTTTGCAAATGATACATTTTGGTACATCTGTGTAATAGGGTAATACTGAGGAATAAGAAAGCAATGAACTATCCACCTACAAAGACCCTTGGAAGAATCCAAATATATAATGCTAAATGAAAAGAGACAATCTACAAAGGTCACAGGCTACATTGATTCCTCTATATGACCTGCCAGCAAATAAAATTTCTAAAGAGAAAACATAAAGATCAGTGATTGCTAGAGGTTCAAAGGGAAGAGGATAAAATAGCACAGGTCATTTTTCTAGCAGTGAAAGAGTAGACACATGCCAGTGTGCATTTATCAAAATCCATAAGATGGTATGACATAGAAATGACCTCTAATATAAAATAGAAAAATCCTGGCTGCAGAGTGGGTGATGCATTGCTCAGTGAATCACGGGACCCGTGGGTTGAACCTACTAAGGTCTGAGTGAGAAAGATGAGGCTTTCTAATCCTACAAAGATTTAGAGTTGTAGAAACTTAAAATGTTATGTTTTCTCTGTTCTGTTGGGTTGATTCCAAATCAATTAAGCGGCAGTGAGATTGCTTTTGAGAATGTAAACTGTGAACAGTAGCTATTAATAATATATGGATATTGGCATTGAAAACCCTCACTCATCTATGCCAAGAAATCCAGGAGACTGCTACGTGGTCAATTATCTGGAAGAGATCCATATTTGTACCCATTCCAAAGAATGGTGACTAACAGAATTTAAAAAGTATCAAACAATATCATTCATATAACATGCAAGTAAAATTTGCTAAAAGTCATTCAATAACAGTTTCGTCAGTACTTAGGCAGCGCTGCCAGAAATTCAAGCCCAATTCAGGAGAGGACATGGAACAAGCGCTGTCCTTGCTGGTGTTGGATGGACCTGGAATGAAAACAGAGCTCACCAACAAGATATTAACTTGTGTGCTATTGAGTGTGCAAAGGTATTAAACTGGGTGTATCAGAAAACACTGTGGATAGCATGGAGCCTAAGGCGAGTTCCAGAATGCATCTTGATGCTCCTTCCCAACCTGCCAATGGGTCGTGAAGTAGGCTTTTGAACAGAAGAAAAGAATACTGGGCGGTTTACAATGAGAAAGGCGTGGATGTAGGATGGATGCATTCACCATACCGTTCAATGAATTCGGAACAACAAAGAAACCGATAACTAGCTGAAGAAAAAATACAGAAACAGTATTGGAGGAAGGCTTATCAAGAAACAGCAGTTTGCACATGCACAGCCTTATCTGCTGAACACAAGGAGGACGAGAAGCCCTTTGTGATGAAGGTGAAGGGATACAGTCTTCTTTCCTGATGACAATTCAGGGTAAAGAAAACCCCAGAGCTCACAGCTGAACCCGTAAGCACATGAAAGCAAAGAAGAATCAGTGCATGGGAGTTTATTGCTGACAAAGAACATTGAACATACTATTGACTGACAGAAGAATAACCACATACGTCCTGGAAGAAGGAGAGTAGCCAACTGCTGCTTCGACATAAGTATGGTGAGCCTTCACATCCTGTGCTTCACCTTGCAGAGTATATTTGCAGAGATTTCTGCTTTTCCCCCAGAAAATGAAAATAGAAAGGAGGAAGGACCATCTGAGGGGAAAAGCACCAGCCTCGGCACATACAGAGAGGCATGTAGTGTATAGTTGAGAAACAGAAATTATTCTTTTAAACTGCTTCAGCAAATATCAGATAAAGACTCACTCTCTAAACATTTAGATTTGTGTATACATGATCTAGAACTATAGTTTATATGTCTCACAATTTGACTTCCTCCCTCATTATCAGCTTCTGTAAATCAGGGACTGTTTCTGATTTACCACGAATAACATATGTCCCCTGGGAGCTGTTCAATAGGCATGATTAAATGATTAATGATATAGTTGGACTGGACTAGTGGGTTGTCTTGGAGGGAGTCTTAGAAAGTGGGGGGATTGTGTTGAGCCAATTTGTAAGGGGATTTACATTTCAAAACAAGCGATTTAGTCTTTATTTTTTCAGTGAAGACAAACAATCAAGGATATTTAATTAGGACAGTGACGATTAAATGATATTGATACTTTCAAAAGAAAAAAAAGAACAATTCTCTTTGCTTTCAAAAATCTAAGGCTAATTGCCTGGGTATGTTATTTCAATTTGCTATACATTTATACCTCTTACTTTCTGTAGTAAATATAATTATCATTCAAGATTTCAGTGGAAAATGACGGTAAGCCCCCTTCTTACAGCCTTGTTAACAGGTTATAATGAAGCCAGGAAACTGTCACACACATAAACACTTTTTATCCAGCTAATGGAAGGCAGTTATTACAGTTCTATATACTTGATTATATCAAAGACTCCATTCTTTTAGCTTTTCCAATACCATTTTACATAAAATATTCAGCTGGGTTAATGTGCCTGTATTCTAGAAGCAGAAGCCATGAGTCAGGACCAGTGATGGAGACACAGCACTGTCGAGGAGGCAATTCTATCACATCGTTCTTAAAGATTTGAGATACGTTTCTTTTCCCAAAGACGTAGACCCTGCTATGTAAGGTCAAGGATGTGGATGTGTTCAGACTAATTCTAAATAAACCATATCTTTTTAAGCACCATTTCTTTCCCAGTGAAAATGCTTACCTACTATATACGGTGTTAATTTTAAATTATTGCAAATAATAATAGGTGAAATTATTAAACAAATTGTTTCTAGGGTAGTTCTAAATTTTAACCTTATATACATTACATCTCAATACAAATTACATTAATGTATGTATTATAAACAATAAAAATGTATAATTACTATACACACACACATAGTAATCCTTAGAATAAGTACAGTTCGAATGCTTCTTAGAGGAAAAGATGCAGAGAGTAGTCTTTGAACTCAGAATATCCTGGTCCCTGGAGAAGGAGATCAGATTTAGTGGTGCATCAGGCCGCAGAGAGGATAAAGACCTTAGACAAGAGGGACTGACACAGAGGCTGCTTCAATGGGCTGAGACAGAAGAGCAATTGGGAGAATGGCAAAAATCTGTGTCACCAGTGGGGGAGGGGGGGTTGTCATTCAGTTGTTTGTAAGGTCAGCATGAGTCAGAACTGACTAAAGACACCTAAAACAACATGGTACTTCTGTTGCTCATAGCTTTCACTTCGCTAAGGGTATGGAATTTAAACACTGCCGAGAAAAGGAAATGATTCATGTCCTGGCCAGCATTTCAGATGACAATCCTTGAATTGTTGACCTGTACAGATTAAAAACTTAAGAGATTTAACACTCTTTATATGGACCATAAGAGTTGAGGATAGTCAATACTTGCAGCAATACTCATTAATACAGGTGTAACCATGCCTACCAACTAATACATTCCATAAACTTATCAAAGAGAGCAACTTGATAGTGGATATGAACTAACAAAGGCTACCATTCATTGGTCACCTTCAAAGTAAGGTATCCCAACTAAAGTCCAGCAGTCACTAATTCCATAACCTTGGGGTCCAGGGTTATCTGCTGCTTCATACAGCCGGCATTTCAGCCTGTAAGTCTAAGTGAGAATGTTAGTTTCTCAAATCTGCCCCTGGTGAGTTTCCGGGGAAGCCCAGTTCGTTCACTGGGGTTTCACTTCGAATCCTTCTGGTGGGGCCTGTGAAGATGATGTGCTTCTCCAGAGGACAGAGTCAAAAGCCTCTGTACATTATAGGACATGGCCTGGATTTAAGGGCTGCATAAAAAGTAGCTCGAAAGTTTCTAATTGGAAATGTAGTACCAGGGGTATCCTCCTCTTGGATTTTGTATAAGTACTGTTAACCCTTTTTCCCGCTGCCAGGCTGCTCTGCCGCGTTAACCTACCAACGGAAATTTAATCCCCTTCTCAGAAACAGACATGACCTCCTATCCCTCTAGACTTGGCTAAATTGATTATACTATCAATAGAATCACCATATGCCACATTTAAAACAAAACAAAACAACTCAATGCCATTGAGTTAATTCCTCCTCTATGATAGAGAACATAGGAGTGATTTATAATGTTCTCTATTATAAAATGTTAATGATGTCTTTAATGTGAATGAAAGACATATATAAACCATAGATATCTGAATTATTGGAGCTTGCATTAAATCTTAGACTTATCCCAGTGGTTCCTAATGCTGTGACCCTTTAATATAGTGCTTCATGTTGTGGTGACCCCCACAACCATAAAATTATTTCCATTGCTACTTCATTACTGTAATTTTGTTACTGTTATGAGTTGGGGGACCCTTGTGAAAGGGTTGTTCTATCCCCGAAGGGGTCACAAGCCACAAGTTGAGAACAGCTGAACCTAATTTTTTTTCTTAGACATGGCCTGACTTGCTACTCTCCCTCGTGAAGAGGTCGCTAAAGACATGGGTGTGATAGCAAAGGGCTGAAGAAACCAGAGTCCCAACTCTGGAAAGAATAGCATCAGGAGCCCTAAAAGCTTGTCTTCGAACGAGCAGCCATCTAACTGAGACATCAGCTAAGTCCATCGCCGAGAAACCCACCAGGCTGTTTGATCCAATTTTAAAAGTAATAAAATACAAACCCAAAGAATGGAAGAGTATCAAAGTTTAAATTCCAAACACCCAGTTTGCAGAAGACTATGGCTGGGAATACAGTGCTAGTGTAGAATACATCCACGGGGTCCCCACAGGTTACACTTCCATTGAATCCTCTCTGAATATATCAGGGATGTGAAAAGTCTTCAAACCAGGCAGAGAGTGTTGTTAAAATATAATGATAGAATTTGATCCCTTTTGACCCATTTTAAAGTTGTTTCAGGTTTAAATATTTTCTTGCTTTCTTTGTCATTGAACGTCTTCTATTTTATTTTGTTCATATCTTGTTTACTTTGATTTACTTTCTGTATATGAAATCAAGGATAGGTACATTTCTAGAAACAGCGCTCGATTAATAATTACCTAGGGATCAGAACCAAGATTTTGGCACCAAAAGTACACAGGAGTATGACAGGAGAGGTGGAAATGAAGAGTGAACAATGAATACAAGAAAGAAGAAAATATTCTGAAGTTACGATAGTTATCATAAAACTCTTCTTAACAGGTTTGAACTTCTGCATTGTACGGTATGCATGCTATATAACAATAAGTTATTATACATGTGTGTGCTGTATAGTTGGGTTAGTATAGATTGTGTTATATAGGTATATGTTATATATACAGTATATACACATAAGTTGTTCATTTGTCTGCTGGTTACCATGATGAACTTTCTATACAAGTATAAACTTTCTGTACATTAGCTTGTTAGATCTCCCTCCTATATATTGAATGATAACACTCGCAATCTAGTACTTTGCCAATCACACTCAGGCATTTCAAATCAAGTTTCAAATGTTGAAGAAACTCAGAAGTAAGAAATGATGAAAAACCAGCATTTCGCACAATGCAAATCTCCTCTCTTCACATGACAGACCCAGAAGCAGTCGTGGTATTTGGTACTGAGACTATACAGCAGTTCAAACCCACTACACTCGCTTTTTTGTTTGAAACTAGCTCATATGTCACTACTTGTCTTGGTATTATAACCCCCCAGACTATGGTTTACAAGTGATGGATAAGGTATCTAGTGGTATTTAAGGTTGTCTTCTTAAGACTTTTATTTTTAGGGACACTGTAGGATCATAAGGTATTTGTGTGTGCATTTGCTTAAGGAAGCGCCATACTGTTTTCTATAGTGATCTTAAAATGCTCCCACTCCTTTCCAGCAGCTTTTGTTTTGGTTTAATTTTGCTAAAAGTATTGCTACATCTCATTATTGCAATGTTATGTCATCGTTGTTTTAATTTCTTTTCTCTTATAGCTAAAGGAGCTGAGAATTTCTTCATATGGTATCTGAATACGGGATACTTGAAAATCGCCATTAGTAAATTGCCTCTCATATTTTTTGTCAGTTTTTCAAATTGAATTATTATACTTGCTTTTCCACTTCTATTTTCTGGTGTTTGTCTGGCAGAGCCACTATCCCAAGATTAATAGAAGGTGTAAGGGGTAAAGGACCATGTAAATATCTATGGAAGTTTTAATCTGACAGTCAAATCTTTTGAGGCACTGATGTTATGAACTTAATTGTGCTCTCCTGACCTATAACTTATATCTTCATCATAGGAGTTTCTTTGTCATGTTAACAAAGTCTCTTCAGTGTAGGTAGGTTGTGTCCTAAATCTAATCACTTCTGACTTATTAACGGGGGGAATGAGACACAGAATCGAGTAAAAGATGGAGGGACGATAAGGGCCTCCTGGAGATCCCCTAGAACCAAAGAATGCTAGGGCGCCAGAAGCTTGAAGAAATGGTCTCCCTCCAGAGTGCCTTGAGAGAGCATAAGTCCATGCTTCAAAGCTACTCACCTGTGGTACTCTTAGTGTATCATCATTAGGAAACTAACACAGTGCCTATAAATCAGTTTGGTTTATTGGTCTTGTCTTTTTCCTAGTGGATATTTTTTTTTTGTGTGTGTGTGTATAGATTCCCAAACGCAACATGCACTCTGAGAAAGATTTCCTGATCCTGTTAGATTCTTTCCATAAGAAAAAATGCTGTAGAAATAACTGGAATCAGGTTACCAACCTATGTATCCCATAGGCTAACTCATAATCTTGCCTTGAAAGAATTTCTTTTTTTTTAAGGAATTTCTTAATGTTGAGTAGATTACTCATTATGTAGTAATTGTCTTTGCTTTGTCAACTGGGACATCTCTATCACCTCTTTCTCTTAGAATGTTCCAGCCAAAAGTTAGAGGTTAATTTATGCTCTAGAAATCTCTGGGGAATGCAGAGCAAGTTTATTTCTAAAAGGACATTTTATCCATTGTCACTCTGTTACCATAGCACCCATAAGGTTTTGTTTTTTTTTCATGCCTATTGCTCATCAGGGAATTGAGACTCTGGTTCTGGTCTGGATGTACCTCCACCTCCATCCCTAGTAGTCATTCTCATTCTCTGTAGCACTTTAAATTGCCATCATTTGGATTGAAATGAAGACAGAGAAGACACTGTGGAAAGATGTGGGCTTTGAAAAGAAAGATACACATTTTTCCTCTGAATGCACAGTCATTTTTCCATTGGTCCTTATTAATTTCCTCCATAAAGATTAGAGCTGACAAATATGTTAAGGAAGACAGCTGTATGTTTTATGGTTCCTAGATTGCTTAGCAACATTCTCTTGAGTGCTGGAGTTATTTTCATCTATTTTCCCCAGTTTGGGGACCTTATTTCAAGCAGAGAAATCAGATGTAGGACTGGCATGTGGATACCATCTGGTCACCTCTTACTGCACAAGGGGAAATGGGAATCAAACTCAAAATCAGTCTAAGGCCAATGACTGGAGCCAAGGTCAGATCTGCCTCCACCTTCCAATCTTCTTATTAATTCTGACACTATCCCCTTTACTCTCCATTTCTCTGCTGAGCTTGAGAACTTGTTACAATGATCACATAAAATTCTCAGATCTTTCTGATGGTTGTGGGTCTTTATTAAGGAAGGTCATCCTTAACCTCTCAACCATTCTGTTCTTTGGCTTCTTCCTTGCTCAGTTAATAGTATAAAGCACCTTTATGAGTGCTGATAAATACCTGCAAAAACATTTCATTCTACTATAAACCTGGAGACAGTCAGCTTTAGCTTCATGGGTCAGCAAATCTAACTCCCCATTAAGTGAGTAGAGGCAACCTTCTCTGAAAGCAAACCTACTGTCTCAGGGTCCTCAGCTTACTCACTGTGTGGACTGAAGCACTTGAGGCTTTGGCTTATGCTTTGATTACTCCTGTCCCTGTTCAAGGCCACTTTCTGCCACTCTCATCCCTGTCGGCTGGTGTGAGAACTCTCGGTAACTAGATCAAGAATATTCAGCAAGGAGGAATTCCAGGGTCCAAAGGATACCCTCCACTGCTCGACTCCTGTTTATTCTTTCTTGATGGTAAAACTCTGATATCTCTTCCAGAAATGACCCAATTTATATCCAGCTGTTAATAGTCATCCACAGCTGAATCCAGTAATACTCCCAGTATCTTCCCTCACCTTCTAGTGCTCAGGTCTTTAGCAGTAAAGGGAATATAACTGATTTGCATGGCTCCACAGAAACATTTTGTGTGGGTTTCGAAGGCTATGACTAGAAGAGCTATATCCAATAAGTTTCTGCAACTCAGAGTAGGGGCGGGAAGGGATCTGTTCATTGGATATTCCGAAGCTTATTAAAAAGTTGTATGGTCCATACAAACTGATATTTTTGTCCATTTTACTGGTATCTGTGTTGATGGTCCAGGGAAGCCCATTATCCTTGAAATGGCAGAAGTCAGAGATGGGGAAGGGAAGTTACATGGTGTGGCTTTGCTGTCATTTTCTTTGTATTGCCCACAGTTTTAGGCCTGTAGCCACAACTCTCTACTAAGTCTAATTCCTTTTCTAGAGACTGATCTCTTGATAACATGTCCAAAGTATGTCAGGCAAAGTCTTGTCTTCCTCAATTTGATGGAGCATCTAACTGTACTTCTTCCAAGAGATATTAATTTCTTCTGAAAATCCACAGTACTTTCAATGTGTTTCACCACATCCCAAATAAAATGCACCTATTCTTCTTTGCTCTTCCTTATAAAATGTCCAATTTTCACATACATATAAGATGATTTAAAATGTCATCTGGATAAAATTCACCTTAGTTCTCAGAGTGACATCTTTGTTGTACAAAAGTTTAAGGAGGCTTCTTAAAGCAAATTTGCTAATTCAATATGTTGTTTTATGCTCCCATGAACACTAAATGTGGGTCCAAGAAAGGGAAAATCCTTGATGACTGTGTTCAGATACTCCCCATCCTCTCAATGCTAACAATAATTTGTTAAAATGCAGAGTTGAATGCCTTGACATAGTCAATAAAACACAAGTAAACATATTTCTTGTATTCTCCACTTTCAGACAAGATCCACTTGGCAACATTAATGATATCCCTTTTTCCAAGTCTTGTGACTATGACTTGAATTGCTGGCAGTTCTGCATCCCTGTATTGCTGCAGCTGTTTTGGAATGATCTTCATCAAGTTTTATTGCATATGTTATTAAGGATATTGTTCAATTCTTGCTTTGCATTTTTGAGTCCTCTTTCTGTGGACTTGGTATGATATGGATCTCTTCTGGTATCTTCTCAAAGTGGCTGTCTTCCAGGTTTCTTGGCACAGGTCAATGGGTGCTTCCAGTGCTTACCAGCTTATTGAATCATTCCAGTTGTTATTGTCTCAATTCCTGGAGCCTTGTTTTTATTAATGCCTTTAGTGCAGTTTGTATTACTTCATTCAGTAACATCAGCAAGTGCTTGGTACAAAAGTTAGAATTAATAATAAATATTAAGATAGACGCTCTCCCTCAGTCATATTTTGAGTGCCTTGGGATCAGGTGGACTTAGATGATATCTTACAAGTTGCTGTTAATTAGATTTTCAGTATCTGACAATATTCAACTGATAGGCATAGGGTTTATAGTGGATAATTCCTCAGAATTAGGCAGTCTGTTTTTTTTTTTTAGGGGGGGGGGTGTTTGGTCCGTCCTTAGTTGGGAAACTGTGTTGAACTCTGTTTACACAGCAGGACCCTTGGGTGTACTTGAAATATTAATGACATAGCGTCTAGAGTCACAGTAATGTGCAAGCCATCATTGTGAGAGAAGCTAACAGAGAGGTAGTGAAAAGATTTAGTGGGGTCATGAAAATCAAGCATGGGAAACACTAATAGAGGGAGTTAGTCAGTTTTGTCCTTCAATTGGATATAAAATTAGACCATCTTAGAAGCAGGAGGAGAGAGATCTTTCTAGCCATTTAGAAAGAAGAGTCACCAGTAGAATGCAGGAGAGAGCTCTGCTCGACACGTTAGCCCTAGAAGCACCAGGCAGTCAAACTGGCAGAGGAAATGTTACTAGCCTAGGTGGTATCATGTGCACTTTGGTGTACTACCTGCAAGTTCTGCCATATGGACCCACACACTGTGCCAAGGGAGGGAAATGAAACTAACTGTCCCCATCAAGAGGGTTGTTATGAGTCAGAACCAGTTTGTTTTATCAGTTTAATATCCCCAGGGAAGATATAAGGTGATGTAGAAAATACATCAGTATAATAATTATATGACAAGTGGAGATAATTTTGTGGCTGTGATACCAAACTGTTCAGGAGATGGTAGATGGAGAAATGTGCAAGGACATATTAATCAGCGTGTTCTCAATCAAAATGATCCAGCTCAAGGTTAGTAGGTAATTTATTCCCCTTTAGGGAATTATTATACTGAGGTTTTTGACATGCTGGGGCATTGTGTGCACTGAAACATTAAGCTGAGAATTGAACAGATGGATGAGTATACAGGAAAGAGAAATTTCAGTGTGACACCGAAGTTCTGCTTTGGTAATTGCAAAATTGTGCTGGTTCAGTTAATTATAATTAATTTACAAAATAAAGCCAAGTTGAGAGACAATATAATGCCTCCAAAGATCATCTTACAGGGATTAAGAGCCTTAAAGGATTAAAGCTTACTTTTAATATCAAAAACAGCTTTCAAAGTATCAGACCTTAGATTCACGTAACTTGTCTGAGAGGTCAGTTTCCTTGTATTTTTTTCTGCCAACAATTTTAATAGGCTTGGACTGTGCCCCAGTGGCATAGTGGTTGAGTGCAGGACTGCAGCCCACTGGGTTGGTGGTTCAAATCCACCAGAAACTATCCAGAAGCAAGGCTAGGCCTCCTGCTCCCACCAGAGGGCTGTGATGTCCCCCCAAACAAACAAGGAAACAAACAAACAGAAAATTTAATTGGCTTATTGACATATAATTCATAGACTATATAATTCAATGTTTTAAATAGGTTAAAGTGGTGAACCATCATCATCATAAGTGATTTTATAACATTAAAAAATTCCTGTACTCTTATTAATAGCTCCCATTATCTGTCCTCCCCAGTGATGCTACTATAACCCTTAAAATGATGAGTCCAGGGACACTTTCTATAGATTACTTCTCCTGGATTTTACATTTTAAAAATCATTAAAAATCAAAAACCAAGAACAAATAAAAGAAACACAGAAATAGTGCAATCCAAAGGAAGGTAGTAGATAACAGAAACCAGAGAAAATTAAAAAATGGGTTTAAAGGGAAAGCAAATGGTTGTATGTTACCTTTTATCCTAGCTACATTAATCCACTTCTCAATGACCTCTCTCTGAGGACAGGACTATTCATATCGCTAGTGAAGGGTCTGAGGGAGTTCAGTGGAAGCTTATTTCATTGGTGTCTCTGCAAATGGATTTGGGCCATTCACCCTCATTCATAGCCTGCCTCATACAGGGCCCTCAGAATTACTCTCCGCGTTAGTCAGGGTTGACTAGAGAAACAAATTCACAGACACTCATATATGTGTGAGCAAGAGCTTTATATACACAAGCAATTGGATATTGAGAAAACATCCCAACCCATTCCAGATCAAGGCCATGAGTCTGAAAATTAGCCCATATGTCTGGTACCAGTCCATAAATTCCTCTTTAGACTCATGTAGTGTTGAAATGATACTGAATTCAGGAAGGTCACAGGCCAGTGGGTAGAAAAGCTTGTGGATCCCGTTGGCAGTGAAATAATCTCAACGCTGGCATGTGTCTCCACGTGTGTCATCCAGTTCCAGGATTCTAGCATAGCCCCATGTGTCTTGTCAGCAGGAATGTCTCACAGAGAGTGAATGTGCGTCCCACCTTCCAGGAGCGATTTATCTTCCTAGAACCTCCTGGAACTTGTCCAAAATATTTAAAACAAAGACTTAACAATCTTTGCTTCTAAGCAGCATTAGAGTTGTATTTCTTCTTTCTTCCAAGGCAGTTTTTCAGGTTTTTGGCAATCTGTAGTCCATATTCTTCAATGACTCAGTTTCCATCTCCGTTTAATTATCTATATGTTCCAATATGTTATATAATGTGTCTTTCCATGTGAACTTTTTACTTGTTAGTCATAGTTATGTTAATTCCTATCTGATAATTCCAAAATCACTTTGTCAGATCTGATTCTGTTAACTTGGTCTTCTCAGAGGTTTTCGTATTTGTGTTCGTGTGTGTGTTGCTAATTTGTTTGCTTTTTATTAGGTCTTCTAATTTCTTGAAAGTCAAACATGATTTGTCAAGTAAATAATTTGTACAAGGGCCTTAACTGTAAGAATTCTTGCTGAGCTGGACTTAGTATTCTGTAAGTGCCAGGCACTTCCATTTTTGTTTATGTGCTCTTGGTTTGTGTCCCGACTTTATGCTTCAGTGGTCTTCTGTTTTATTTTAGAGTCTAGTTTTTCACACCTTTCCAGCCAAGTATGAGTTACAGGGAAGTCCATGTGTGGCTTCACAAGAGAGCGACTCGGTGATCCAGCTCCATAAAGACTACAGAGAAAAGCAGCAACATCAGCACTATGCGACAGGGTGCTTTCTCACATGGGCTCACTTGTAGATGGAATAAACTCAAGGGCATCCAAAAAAACCAACAAATAGTGGGTATACAAGGTATGGAATGCTGGAAGTACCACATAGTCATCATCTCAGTCAGTTTGGGGTATGCCTTGACATTGCAGTGTCCACAATTGTTAATGTCTAGCATAATGGTTAACAAGTATGTATTCTTAACAAACTTTGAATAGCATTAAGACGAATGGGAATTCCAGAATATGTCATTTTACCCATGTGTAACTTATCTTTGCATGGACCAAGAGACAGCCCTTTGACAGAACAGGACAATGCTGAGAGGTTAAAGATCAGGAAAGGTGTCTATCCAGGGTTTATCCTGTCAGCATACTTACTCAGTCTAAATGCTCAATGAATAATCTGAGAAGCTGCACTATATAAAGAAAAATACAGCATATGGAATAAAGGCAGATTTATTAACAACTTTGATATGCAAATGACACAACATTGCTTCCTGAGAAGGAAAATCCAAATCCTCACAACTGAACCCATAGAGAACAGCATGGTAAGTGGAGGGGAAAAAATGATGTTGCTAGGGATTCTGCCTGGCTTTGATCCCCAGTCAATGCTCATGGAAGCAGCAGTCAAGAAATCAAGCACAGTTACATTGGGCAAATATGCTGGCAATTGCCCCTGAAACCGTGATGAAAATTTTCTTCTCTTATCTATTGGCTATGTACTACCAGATCTCAATTTCTCCCAGTGCCATTTTGCTTATTTACATATTTTTCGGTTCATTACTTCAATATTTATCTCCAGGCTGATTCTGCAGGGCAAAGGGGTTATTTTATGAATTGTAGAATGTTTGCCAGCATCCCAGGCCTCAACCCACTGGATACCAGCAGCACCCATTCCCCAGTGTTGATGAACAAGAATGTCTCTTGGCATTCTCAAAGGTTCCCCGGGGGAAAATTAGGGTCAAAATTACTTCTGGTTGAGAATCACTGGGGTAGACATTTAAAATATCTTTTCCCAGAAAATAATCAAGCCCAAGGGGAAAGGATATGGGAGGTGGAGAGCTTTAAAATAAATATGAGCTAGAAACTTGGGCATAACTTCAAACATTTATTTTTAAGTTCTTGTGTTATCTAAGCCCGCTGAATCATTCTATTTTGTACTTGATGTTTGTTTTCTTTGAGAAGAAATCTTCACTAACTATCAGTACAAGAAGAAACCATGACTTGTTTTTATTATGGAAAAATAAACAAAGATTTTCTTTGGGATTCAAAGGATTTTTTTTAATGAACCCTTTCTTCAAGGCATGCTAAAGCTGAGCATTCTGTCAGCTTCTATGACTGAGGATGGTGAGACACAGAACCCTAGCACACACCTCCGCCAGGATGGCCATCCTGCGGAGTCAGCTCTGTCCCACAGTGACTCCATGCATAACTGACGGAAGCGTTGCCCAGCGTGGTCCCATCTGCTCTGACACACTCATGTCTCCTATATATGTTGAGGAACCCTGGTAGTTTAGTGGTTCAAGTTGGGGTGCTAACTGTAAGATTAGCACTTGGAAACCACCAACCACTCTAAGGGATAAAAGGTTTAATCTTCCAGGACTGTATAGGAAAAAAATATGCCACAGTGCTTATAGCACAATATATTTAAAATTCAATATATTTATGGAATATATTCTGAAGGTAGAATATCAGAATATATTCTGATGTCTTCCCTGTCCTGTTTCTGTGTGAACTCAACTGAAACCTCTGCACTATGAACGGCCGTGCTGTTGTATGCAATTCCAGTAGCATAGCTTCCAACATCACAACACCCAAGACACCGGGTTGCAACAGACTGATGAATAAATAGATGGAGGTCATCTCATGGCTTTAATCAGTTATTCAGATTTCAAGAGGAAACTAAGACTGCTGAAGCCTGTTTTTCTCTTGATTCTAATTTAAGATGCTCCATGGTGATGTTTTTGTTTAATTTTGTTTTCTTAAGCCTGAACTATAGGGACAGCAATTAGGTCTCAATTCACCGGAGTGGGGGGTAAGTTGACTATAATAGGACTCGGGAATCTAGAGGGTGAGGGACTGTTGTATGACTTGATTGTGATGATAGTTACAAGACTATAGAAGTCTGCCCAGATGTACATTATTACAAACTTAACAATATAATATATCCCGTAATAGAAAATGAAAGTGTTCAAGACAATTGGATATAATCATCTTATCCTATAAAAATGGAGGGTATTTGTGTTCATGATAATAAAAGTATTACAAGCATATAGTAGATAAGCAAATAAACAACAACAAAAACTCCTCACTACCATCAATTCAATGCTGTTCATAGGGACCCTGTAGGCCAGAATAGAACTTCCCCAGTCAGTTTCTGAAACCGTAGCAGTTTATAGGAGCTGAAAACTGCATCTTTCTTCTGAGCATGGACTGGTGGCTTCTAAGTGCAGACCATTTGACTGCATCCAAACATGACCAGGACTGTTCATATATTGTAGCTGTTTCTAAGGAAATGAATAAAGATTGCATATTGCCTGGTTGAGACCAGATTATCGAGAAGAAAAAAAATTAGTGAGCCTCATCTATGGGTCAAGAAGTCATTTTAGGGCTGAGCCCCAGTGGCATAGTGGTTGTGTGCGGGACTGCTGCCCACAAGGTTGGCGACTCAAATCCAGCAGCAGCTTTCCAGAAGCAAGACTGGTCCTCCTACTCCCACCAGGGAACAGTGATGTCCACAAAAACAAACAAGCAAACAAAAAAAATAAGTAATTTTATATTAAGAAGACATCCCAGCTGAGTGTAACTCAAATCCAAATGTCCAATGCTAGCCCAGTCCCTCTTCAAGTAGCTGCAAATCAAGGATGTGACAGCCGAAGATGACAGGGTGGCAGGTGCAGAGTCAAGAATCCATGGTCAGTGGAAACATAGCAGGGTTCTGACAGCTCTCAGAATCAGGTGGCCCACAGGGGACAACTCATAGAGGCAGAGACATTCATTCCCAGCAAGCAGGATGGTGCAGGAGCACAGAGAAAAGGCGGTCCACAGTTTGTACTTACAGGAAGGCCACACGCCTAAGGAAGGCATCATCAGGCTGTACCTGATCAACAGGTTCAATTCTCCTCCCTATACTTTAATACATATTCAATTTGACATAAGATCTGATGGCCATATTCCCTTACCATTAAAAAATAGGAAGGCCATATGCCTAAGAAGGCATCATCAGGCTGTACCTGATCAACAGGTTCAATTCTCCTCCCTATACTTTAATACATACTCAATTTGACATAAGATCTGATGGCTATGTTCCCTTACCATTAAAAAATACTCGTAGTAATGTGCTGTCATTTTCCTAGAATGTTTCATTGTGAATTGACCAAAGAGTCACAGAGCAGAGCATGAGCTTTACATCGAACAGTTCACACATGTCATTCTACCTCCTTAATTACAATCAAGCCGATGTAGCATCACTCAGCCCACTTTCTCTGGGGCTTCTGCCTTCATTCATCCATTGTTTCTAACCCCACCCAACTTTCTCTGGGGGAAATGCTGCCCTAACATTGCAAATGGTGGATTATCCTTAGGACACCTTACTGGAGTTATTTTGTTGCTGATAGATCTTTCAATTGCTTTGCTTAAAATCGAGCCCAAAGGGTAAGTTCAACTCCAGCCCTGACAGCTGACTAAGAGCCATGGCCTCTGAGGTCCCACCAGTGTCTAACCACCATAACTTTGTTGTAGTTTAAGTATAAAAAGAGTGTTCTGTTTGCAATAACTTTATTTTTAGTACCCGGCTACTCACTCCATTTAAATGTACTTAGGTGGGAGAAGAATGCAGTTTTCTGCTTCCATAAAGATTTGCTGTTGCACTAAGTGAGGATTGACTCAATAGCAATGGGTTTAGTTATTTTACTGCTTAATAAAGGACAGTCCAAGATGTGTGGTGCATATAGTGTATATATTCTGTGCACAAAGTGTATATGTACTTTCCCACAGGAAGGGAAATAGAAAATATTGGTGCTCGAGCAAAAGGTGACGAAGATATTAGATGGCACACAGCTAGCAGGTAAATTAGTGTCTGGGGTCTTAAAGATTTGTCTCCAAACAAGCAGCCATCTAAGTGAGATGTCAACTAAGACAGCAGGCGTGCACCATCATCAGTAACCAAAGAATATAAATCATATAATCCAGTCAAAGGAGGGATTAATATCTGAGCCTACATCGTGAGGATAGTTTGCAGGAGCTATGCATGTGTGGGAACTACATAAGAAGTAAGCCTCCAGTGATCTCCCTCTATCTGTAATTGAAGGATGAGGGGAAAGGCGTTACTAAAGCGAGTGAATTGGAGAGATGAAACTCAAAGGGCTATAATCTTTATAGGAAAGGAATGTCACTCCTTTCTCCCAAGAAGTTACTGGATAGGGTCTAACCACATCACAGCTGCATGCTTAACCATTGAAGAATCAGGGCTCCTTCCTATAGAGGAGTCAAGAAAGCCCTGCAGGACATATCTGCTCTGTCATCTCGAATCACTATGAATTCCTAGTGATGGTACAAAACAACAACACATTGACAAGTAAATGCATTCTCACTTTCTTTAACACCTCCCTCAGATCACAAAAAACTTCTCAAACGTATTCAGGACCCCAAAACCATCTGATGAAAAGTAAGATATGAAAGAGGAAGCTCAGAGTAATATTATTACTGTGTTAGTCCAGGTAGTTTAGAGGAACAAATTTCATAGACATGCATATAGTTTCAAGGAAAAAGTTTATATACAAGAAGAATGGGACATTGAGAAAGCATTCCAAACCAGTCCAGTTCAAAGTTGTAAATTTGATATTAACTCATATGCCTGATATCAGTCTATAATGTCTCCTTCCGACTCACGAATTCACAGGTCAGTGGGCGCAGAGTCTCGGTGCTGTCAAGAGTCACCCCATGGCTTCTCACTTCCAGGGTGCAGGGTCCATCAACAGCATCCCGTGGTGGCAGAAGCAACTCATTGCTGGCAGAGGTCTCCATGTGGCCGCCCAGCTTCAGAGGTCTGGCTCCATCAGGACAGAGTGCAAGGTTTCTCTGCCAGCTCCTCCAGCTTCACGGACACTGCCATCTTGTCCTGTCCATGACTCATTGTCTCTCAGACCAACTCTCAACAACTGGGGAGATAGCTTCTCACCTTCACGAGGGAAATATTGCAAGATTTTCCAGACGTATCAGGAGAAAGCCATGCCCACACAGGCCTCATTGGCTTCTCAATGGCTATCTCCAGATTGACAGGCTAGACTCCACCCCTACATCTCAATCACAAAATTAAAATATGCACATGACTGCCACAATTACTTTTGCAGAAATTACAAAAACAGCCTCATTGACACATCTTGATGGTGAAGCATCTTGAGTCATGACATATCTTTTTCTGCATGAACCATATCACTAGGAAAAAATCACTGTTTTATCATTACCGAGATACTGATCATGTTTTATTGTTTTATGATGATTCTGTAGCTAGAGATACAATTTTCCATATTGATTCTCTATTAATGTGTTTAATATCAAGCAGCAGAAGCAGAGAACTATCCTTATCTTATATGAATCGGGATTTCTGTATATCCCTAGCTTTTCTTGTACTGAAGGGTAAAGATAATAGCTTTAGGTTGGGGAGCCTGGATTTAAATCCCAGTTTCACATCTTTTTAAACTAGAGACCTCAAAAATGTTTGCGGACCTCCCTTCAGCTTTCTTCTTTCATTCTCTACTTTGAAATGAAAGGGCCTCCTTATAAACTTTGTGCAACACTAGATCCAAACCACTTGCTCCCATTGCTGGAGAAAGGAAGTGCCTAATAGTTTGGGGGTGTAAGATCTTGGGCTACCAGGTCTCTCTTTACACATATGATGTAATCAATCTAAGTGTTAGATTTTTGGAGACCATTCAGGTAACCATTTTCCCAAAGTTCGAAGTTTCTGTTTAACTTTCCTATGCACTCTGTTTAAATTCTTCCTGAATATCCTAATTCTGTGCTTTTTATGCCAGTATTTTATACCAATGCACTATATATTATATAATTGATCCTGTTCAGAAATAGACATAAAATATTCAAAAATTCAGAGAAGAAAAAGCCTCTTCAAGGGTTTTGCTCATTTTTTCTACTCAGACATTGAACCCCTTCAAATGAGTTTGTAATCCACTCAGTTCCCTGTCACAATTGAGAGTACTTTACATTTATAGGCTGGAATCATCTAACCCCTAGTTCATTCTTGAGCCTTATAACTAGAACTGCTCTGTTTCTATTTTTGTCCCTCTTCAAATAATTTCTCATACAGAGTCAGAGTGTTCTATTTGAAAAGCAAATCTGATTATGTCTCCTGCCTTGACCCTTCGAAATGTTCTTAATCTCTTCGTGATGGATATCACATTCTAGATATGGTCCATGATTGCATCTCTACTCACTGTTTGGAACTTACTATTTTATTTTATTTTATTTTATTTTATTTTGGGGGGAGCATCACTGCCCTTTGGTGGTGGGAATAGGAGGCCCAGCCTTTGCTCCTGTGGAGCCGCTGCTGAAATTGAACCTTCATCCCAGTGAGCCGCAGTCCCGCGCACAACCACTACGCCACCAGGGCTCAGCCCTGGAACTTATTATTTCTTACTACTTTTCTCATTGTGGCTCCTATTAGAGACCACTTCCTTGATTCTTAGAGTTGTTTTCCATTTCCATAAACATTTTATGTTGCTTTCCAGTCTTCAAACTCTCCCTGTAGCCTGAAATCTTTCCCTACTTCTTCCATGGCATCTTTTTAACCTAGGTCCCAACTGTCCCTGTGCTTACTCTTCTGAGTCATTTCTCAAGACGACTTTATTGATTAGATCACATACACCAGGTACCTTCACTCTGTGTACTTTTCTTCTACGAAGAAATTGGTTCAAGTTACTGTTTCTCACTATCATATAAATTTCTTGTAAACAGTTTGTAACTAAACCAATAACCTGAAATATTTGTTGCTTGATAAGGATGAATTAGTCAATACCTTCTGCCGGTGAGGATCAGTAAGTTAGGGGGCATTCTGCCAGGCAGGCAATCAATGACATGTAAATTTTTTAAATGTTTTTAATTCATAGAAAGCTATACTATGTTCTGGAGGAAGAAACTGCAAATTCAGATATAACGTTTAGAGACACATTTATTATAACTTTAATAGAGCAGAGACAAATCATCAATATATGGGAGACCATCCACATGAGGCCAAAACAGCACCCACGTAGTCACAGAAGCAGGCCCCTTAAATAGGACATGGAGAACCAAGGAAATTGTCCCAAAGCCATGATTGGGGGCAGATCATTATTCACAGTTGCTGGTGAAACTACACAGGAAAGAGACTGAGATTACATGGATGTTAGACCTGGTTATCTAAAGAAACAAACCCAGTGACCCTCATGCACATATAAGAAGTTTATATCCAGAAGTAATTATATACGCAGGCATCTCAGACTAGTAAGTCTGATGCCACTCCATAAGCTCCTCTTCAGACTCACGAAACTGCATGGCAGAGTTGCAGAATGAAGGACCTGGGAGCAAGAGAGAGAGAGAGAGGGAAAGAGGGAGAAAGGAAAAGAGGGAGAGAGAGAGGGAGCGAGCGAGAGAGAGAAGAGAGAGAGAAGAGAGAAAAAAAAGAGAGAAAGAGAAACAGTTCCCAGAGGGCATCACTCATATATAAAAGGCTTATGCACCAGACATCCTGCTTTTGGCTGGACAGTCCCGAATTTTAACAATTTATCCGAGTCCTGCAGCGTTTTTTAAAAGTCCTGATTTTTGGAAAGAATGCATGACAAGCTAGGGAATGGCAAGAGAATAGGAAGGGAATATGCCACAATCACCCTCCACCTCCCCCCCACTCCCCCGGGTCAAATGGTGTCCCACTTTAGCAATGTTAAAATCCAGTCACTTTAAGAAGAAGGGGTGATCAGGTTGTGACTCGATTAACAGGTCTAACATAGACCCTAACTACTGCAGTAGATTAGAAAATTTTAAAACATGTGTCTCGGGTCCCCATGAACGGCAGTCAGAGTATGCTTGAGGATTACACCCACATGCTCTGATTTCCTTAAGGACACCCTCAGGCCAGTTCCTGGCAGTGAGGCTACCTACCCCTCTGCTCATAAGGAGAGTAGAGAAATTCACTTTCAAATACACCCTGCCTGAAGACAAAGCTTTGATTATAATGGGGGACTAAAAAAAAATTCAGGAATCTCACTGCAAAACATAGCAGTCCTACTGTTCAGAATTTCAGATCTAGTGAATCTGTGTATTTACTAAGATAAACACCTGATTAATTGATATTGGATACAGGCCTTAATTAACTACCATATCTATGTATTCAACTTAGATAAAAAATGGCTTAAAAACAGACAGGAGGACAGAGCCTACAAAATAGGGAATCCAGGACAGATAAACCCCTCAGGGTCTGTAATGAGAATAGAGATACCAGGAGGACTAGGGGAAGGTGTGGGGTGTGGGGAAGGAGGAATCGAACAACACAGAGCCCCCTTGCAAGGGGACGAACAACAGAAAAGTGGGTGAAGACAACAGCGGACTATGTAAAATATGAAAATAATACTCTATAATTTATCAAGAGTTCATGAGGGAGGGAGGATGAAGGAGGGGGGAATGAGGAGCTTATAGGGAGGGCTCAAGGAGAAAGAAAATGATGATAGCAGCATATGTACAAATGTGCTTGACACATGGATGAACGTACAGGTTGTAATAAGATATGTAATAGCCTCCAATAAAAGTATTTATTTTTAAAAAGCAGACAGGAATGGAATTCAATATTCACTCAAGGACTGCCTAGACTTACAGCTTCATAGAAAGCACAGAGTGACAGATCAAACTTTTTATGTGGTAGAACAAGATTTCTGATCTTTTCACTCAAGTGCCCAGATGAGTCATTTTAGCCTGATTCACTCAAACATGCTCAACCACCATGCTCAGTCTTAAAATGATACAAAATGGCGATCCTATAATGTTTTATTTTTAGATACATATTAAAAAGAATGAGAGCAGGGTGGAGACCTAAGGCCCACTGGTGGGTCATTGGTCACCTCTTTACAGGGGAGTCACGGGGAGGAGACAGACCAGTCGGGGGGCAGCCAGGCAGTGATGATGCATACAAGTTTCCTCTGGTTCCTGAAGCCTTCCTCCCTGTCCCCCAACCATCATGGTCCCAACTGTACCTTACAAATCCAGATGGACTGGAGAAGTCACACTGGCATAGAGGGGGGCAGGACATATGGGGAAACCAGGATGGATGGGCCCCTGCGGGCCAATGGTTAGATTGGAGATACTGGAAGGGTGGAGGGAAGGGGGCGTAGAGAGACGGAACCAACAGCAAGGATATATACACAAGCTCTTATTTGAAGGATGGGCATCAAAGGAGTGGGTTGGGGGAGAGGTCGGGCAGTGTACGATATGACAAAACAATAACGATGTATAAACTATTGAGGGTTGGAGGGGAGGAGAGACCAGGGGAAGAGGGGAAGGAATGGATAAGCTGATACTAGGGACTAAAGGGGAAAAGGTGGACAATTGGAGAACAATAATAGAAGTGGACATGTGAGGGTGCTTGACGAGTATGTTTATTTATATATTGTGAAAAACGATGTATGAGCCCCTAATAAAATGATTGGGAAAAAAAAGAATGACATTTTTATTAATGCACATGAGCAAAGCTTGTAGAATGCATTTATATTAAAGTAAGATAAATAAAAGGCATATTAACTTTAAAATTTCCCTTCAGACTTCAGTGAATGTAAATGTCCACATATTTTTCTCAAGCTTCAGTTTCTAAGAAGCCTATATACATATATTTATAAGGTAATACATAGAGGAGGTAGATGGACTTTGGGTCCATGCTCAAGTCCTCCCTCAAGACAATAACACTTTGTACTAACAACCTGCTATTTCACCCTCCTGACATGATCACTGAAGACAAAATGGGTGCACAAGCAAATGTGGTGAAGAAAACTCATGGTGCCCAGCTATCAAGAGATAAACCACCTGGGGTTTTAAAGGTTTGAAGTTAAACAAGCACCATCTAGCAGACAAACAACAAGCCCACATGGAAGAAGCACACTAGCCTATGTGATCATGAGATGTCTAGGGAGTCCGGTAAGGTCACCTGAAGACCCAAATGAAGCAGAAATCCATATTGTTGAGAATGAGTGTTGTTGGAGCAGACACCTGAAACCCATCTGTAGACAATAGGACATCCCCTCACAGAAGTATCGCAAGGAAGGGAAGCATCAACCGGGCACAGTATAGCATTGATGGAGCACATGATATTCCTCTAGCTCTTTGATGCTTCCTCACAGCCCACTGTACTGACCCAAGTCCTGTCTTTCAGTTCTGGCTAGACCGGAGCATGCATACTGGTACAGCTAAGAGCTCGAGACACTCAGAACCCAGGTCAGATAAATTGCTCAAGAACAGAAATTGGAGTAGTAACACCAGGAAGGTAGGGGGAAGATGGGGAGCAGAGGGGAAAGAAGTCAAAAGTGATTGCAGTGATCCATGCATAAGTCCTGCCTAAGAGGGATGCACAACAGAAACACAAGGGGAGGGAGACAGCAGTCGGTATAAGATATGAAAAAAATAATTTATATCAAGGTGTCATGAAAGTGGGAGGATGGAGAAAAGGGAAAAAAGAAGAGCTGGTACCAAGGTATCAAATAGAAGGTAAATGTTTAGAAGATGATGATGGGAGCATATGTGCAAATATACTTGATACAGTTGATGCATGACGATATAAGAATTGTAAGAGCCCTCAACAAAATGATTTTACATAAATAATTATCTAAGGGAAAATATCCACAGTAAAGGCTGAAATGACGTGTTATGTTATTAAAAGTTTGTGCCATTGTCTTATACATTTACTACCTGTCTTTTTTTCTTTGAATGACTGATGATTTTCATCAGACACCTGCCTCATTTTGGAAGAAACTTTATGCCCAAGAATAAAGTCATTTGGATTGTCTATGTAGGCCTGCCATCTGCTGGTCAAATGTTTATACACACCTCTCTGTTTAAAAAATGATTAAGGTGTTCATAGATTTGGTGAAATTAAATCCATTTGTAGTCAGTGGATGAAGCAATAAGTACTTCATCTTGGCAGCTGAAATTAAGAAGCACTTTCTCTCTGAGCCTTATATGAAGCTCTTAATGTCCATTCATTCACCCTGGGCTCAATGATGAAGAAAGACAGGCTCTTTATTTGCAAGATTCCACTTGTGATTCCCATGGGCCTCTGACAGACGCTCTCTCGTCAATCATGTGGCTCTCTTATTATGAAACCTGTTACCCCTTTCAGCACAGCAATTCAGACAGCCAGTTCCAATTTTGTGTGATGAACAAGTGGGACATTTTGCTATTGGTGTACAGAAAAATGGCTCCTTTCCACAGAACTTCAATTTCTGAGACCTATTGATCCCATAAGTAAAATTAAGGTCAACCTTTTTGCTAAGTTGGCCAAAGTAAAACAAAATAAATGCATAAATCTTTAAAAAGAATAAATGTAACTTTATCTTTAATTACTTTCTTCATTTCAAAATAGGTATGGGCTTCCATGATGAATGCTTAGATTGTAATTAAAATTTCAGATCCAATCCTATCCAGCCTCCAGGTAGTTACTGAGTGCAAATTGCGCCACCAAGGGACAGTTCGCACTCAGTTACTACCTAAAAGATTAGCAGTTCATATACTTTCAGCAGTATCAGAAAAATATTTCTCATGAGCTATTTCCCTAAAGATTTTTTTTAAAAACCCATGTGGACAACCCCCCCCCTTCCCCCACCTCCATGTAGTCTAATAGTTAGAATTATGGGTGTTGATGCTTTGGTGACTGATTCAAAGAGTAGGATAGAGACAGAGCATTATGTGAAGGTTGTAACTTTCTGTTATTGTCCCTGACACTTTTGCTCCTCTGGATCAGAGCTTGAGACTCACATACTGGTAATTAATGTGGGCTTTTACCTCTGCTGAAGTGGACGTAGCAAGCTCTTTAAACTGACAGTGTTGGTTTTCCATTGGATATGCTCTCGTCTGGTCTTTACCAGGAGACTTTCTGGTGTTCATCAGAGTCTAGGTCCATCATCTTGGTCTATTTCCACCCCATGTGAGGCAGCAGTGAAACAAAATACTGAGAGTGGAGTACAGATTAAAATAAATAGTATCCCTTATAAAGTTGGCCTCATGTGCCTATTGCTGATGGTAGCTATTTCAAGTCAATCTTGTGGCAGTGTTTTTAAAGTGTGCAGCTATGTGACCGATTGTGTAGTTCTGGGTTTGTCCTGGCCTGCCTTTCTTCTATTATTTATCCATTTGCTATGGGAAGTGGTGACAAATGCATAGATGCTCTCTTACAGGGCTTGTAAAAATAAAGTCCAAAGCTGCTGTTGTTCAGGGACACTCTGGCCAAAGTTTTTAAGCATCGCTTCTCTGCTGAATTCCTATCCATCTGCTCCTTGTCTCATGCTGGACAATTTTCACCAAGACTATTTGAAATTTAAGTATACCATAACCAGGAATTAAATACCTCAAGAATGATCTGCTTCTTTTCCACTGAGTCTCTACTTGCCTTCTGACATTTTTAACAACCAGTGTGGTAAAGAGATACCCATTTTTTTTTCCGGTTATCACACATCCATCAGCCTTAATAATAATATAAGGCATGCTCCTTGCTTTTTCTTTAGGGAACTCTTCATAGGAAAAGTCTATATAATCTGGTTGGATCTACCACATTTACCACAAGATGAACTAAGGTTAAACTACTTCTCATGTAAGGAAAAGTAGATTTGGAATTGGGTTGTAATTGGATTTGGTTTGTTCCAGAAATGCAGTTTTATATTAATTTGGCTCCAAGAAAGCTAATTCTAGAGGTCCTTCAAAAATAATGGAAAAGTTTTAAAAATGATAGTATACAAATCTAGTAGTTTTAACACTTTCCATAGCCATTCTGTGGAGAGCATTTAGCTGATTGTGAAATGAAGAGAGAAGGGCAAATCAAATAAAAGGAAGAACTAGCTGATAAAATTATGGAAACCTTTGTTCCAAGTCTTCTTGGGGGAAAACACACACACACACACACACACACACACAAACACACACACACTACATGAGTCAGTAATCTTCCTTCTTACACCAGCCAATTTTTTTTTGTTTCTTTGTGACCTTTGGAGCAACATTATTTCTCTAATTTTTAAACTTTAAAATATATCATTTTAGGGTTCAGCCCCAGTGGCGTAGTGGTTGTGCGCGGGACTGCGGCCCACTGGGTTGGAGGTTCAATTCCAGCTCTCAGGAGCAAAGGCTGGGTCTCCTACTCCCACCACCTGAGGGCAGTGATGCCATATATATATATATATATATATATATATATATAATTTTACTGGAGGCTCATACAACTCTAATCACAATATATACCTACATACTTTGTGTCAGTATTTACATCTTTCTTTTATGGGGGGGGGGCTTCTACAACTCTTATCACAATCCATGTATACATCCATTGTGTCAAGCACCTTTATACATTTGTTGTCATCATCATTCTCAAAACATTTGTTTTCGACTTGAGCTCTTGGTATCAGCTCATTTTTACCCCCTCCCTGCTTTGCCACCCCTCATGAACCCTTGAAGAATTTATAAATTGTTATTTTGTAGCATCTTACACTGTCTGATATCTCCCCTCACCCTCTTTTCTGTTGTCTATCCCCCAGGGAGGAGGTTATATATCGATTCTTGTAATCAGTTTCCCCTTATTACCTCACCCTCATTGCACCCTCCCTGTATTGCCATTCTCAGCATGGATCCTGAAGGGATCATCTGTTCTGGATTCCCTGTGTTCCTGTTCCTGTCTGGACCAGTGTACATTCTCTGATCTAGCCAGATTTGTAAGGTAAAATTGGGATCATGATAGTAGGGCTGGGGGTGGCAAGGAAGCATTTAGTTGCATGTTACATTGTTGCTACATTGCACCATGACTGCTCCTCTCCTCCCTACCACCCTTCTCTAAAGGAATGTCCAGTTGGCTATAGATGGGTCTTAGGTCCCGAATCTTTACTCTCCCTTATTCACAATTGTTTTATTTTTTGTTCTTTGATGCCTTATATGTGATCCCTTCAAAAACTCTTGGTCACACAGACTTGTGTGCTTCCCCTATGTGGGCATTCTTGCTTCTCAGCTGGATGGCTGCTTGTTTACCTTCACGTCTTTAAGACCCCAGACTCTCTATCTTTTGATAGCTGACCACCATCAGCTTTCTTTACCACTTGTGATCATGCAGTCATTTTTCTTCAGCAATCTTATCTGGAAGGTGAGCACACAATGATAATTTATTTTATTCTTTGATGCCTGATACATAATTTCTCATGATCACACAAGCTGGTGCACTTTTTCCATGTGGATTTTGTTGCTCCTGAGCTAGATGGCTGTTGTTTATCTTCAAGTCTTTAAAACCCAGGTGCTAAGATCTTTTGATAACCAGGCATCATCTTTCTTCACCACAGTTGCTTATGCACCCATTTGTCTTTAGTGATAGTGTGTGGGCATCATGGAATGCCAATTTTATAGAGCAACGTATTCTTGCCTGGAGGGCGTGCTTGAGTGGAAGGTCAATGTTCATCTACTAGTCTTTGTCATTAGTTTGATTTTGTCGTTGTTTTGTTTTGTTGCTTTGTTTTTGTGCATGTTACTATTTCTGCAGGTCTATCTAGATAAAATAGGCTGGATAAACAATCTTGAGGAGAAAACAGTGGGATAACAATTCTGGTGGGACGTAGGAAAGTGGAGGTCAGGGAAAGGAAGTGGTGTTAACAAGCTCCGGTACAAGGGAACAATAAGAAATCCAAAATCAGTGATGAGGTGTGTATAAGAGGCCTGGTAAGGGTTGATCAAGGGTAATGTAACTGAGAGGAATTACTAAAATTGAAATGAAGACTGAGTATGATAGTGGGACAAGAGGAAAGTAAAAGGAAATAGAGGAAAGAATTAGAAGGCTAAGGGCATTTACAGAGGTCTAAATATGAGCATCTACCTACGTAAATAAATTTATATATGATGAGAGGGAAATAGATCTATGCGCATATACTTACTTCAGCCAATTTTTGTCCCTGTGGCTAATAGCTGTGAAGAAGAAATTATACTTCTTTTAATTTCTAATGTTTATAGTTACTTTATAACTATAAAATAGTTATGTTTCAATTTATTTTTATAGTTATTTTAGTGCTAGTTGCATTCTCCTTCATATGTGAATACACCTATCTTATTTCAGGATATGATTACTTTTGCATATTCTTTTATATACCTTGTATTCCAAAAATTGGAAAAGAAATGAATCCATGCAGTATATATGGTACTTACATTGATCTGTTAGCATAATACTGAACCAAACTCCCTGTTGACTCCCAGTGACCTCCTGTGGGCTCTTGAGCCTGTAACTGCAGGAGGAGGCAGTCCTGTCCTTCTCCCAGGAATCGCTGGTCGTTTTCAAATGGAGCTCAGCCCCACAAGTAAGTGTTTCACCACCAGGACTCCTTTTTCAAGTAATATGTTTTTGACATCTATGTAGCTTTATAATTATGAACCCGTTTGAATATTGACAAAATTGTTTCGTGGGCGCTTGACTTGAACCAGTTGCTATTGTTAGGTGCATTGAAGTCACAGGATATAAGCAACCCTACGCACCACAGAACAAAGCACTTTGTCCAGTCCTGCAGATTCCTCAGTCATTTCAACAGTTGAGCCCATTCTTTCAGCCACTGTGTCATCGCGTCTCTTTGAGGAGCTTTCTCTTTTTGGCTGCCTTTCTACCTCCCCAAGCATGATGTCCTTCTCCAGGGACCAGTCTCTCCTGATCACATGTCCAGAGTACATGAGACTAAATCTTGTCATCCTCGATTTTAAGGAGCATTCTAGCTTTATGTCTTCCAAGACAGAGCTGTCTATTCTTCTGGAAGCCCATGTACTTGCAATATTCTTCACCAGCACTGTAATTCACATTAATCAATTCGTCAGTCCTCTTTCTTCAGTGCCCAGCTTTCACATTCATGTGAGACAATTGAAAATGCCATGGCCTGCATTAGATACACTTTCCTCCTCAAAATGACATCCTTGCTCTTCAACATTTCAAAGTGGTCTTGTGCAGTCGATCTCCCCAATGTAATGTGTAGTTCAATTTCTTCACTGATGGTTCCATGAACTTTGATTGTGGATCCATGCAAGATGAACTCCTTGACCAGTTCAGTCCTTTCTCCATTTGTCCTAATGGTATGTCTGGGCCCAGTTGTGAGTATTTTGGTTCCTTTACATTGAATTGCTGTCCACTATAGTCCCTGTTCTTCCTGAGCAATTGCTTCAATTCCCCCTCATTTGCAGCAAGCAAGGTTGCGGCATCAGCATATCCCAGGTTGTTGATAAGATTTTCTCAGTTTCTTATGCCTCGTTCTTTGTATAGGACAGCTTATTAGAGAATTTGCCCAGCATATAAATCTAATAAAGCTTGGTTAAGTACAGATTCCACATGATCACAATGAAATGTTCTGGAATTCCCATTTTTCTCAAGACTATCCATAATATGTTATGATCCACATAATTGAATGCCATTGGACAGTCAATAAAGCAGCATCTTTCTGGTATCCTCTGCTTTCATCCAAGGTCCACTTGACATCAGCAGTGATACCCCTAGCTCTGTGTCCTCTTCTAAATCAGGCTTGGGTTTCTGGTAGCTACTTGTTGATTTACTGCTGCAACTGTTGTTGAATGATCATGAGTAAAATTAGATGTGCTTGAAACTGATCCAATCACCTCCTAAAGATAGCCAGTGTCAACAATAATCCTGCTGTTTCTTTTTGAATAAATGAACAAATCTGAATATTTTATTATTCCTTTTTTCTTAGTTACCTGATAGTTTACTTTAGATTGTCTTTCAGAGTTTGCTTTTTTTGCACAATATTATATTAATTTGTAAGGAGCCCTGGTGGTGCCATGGATTAGGCACTGGACCCCTAACCACAAGATCAGTGATGTAAATCCTACTGCCTGCTCCCTGGATGAAAGATGAGAGACTCTCTGCTCTCATCAAAAATGTGTCTTCTCAGAAAACCCTCTTGGGGCTGCTATGAGTTTGAGTCTGAAAAATGGAGCAGTACATTGGTTTTAGGGTTCTTATTTTATTTTCATAGCTGAAACTAACTCAGAGTGGATTACTCCATCCTTGCCTAGCAGAAAAAAAGCATCCTGTGAGAGTTCTGACCAGTGCAGCTTTTTCTGTTTTGGGGGGTATACCCATCATGGTATATATTCTATATTATACCTATATAATATGTATATACTATATAGTATGGGGAGTATATATTCTGAAAAATTCTTCATATACTTTTTGAACTTCATATACTTGTCCATAAAACTTCAGTCATCCATAAATTTATAATGGATATATAGTGGATATGATATTATATAAATAAAATATAGAATTACATGAAACACAATATATTATATGTAATACACCATATATACTCATGCATAAGCTGAGTTTTTCAGCACATTTTTATCCAACTTTTGTGGTAAAATTGGGTGCCTTGACTGATATTCAGGTGAATGTATATTCATATATATATGAATGCCAGCAATCATGTTTGCTACAAGTCTTATTATGGGGATATACAGCTTGACTTTTTTGTAATTTCTGTAGGTGAAAGTTTCAATGATTATTTTTGTAAAGTGAAAATTGGTATTAAAGAAAATAACTATATTTAGGTATAACAGAATAGAATTATATGTAGTGTCTACTTGTATATAGTCACAAATTTATGTGTCAAACTATTTCTAAAAAGTCCCAATTTTTGTAGTTTATCTCTTATCATGCTTTGCATTCTTTTAGCTTGTTTAGATTTCAGCCAAAGTGTCAAAGTGTTTATAAATTCCAGTAATTAGTGTGAAATTCAAGGACTGGACTGGTTCTAAAATAGAGTCCTTTTGTAACATATGACTCTGGAATCCAAAAGCTGACCCATGAGGTAAACTGTATTCTAACTTTACAAACCAAAGTTTAGAAATATAAACAGCTTATAAAGTCTTTCTAAGAAAATGTATACACAAAGAGAAAACTTGTCTATTTACTTTTCAGAAGCATATTATCTCAAAAAACTCTATGAGAACTAATTTAAAGGCAAAAAGTGATAAGTTGTATTCACTTAACATGCTTCCGATTTAGTTTTGGGGTGTTTTTTAGTATACTTGTTTGGTATTGATTTCAATGGCTTTATTTACTATCATACTTTGTTGATGTGTGGTCCTTTAATATGGTCCTTCAGAATACTCCTTAGAGGCAAGAATGGTGAGACCTCATGTCACATATACTGGAGAAGAAAGAGAGCCCAATTCCTAGAAAAGAAAATCACTCTTGGTAAAATACATGGACAGGGAAAAAGAGTTAGGTCCTCGATGAAATGGATTGACACAATGAGCAAAATGGGCAGTGTTTTCTGGATGTCTGTTGCTTATATTTCAGAATAAGGGGAAACATAAACAATAAAAATAGCATGGAAATGCATCTTATATTAGAAAGAGATAGGTGCTGTCAGTAAATTAAAATGTAGGTTAGTGTGGCAGTTACATAATCTGTCAAATTGCAAAGGGTGGAGTCTAGCCAATCAATCAGGTCATGGCCAATGAAGTATCTGTGTGGGCATGGCTTTCTCCTGAGGATTCTGGGCACTCTGATGCTCTTTCCTCGAGGTGGAACACACACACACTCTCTCTGCTTCATCTCCCTGTGAGACATTCCTGTTGCCAAGCACAGTGCCAGGGCTAAGATGCTTCCACTGCCACTGGATCCACAAAACTTTCCCTTCAATTGTCTGCGATATTCCTTCACTTTGCATTGTTGCATGTGTTGGTGAGTCTTGACAGGAATTTCTAGACTGGTGCCAGACATGTGGGCTAACATCAGACTTATGGACTTGATGTGGACAGGGCTGGGATGTCTTCTTAACATACAATCACTTGTTGATATAAAGCACTTTCTTATATGCATATGAGTGTCTATGAAGTTTTTTCTCTAGTCAACTTAGACTAGCACAAAGTTGACAACTTCAGAAACATAAGAGTGAGAGTCTACTTGATGGCAGTAAGATGGTTTATATGCCTACTTCATCAAAGCATCTGGTCCAGCAGTGGTGCTCAAGAAAAGGTAGTTGAATAAGTAAGTCCACAGGCCTTAAATTTCCCAAAGCTAAAACCTTTGGAGATATTATTATTATTATTATTATATAAATTCTGCCTATCACTATGGTTTTCATGATCAGATTAAATGATTTAGTGAAATTAATATTAAAACAAAAAAAGCATCCTCCAAATTCATGCTGTCAGGACATTTTCAACTCACAGTTACCCTTTTGAAAATCAAACAATACAAACAAAACAGAACTAGTGGGCTTCAACTCAGAGGCACTACTCAGGACAGGGCAGAACTGCTCTTTCTGAGACCATAACTCTTTCCAGAGTGGAAAGCTTCATCTTTCTCCTGAGGAGAGGTTGGTGATTTCAAGCTGCTGACTTTGAGGTGAGCACAGCAAAGCATAACCACGACTTCCCCTGTGGGATCTCGGATCTGTAAATCTCTATAGAAGCCTCCTTTTCTCCCTCAGAGCAGTTGGTTTTTCTCAACTGCTGGCCAAGTTCATATTTGCCTCATTTTTTAAAGAATGCAATAGAGATAGTGGTATTTATCTCATATATTAACAGAACTGAATTAGTTTTATGCAATAAAACATAATTGTAGACAGAAATAATACATTGTTATCGAGTGAAAGAGACCCCAAATTCGAACATATTTCATAAGATATCCTGTTTGTAAACCTTAAAGAGGACAAAAACTTGACAAAGGCAAATCATTCAGATAAGGAGACTATCAGAATGAGGCCAATCTGGTGACCAATATCTTTTTATACATAAAGGAAATCATCATAAAATCATGAATGGTGACAGATCAATTTTACCACTGTCCCAGGCAGGCATTGAATTGAGAAATGGACCACATTTGTATATTATAAAAATTCACAAGATTGTTCTTGGAGTCATTCTACTACTAGCTACTTGATGATTGGTGTCTAGACTCAAGACTACCCAATACTAGATGAAACTCCCAGGCAGAATTCTCTGCAATCACTACTATCCTTCCCTGGCCTGACCTTGGAGTGGGTGTAATCTACTTTCAAGCACACTCAGCCCAAGAGCAACGTTGCCACATTGTTGGTTAATGGTCAGCATTAACTCAGATGGTGCCTGGATTTATGTCAAAATTGAAACTCACATCTTTCCAGACCCAGAACTTTAGAATTTAAACTTTAACACAGCAAAGGCCATATTAAGAATTTAATTGTGTCAGTTGTTTTTGTCATAGCTGTTATTGATACTATGATTTTATTAATATTTAATCATTTTATTGAGAACTCTTACAGATATTGCACCATTCAAAATTTAATCAGATTGAGCATAATTGTACATTTATGCCATAATTACAATTATGCCACCATCAGTTTCAAAGCCTTTTCTTTTCTCTTTAACTCCTCATAACAACTCCCCTTTATCACCTTTCTTTCCAACCCTACCCCCTAGAAGCCCCTATTGTTATTCTATATATAATAATAATATTAATATCCCTTCACCTAAAATTCTGTTATTCACTTCTCTCAAGTGGGATTATACAGTCACTGTTGCTCTCAGCACCCCTCTTCTCCATATCTTCAGGGAATTATTTCTTCCATTATTGTTTCTAAGGGGTTAACTATTTGGCATTCTTATTTGATGATTTTATCTACATTCAATGATAAGGAAAGTGATGTATACTACCAAATTTTAAAGTCTGAAATTGATCAAACATTTCATTAAGATATACATAATTATTGACAATTGAAAAGCAGAGAAGAATATGTAATTAGAAAATAAGTTCTTGGTGATAATTAGAAAGCTGGAAACCTTATGATAGAATTTTGTAAAACCAACATTTTCTTCATTTCAAATACATTTTATCAACAGTATAAAACTTGACTACACAGGCTGAGCCCCGGTGGCGTAGTGGTTGTGCGCGAAACTGTGGCCCACTGGGACGGAGGTTCAATTCCAGCAGTGCCGCTGGGCCTCCTTCTCCCACCACCGGAGAGCAGTGATGCCCCCCCCCCAAAAAAAAAAAACGTGACTACACATGTAGGTCTTACCAGATAAAATACATATCTATGATAATATTGACAACATCTTTAGTAAGAAATGGTGGAGAATATTATCAGACAAATCAAGGTTAACTATGGAACAGACCATGAATTGCTCATAAGTAAGTTCAGGTTGAAGCTGAAGAAAAGTAATCTAGTCCAGAAGAGCCCTGCATATACTTCTTTGGAATGTATGGCATATATCAAGAACAATGGTGATGTATTGAATATTTATGAATGAAGAACAGAGGCATTATTGAATAGCATCAAGATCATTCAGAATATCAAACACAAAGAAAGCAAAAGATCATTAGAAAGAGAAATAAAGAAGAAATCAATTAGGATGTCAAAAGAGACTCTGAAACTTGATCTTGAATGCAGAATTGCTAAAGAAAATGAATGGAATGATGAAGTAAAAAGAACAGAAAGCTTTAAGATACTTAATGAAGGCAAAACACAGCATTTCATTTAAATGGACAAATGGGGAAGTCAAAAGGGAAGAATATGCTCGGTATTTCTCAAGCTGAAATTGAAGAAAAATCCAAACCTTAAGTTCCAGTCATGAAGGGTTTTTGACAAATATTGAATTATGCATAAATGATGAATAAAAGATGAAGAGAATATTCAGAATCAGTGGGCCCAAAAAGAGTGGTCACATTCAACCATTTCAAGAACCAATCATACTGAAAGATGTTCAAGCTACACTAAAGGGATTAGCAGAAAACAGGGCTGCAAAAGTTGATTGAATATCAATTGAAAGACTTCATATATATATATGAATGTATATTGAATGTATATTGAATGTGTTGAATGTATATTGAAGAATGTCATGAATATCTCATGCAAATAAAACTTTGCTTGAGATAATTTTAAAAACACAGCAGCAATACGTTGACAAGAAACTGCCAGAAACTTAAGTCATATTGAGAAGAAGATATGGTAAAAGGACTTCATTGCTGATATTAATTGGAACTTGATTGAAAGCAGGTGTCAGAAAGATGCATACTTGTGTTTTATGGAGTATGTCAAAGCATTTAATTGTGTCCACCATAACTAACTTTGGATGACACTGAGAAAAATGGGACTTCCCTAACACTTCATTTTACTCATGTAGAACCTGTATGTAGACGAAGAGACAGACTGTTGTACAAGAGAAAGGGATATGGCGGTCTCTAAATCAGTGTTTCTTAAAGCGAGCAATGGTGCCTGTGGGCACTCTGGATTACCACAGAGGTGAACTGCCAAAGAAGATACCTCTACTTTATCCTGAATTATGGGCCAGACTACAAACATCTTTAATAACCAAGGAAACACTGAGAGGGGTGGTAGGCTAAATAAGTTTATGGATCTCTGGAATAAATTAGGAAGGGTGGTATCAGAGTTGTGTATTTTAAACATACTTATTCAATCTGTATACTGGGTAAATTATATGTGAAGTTGGGCTACGTGAAGAATAACACAATGTCTCATTAAAAATCTGTGATGTGCAAATGACCTTGCCATGCTCACTGAATAGAAGAACTTGAAATACTTGCTGATGAAGAGTTAATGGATTGCAACTCAATGTAAAGAAAACTAAATTCTCTCCAGCTGGACCAAGGGACAATAGATCCCCTTCTGACAAATGGAGCAAAGTTGTCAAGGATTTCTTGTTGTTTGGACCCCTAATCTATGATCAAGGAAGCAGTAGTGAAGAAATCAAAGAGTACATTAATGTTTTGAGCAAGAATATCACTGTGGACTAAGGTATGACTGACTCAAGCCATTGCATTTCCAATTGCTCATATAAAGGCTAGACTGGCACTGTGAGTATGAAGGACTGAAGACGAATTCACACATTTGAATCCTGGTTTTGGTGAAGACCATGGAAAGTACCTAGAAGAATAAGCACATCTGTCTTAGAAGAAGTGCACATGTGTTTGCCTCTTATGCTTTGGATATATTTTCAAGAAACACATCCCTGGATAAAGACATCATGCTTGGTAAAATAGGTCAGTGGGGAAAAAAGAGGAGAATTATCAAGGAGATAGATTGACACAGTGGTTACAACAATTGGTTTCAAGCATAATAATGGTGTGGGTGACCCAGGATCGGGCCTGTTTCATTCTGTTGTACAATGAATGGATCCTATGAGTCAGAGCTGATTGAATACCACAAAACAACAAAATGATATGTAGTCAGTGATTATATTTGTTATTCTTGTTTTGATTTTGTACATAAGATATAAGGATCAAAGATGCAATCCACAAATATCATTTTACTCATATTAGTATTTTCCTTAATGTATACCTGTTTACAGAAATCAAAAACAACCCCAAGCAAAGCCACAGTCATTGAGTTGATTTGAACTCATAACAACCCTAAGCAGGATCTCTTGAGACTATAAAACTTTATAGAAACAGAGAGCTGCATCTTTCTCCCACAGACAGAAGGGTGGGTTTGAATAACTGACACTGTGGTTAACAGCCCAGGCCTAGCCAGGACCTCACAGAAACTCATTGCTCACAGATGAGTCATTCACAAGAATTGACCTTTCCCAAAATGGCCCATATGTGCTTCAGAAAACTATATTATACACTGAAAAGCATCTGGAGCACCAGCCTCCCAATTCATTCTCAAGCTTCTCAGTCCTACAATATGACTGTGGGGATTTTTAAATATTATTATTAATTTAGATCCTTACACATAGGCAGCATAGAAGTAGACTTTTCTAAAGTGTACTCTTTAAGCATAATTTTGCTTCTTCAATTTAGGTTTCTTAAGAAAACTATTTTGGCTGGCTGAATAAATAGTGTGAAGCAAATTTTATCTGAGCTTAATGTGCAATAGTAATTTAATAATTCCTTTAACCCAGGCATTCGTCCAAATTTAAATTAAACTAGTACCAGGTTGTGAAAAGAAACATCTCATTATATGGGAATGTCCTGAGTGAAATTATTCAAGCTCAAATATGTGCATAATGGAAATTTAGACAACCAAGAAAAAAATGTTGCAAAAGAGTATTAACTTTCTAAACTAAGAGCATAAATGCCTCATATAAGCGTCAAAGACCTTAGGATCTCAGGTGTAAGATTTTAAAATTTTCACAATATACACTTACATAATAGTTTACACACCAGAGATTGTCTTACATTTTAATTTAATTTTAATAAATCAGTTTCCTTTTTAAAAAATCATATTTCTTAACATGAGTTTACATGTTATAAACATGAGTTTATATTTAGTCAGAAAAATAATTCAGGCGGTTGAAGTTTTAAACCTTGCCAAAAAATATTGCGCCTAAACTAGACTGGGGATTTAAATTTTGTCATAGAATTCAACTTTCGTACTGTAGTTGTTATAGTATACCTAATTAGCATATAGAGTATAGATAATTTGAACAAATTATCACTTTTATATCGGACAGACCTCTGCTTTAAGCTAATTACTGTTTACTCAATAAAACAAATACAGATCAATAATTTTAACATGTCTTAGAAATTAAATTCATGGCACTACTGTGATGGAAGGATATCACAGTAATATATTGCTATGTAGTCCTTGAACTGCTAAGTTCAAGGTTGGCAGTTCAAATCCATCAGACACCCTATGGAAAAAGATGAGGCTCTCCTACTTCCATAAGGATATACAGCCTCAAAACCCGACATAAGGTCACCAGGATTCTGAATGTACTCAAAGACAGCGTGGTGTAGTTTATAGTGGCAATCCTAAATCAATTTTGAGCCTCTATTCAGTTCTTTCTAACTGGCAATGGCAGTGGATTATTGTGCCAGGGAGAGCCAGCCTTACCCTCGGAGATTGCCTAACCTTGAAGGAAATTATTTTGTTGGAGTCATATGGTTATGAGTCATGTGGTAAAGTATCTAATTCCGTAAACTTTTCTAACCCACAGTTGTGTATATATCTTTGCCATGGACTAATTCCATAGTCTTGCCTGCAGTAGAAATTAAGACGATAACCCCAAGAGGACGTAGAATTGATCTGATTCCAGGCATGATTTTGTGTTGATTTCCTTTCTTTGCAAGGTTCTACATAAGTAGCTATGATCTGGAATTGACTCAGGGCAGTGTTTGTCTTTATGGAGTTATATAAGTAGCTATGTGACGACAAATTTTTTGGATACCATTGTAACCATATCCAAACAAATATTTGGATTCCATGGTAACCTGTTATCAACCACGTAATTCATTATTGGTTTTATCTTGTCTTTGTGCTATTTAAAATGCATTAAAATGAAATCTACAACTGTATTTGAATTTGTGGTCTCTTTCCCTAAAAAAAGAAAAAAGAAAGAGAAATGAAAACAGTATAGTTAGTCCTTGTAGAGTTTTAATACATGATAGACACTAACTTTTTAAGATATTGTAAAGTAAGGATGTTACTTTGAGAATTCAGAGAAGCCTGACCCAAGCCATAATATTTTCAATGAACTCATTTACATGTGAGAAGTGGGCATTGAATAAGGAAGACTGAAAAAAACTAGACGCATTTGAATTATGGGGCTGGGGAAGATTTTGGGAAGTATCATGAACTTTCAGAAGAACAAGCACATTTGGCTTAGAAGCAGTATATCCAGAATTTTCTTTACAGGCAAGGATGGGAGACTTTGTCTCATGTACTTTGGGCATGTTTTCAGAAGTCTCTAGTCCCTGAAGAAGGACATGGTACCTGGCAAGAGGAAGGCCCTAAGTCAAATGAATTGATGTAACACTGGCAATAACGGGCTCAAGCAAAGAATGATTGTGAGGCTGGCAGACAACTGGGTCCATTTCATTCTGTTGTACATAGTGTCACTATGTGTCAGTACCAACTTGAGGGTGTCTAACAATAAGATCAATAGGCTATTCTTTAAAGTTCAGAAGGCAATCTTGGATGCACAGTGGTTAGATGTATTTTTCCTCATGAACTTTGGTAATTTGAATATACCTAGAGGGTCCACAGGAAAAAGGTATGGCAGAGTTCCACAAGAACACAGTCTTCGAAGCTGCATGGGGCCATTTGTACCACTCTCTGAACTGTTGGGTCATGATGAGATAGAATTGAGTTGGCAGCCATGGTCTATTTTGGGAATGTTAGTCCATCTAGTCTTGCTAATAATCACATCAGTAGGTGCTCATCAATGATCTCCATTTTACAAATAAGAAGCTCAAATTAATTCCACTGAGATTGATCAGAAAGTAGAGAGTAGAGCTGGCTTGTAACCCAGGTCTTGTCTGATGCCTGGCCACAAGCTTTTAATTACTCTGCTAAGATGAATGTAGGGATACAATTTTAAGAGGACATAAATAAGATTGTTTTTAAGTTCTGAGTGATTTGAAAGAGAGATTTCAAAGGTAATGACAAAAGGTATGATATTTGAAAAGGACTTTGAAAGCTGCATAGATCTCCAGACAGATAGTCAGAGAAAGATTTTAGGGCAAGAGACTCTTATAAAAATTATTTTTTGTCAAAGAATTAAATGGGAAAATAATTGTTTTCTTTGGAAATCATTGAATAGCAGAGTTTGAATAGATACTAGACAACACACACTTGTACACAGAGGAGGACAAAAAAGAACATTCCAAATTCCTGGTATATAACCTCTTTTTAGAATGTGGTGGAGAGTGACAGGATGTGAAACTATTGGATGCACTCTTTTGTAGTCTTCATAATGTTCAAATTATTTATACTAATTATTTAGACTATTTGGATAATCTACCTTTCCATCATCACTTAATATTCACAGCCAAGTTTAGAAAAATCTCCCTTCACTTTATGAAACAAGTTGTCTCAAGAATTCTCTTTTCCTCTTCTCTCCAGTTCCATAGTTTTCAATTTCACCCTTTCTCCATACGGAAGCCTTGGTGGCAAAATGGTAAAACACTTGGCTGCTAATTGAAAGGTCACAGGTTTGAACCCATCAGCTATTTCCTAGAAGAATGAAGAGGTAATCTGGCTCTATAAAAACTTCTATCTTGGAACTCCTAGAAGGCCGTTTTCTGGCTGCTGTGAATTGGTATCTCATTAAGAGTAAATGATGGTGAGCGGGTATGCATTGCTAAACATCAACAATATGTCCTTTACAATCTGAACGATACCAGTATGAGTTGAAAATAACATTTTATGCATATGAAAGATGCATGTAGGATAGGGACTCGTTGGCCCATAACCGCACTGACCCTGTGTTCTGAGAGATGATGTGAAGAAATTGGTGCTGCTGCTCTCAGGCCAGCTTGGTTGCTGCCTGATATCTGGACCATGGCCTGTGACCCACTCTTGTGCATCATCAATGTGTTGTCCAAACCAGACTTATCTCAGGCTTTCTTTTCTCCCTTCCTCCCTGTTTACCTTCACAGCACCCCTAATGAATTTAAATTCTTCCATCCACTGTCATTTTTCTCCCAACTCCTACTCTGTTGCTGTCTATTTCTTTAGCTGTGTTTCGTATTCCTTCTCCTGTCACCCATATAGCCTGAATACTAGACAGGTGGAAGGAGTCACAGATTCAGGCCAGGCATCAGTCGCAGAGTGACTATACTGAATGGATCTGTGACCTCAGATCAGTGTCCCAACTGCAGTTGCTTGGTCTCTGTCAAAGGCCAAAGTGTGGCAGCCATCAGACACAGAAGGACGTTGTGACACTTCCTGCTGCCTTGGGAAGAAGTTTTGGAGAACCAATGACAGACAGATAAGATGCTTGTTCAAGGTATTCAATTGTGTGCCATACTGCCTTTGAGATTTCTGAATTCTATTTTAATCCTCCATAATTTTTCAGTCAATTTATCCTACTGTACTCTGGTAACTTGAACATTGATATACTGCTGGATGTTACACTACAAGTATTTCAAGTACCAGCAGAATCATCCATGATGAATATGTTTTATTCAAGTTTACAGACAAAAGCACACCAAGAAGAAGGAATAGGTGATCCACGCCTGTGGAATTAGTCACAGAACATTTTATGAAGAGTAGTATAACATTGTGAGCTAGAATGTCAGAATAATGATTCACCCAGTTGAGATATTATTGTTGTTTTGATTCTGCCAAGCAGATTCTGACTCAGAGCAACGTACAACAAAAACAAAAACAAATCACACATACAACAAAAGAAAACACTCAGGTTAGAAGACACTCAATGAACAACTAGGAAAGAGTTGTATCCTCAAAAAAAGTTAACCTTAATGAAAAAGGTGAAGCAGTATGTAGGGTACATTACTTTTACCAAGGTACCTAATTCAAAATGAAAAAGATTGCTGATATTTATTAATAATAGAAATGTGTAAGAAAGAAAGTATGAATTTAGGAAATCAGAAGTCATCAAAAATGAAATAGAATGCATAAAGATTTCAATGTACATCAGACCTGAACCTAGGTTTTTCTAACTGAAAATGAACTGGAACTTACCAAGTTGAATTTAACAAGCCATTACTATAATCAAAGAGACAAATTCAAGAGAAGTAACTTCACCTGCATTATCCAAGAAGGCTCCAGGAATTGAAGGAATATTTGAAGTGTTCTAAAATGTTCAACAAACACTAGAAACACTCACATTGGAAAAGAGCTATGTGGTAAAATGACTGGTAAAACATTCCTGCCTATTCCAAAGACAGAATGTGGTCATTATCAAAGAATATTATTGCTATCACATGAAAGTAAACTTTGCTGAAGATAATTAAAACATTGTTCAATCAGCATATTGGCAAGGAAGCTGCCGGAAGTTCAAGTCAGATTAATAAAAGGACATGTAATAAAGATTGTCACTTGCCTGGATCGTGACTGAAAGCAGAGAA